>JAOUZG010051192.1:3871639-4014243 GCA_026289955.1 Argiope argentata
GTTGAGATCACAATCAGCAGTGACTGTCTAAGGGTTGAGATCACAATAAATAGTGACTATCTAGAGGTTGAGATCCCAGTCAATAGTGACTATCTAGAGGTTGAGATCCCAGTCAATAGTGACTATTTCAATCTATATCTGTAAAATCCCATTTTACAATACAGGACTTTGGAAAACCATTGTATTAGTATAGTCTAGGTAAAGAAGCACTATTAATTTCAAATAAGATTGGAACGAGCTCTAAAAAACCTTTCAAAAGGGAACTTGTTTCTAAGAAATGAGAGAATCTGGGTACTTTTTACTCGTTGCGGACTTTCACAGTAGTCCTCTTTAAAGGTCTATAGATATTAATAAATTACAAATAAACCGAATAGGCACTAATAAAGATACACTTGATAAAGTGATTGACGGATAGACAAATCACCTGAAGAATGAAGTAAAAAAACCTAATATTTATTTGCACATTACGTAAGAAAAACCTGTATAATGAAAAAATAGGCTTTTAGAATACTAAATTGAATGTATACATCACTTTTTCAATAAAGTTTCAACGAGTGCTGTTTTGTTTTCTGAAAGATTAAACTAATTTCTAGTCCACAATATTAAATAAACAGTTCCATATTTTTCATAACAAAACGCCCACCATAGAACGCCATAGAACGCCAGTTTAAAATTCTAAGAACTGCATTTTACAAGAACCATATAAACATAATCTTTTTATGTTACCAAACTGAGAAAGAAATGAAGATAAAAATCAGCTCCAGAACAAGCATCCTAGATAATGGTCCAAACCATCGCTTCTGGAGAAGGATAATCGATAAATTATACAATACCATCCTCGAAACTTGTGGAATTATCATACCATCAGAGAATGAAGAGATAACATTGAGTAAGAAAGATCGGCTCTCTTTAAATAGAGAGAACATTTCAAAATTGCATGTTACAAATTTTAAAGTGAGGCTTTTACAGCCTCATATTTCAAAACGCAATGGAGTTCACGTTGCACCTGGAGTAATTTATCGTTATGATCAGTAAACTGGTTGAATTCGCCATTATCAGTACGATTTCTAAATTTGATTAATATGCCTTTTGTTTCGCTTCTTTCTAAAGATCCCATTGATTTTGATATTAAGGACGAGAGATGGGATCCCACGATCAATGATTCATTATGGTAAAAGATTAACTCATTTTCAAATCCTGAGTTCGTTATCTTTTGAGTCAATAATTGCTGAAAGGGTTTCCCGATTCTATGCAAATCAGAATGTCAAGGAAGTTGGAAAAGATGTATTACAAAATATTTTGCTGTTATTTTGAATATTTTAATTATCTTTTTTTTCCTTTATTTTTGTTCTTCATCTATTCAAAGGATCAGTTCATGTTTTATTTTTGAATATCTGTTTCTCATTATTTGAGGAAATTGCAATACCTCGCTTGGTTTGTTTCATTTTTTATTCCGTTTAAGAAAGGAAAAAATAAATAGACAACTTAGAGGGACAATTTCTATTTATTTGACGCTATTTATCAAGCGAAATAACAAGAAAAAGTGCAAAAGGATAGAAATATAACAGTTTTTTTTTATTTAAATATGAAATTTTCATTATAATATTAAATATGAATCTTTATTCTGAATATTTATTTATTTTACCATATCTTTATTATTTATATACTTATTAATATGAAATCTTTAAATAGTTTTGTGATTATCATTTATTGAAATCATCATTAGTCACGATTGAAAAAGTTTTTGTTTGTTGATTTGCACTTTCAACTCATTCGGATTCATTTAAAAATGACGAGAATTTATATTAAAGAAAATAGTTATATATGGAATATTTTATTTGAGTCGGCGTCCTGGCATAGGGGTAGTGCATCATCCCTGACACCTGGGAATACCGGGTTTCTGTCCCTGTTCGGGTATGGTTGTTCTTCTATGTTCTACTGCAAGATGTATAAATGTGCCTCATCCTCCCGTAAAAAAAGGCTATGTAAAACACTATGATGAGTGAGTAGCTTAGTCGTACTCTTGGTCCTAGTTGAAGTTACTTCAAAAACAAGAGACCCTCATTTCGGCTAAAAACTCGCTGATGCCTCGTCGAAGCTTATCTATGGCAAGTGCCACTAATAACAACAACATATTTGATTTGAAGTATCCATTATTTTCCTCATAATTAAATTCCTTTTTCTATCGTATTTTAAAGAAATTAAATCTTTTTTCAATCCAGTAGCATGACGAAAATAATTAGGTAGGAAACAAATCTATACTTTACCAAGGAATTTATTGAATTTTTAAAACTCAATGATGGATTTTCCAATTAATAAATCTCTTACTATGGAAAAAAGAATTATGTCGATTTTTTTAATGTTTTATATTCATTTCTATTTTTACAAGGCACAAACTTCAAATCATATTTCAAAGAGCATCTTTAAAAAATTTTCAAAACTTAAGCCCCTATAACTATAAATATACCCTACATATATTACGTTTATTAGGTTTCGTTTATGTAAATCTATCTACCTTTTTTAATTTATCATTTTGGCAAGCACATTATCATTGCTTAATACGAATAAAATATTTGATATGGTACTTTAATATCTATAATTATCTCTGAAAAATATTAATTAGCATCAAAGTATTATCAACTTTAGAATTATTTTAATTGCCATGCATTTCTTTTATAAAACCAATAAATATTTTTAATTATATATAGTAATCTAGTAATATTTTTCAACTAATCTACAAATTGATTGAACGTTTTACTTAATAGTTCTATCGTTTCCCTTACTATTTCTCATGTTGCTGTTGTTGTTATTAGTTGCAATTGCCATGGATAACCTTGGCCGAAGCATCGGCGAGTTTTAAGCCGAAAGGAGCGTCTCTTTTTTTTGAATTAGCGCCAACTAGCCCCAAGAGTACGACTTAGCTACTCAGTTATTACAGTCGCTAGCACAGCTCCGTTTTACAAGGGGACACATTGATTCACCTTACAGAAAGAACATAGAAGAACAACCATGCCCGAACCGACACTCAAACCCGAGACGTCCACCTTTCGGGGAAGACCCACTACCTCTATGTCAGGACGCCGGAATTCCTTATTTAAACTGCGCTTGTAATTAGTAGAACTTTTCATTTTCTTTCAGCAATACAAGAAACTCACAAATTTAATATCTCCGGAAAAAATGAACATTTTTGAAGTCCTTTACAACAGTGAGGTATATTGTTGAAAATTACAACGAATTTTGTTTAATTTTTAAAATCCAGGAAAAAGGGCATTATGTATATTATTATCTTCATGAGAAAATGCTTTTGAATTTTTAAACGGTATTAAAAAAAATTTGAAAAATTATATTTTGGATAACAATTTCTGAAAGACACCAAGATGTTAACAATTTTACAATCAACAAAAATTTTAACAGAGAAAAAAAAAGCTCCTAAGGGCATTTTTGAAACCTCAAAATATATTTATGACATATTACGTAGAAACAAAAAAAAATGACTTGGTCTACAAAACATCATCTCATATTATGCACATAAACACATGTACATTCTCCTGTATTATCGGCAGATATGGAATTATTTTTCTTTAATTTCTTTTCTAAATTTCTTAAGAAATATATTATATAGTTAAAAATTCATGAAAATAAACAATATTTTATGCTGTTTCCATCCCTACTACTTATGAAGTTTGAATGCGCATGTGTATGCTTTGCGATTCTAACATCCAGACAAAATGATCTAAATCAATCAAATCGCATCCTTATACTTTTTAACAAGTTGTAATCTTCATGACAAAACTGTTTTTATAAAATTAAATTGAAGAAGAATTGATTTAATATGCATTGAAATTTCGCTTTTAAGATGCAAGAAATTTCGAATTTTAAGTTAAAATGTCACAAAACAAATGAATTTTTTCATCAATTTCAAATTTAGAAAAAAGAAACTCTTTTCAATATCATTAGCTATTTGCATCATTTTTGTATTGATTTTTAACTTCAAAACTATGTGGTAAAGGAAATCAAATGAATTTTTAATTCTATTATTTTTTCCTCTAAAATAATTGAATATAGAGAAACATTAACATACATTTATAAAATTGTATATATAAATAAAATACTTTAAATTTTATAAATAATATTAGATATGTAGCTATCAATATCTGAAATTAAATATTATTTGATGAGAAAACCATTGAACAAATTAATTAAAAGATTTTATTAAAGTTTTTAACATTTATATTTTTAGAAATAATTGACCGTCAATGGAAACTGGCAATCAAATTATTATAAAAGACATTGCAATTAAAAGTACAATATTATGGTAGAAAACATCATTATTCATTAACTGTGCATTCAGCACTTGAAAATTTTGATACTCTTTGCTTGTTTATCAAAATTCAGTAACTCCTTCATTTGCGACATTTCAAACATTGATTGTTTACAATGCAAGTTAATAATTGTTCCCGAATCCGAGTACCTTGATTCGATTCATTTCAGAGTTTCGCCAAATTTCGATTCCACATTTTATAGTTTATTTACATAAATGCATCCGAAGAGAATGGGTGATTCCTAATCTAAGAGGTGTTTGTGCTCTCTCGAAGGACATTCAAACAGGACAAATACTTAGACGGAACTGCCATTAGAGGAATAATGTAAGAGATTGGGGAAGTAGGATAATGGATATTCCTCTTCAGTTGATGGTTTCAGACAATGGATTCTTGCTGGGGCACATCGGGAATCAAAACACGTTTCTTTACATTTTACTTCATGTATCGATCTATAAAGTTCGGATGCTGTTAAAAATGTGTGTATTTTTTAATCATCCGAAATTAAATAGGATTAAAAGTAAAGATTGAAAAGCTCGGCATATTCTATTTAAATGAGGTTTTTTTAGACAAAAATTATTTACCACTTTTTCCTTTGTAACTTTCTTTCTCCACTTTTTATCATGTCAGAACAAGAAGTTGTTTTGGGAATGAGGATTGTGGCATCAACAAAAATCCGTAGGTGAAAAATAAAAATTCTATTATCAGCATGAGCATCTCAAGAAAGCAGCTTTTAATAACGCATTGCAGTTGCATTTACAAAAGCACTGATTTTTAAAAAAATAAGTTAATGACTACGGCAAATAAAACCTAGAAAAGATCATTTTTAGCATGTGATTATGTGAAACGAAATAAATAGGAAATGTGATATTTTTTAAGCTATAAATGCGAGACAAAGTTTTTTGGAACGTTTGCAATACTACAGTAACTCGTTAAATGGAACTACTGAAATGAATAAAAGTATAATTTAACTTGCACGAGCAATTATTGCTTGTCCCTTCAAGAAATTATGTTCTGACATGACACATTGAAATTTACTTGGTAGATTTCCTTTTTATCTCTATTTATTTATTCATTTTGGAATGCAGACAGATGTAATTTTTTTTAAAAAAATTTGAATGGATTATTAAGTGTGAATGGACTTTTAATAAAAACAGATTAAATATTTGAAAATATTGAATAATCGAAACTTATTTTTAAAAAAATGCGCTTGAATTGTTGATGTTATCGAGTAGCGAAGATTTGGCCTTCTAGAACGCAACTCCCACCTCGACTTCAGCTTATTGCTTAGGGTTGGAATTCCTGGCTTAACTTTAACATGATGTAACGCTTTAGAACAATCTCAATGGTGAAGTCAGGAAAACCCCTAAGATCCCATAGTAACAGATGTAGGTTTCGGTTTCAATTTAGATTATATTGGGTTTGTATTTATGAGATATGTAAAAATAAAATCAAAGAGGCTTGTATGCTATGGGAAGAATTCGTGCACGTAATATAAATTGTGTAAATGTTTGTTTATAATTATACGCGCCTGTATTCACCTGCAGCAAATAAAAAGGATGAGAAAATGAGAAAACCTGGAATAATAATTTAGACACTTTTGCTATCTAATTCATGTTGGAATACCGCGATTCTGCAGATTTAGAAGTTTCCAGAATGACTAACTTACGTTGTGATTCTGGAAACTTCTAAACATCCGACCCACCAAGAAGGCACACGGATTTAGATCATACAATTGAATGACCGGATAGCCATCATTGAAAACGATAACCTTCCCAAAAAATTGTAGTTTTCCTGAAGTGAACTTTAGAAACAATTTTAGTGTTTTAAAAAGCTCTGTTTAAAAATGATTATAGTTTGAAGAAATACTTCAAATTGTAGCTAGACCTATTTGAGAATAATCTACGGCAGTCACATAGCAATTATAATTCCTAGAAAAACTTCGTTTCCCAACAAAGAAAATCATATTGTGGATATGCATCATGCTGGGCAGTTTAACAGATTCTCATATTTTTTTTTTAAAGTCGGAATGTGTGAATTCTAAAAGATGAGAAAATGAATGTTCTACATTCACAAGATTTCTGATCCGTCTGTTTCAAAGTGCTGACTCCAAATTTATAGATGATAACGCACTTGTGTCGTCTGAGCGTGATCGACGGTTTCTTTGAGAGAGGGAATATCAAACGCATACACAGTGACCCTTTCACTTCCTCAATATGAATCCTATCAAAAATTTGTGGAATATTCCTTGAAAACAGCATATGCCCTTCAGCACCCATAAAACGCCCTTCCAGAATCGAGAATAGTTCATCGTACTGGTATGAACTGTTTGGTGACACAACACATTCACAATATTTTGCCTGCTTGGGAGAATTGTTTTGAACAGATTTCAAATTGATGGATAATATTGTGGTTTGAATTCTTTGAGCCTGATCGACGTCTTCTTTGAGATGAAAAATATCCAAAACATACAGTGACTCTTTCACTCATCTAATTAAATCCTGTGGAATGTATTCGAGAGTCAACTTACATCTTTACACATCTATAAAATTGCCTTCTAGTACTGAAAAGAGTACTTCATCCGATTTGTCTTATCCAAAATTTAATAGGAAGTAGAGGAATCATGTACAATGTGTTTGGTGATTAGTGATGAATACATTTACTAAAAATCAAAATATGAACTCAATGTATATCTAATATAATTTCAAATAGTCTCTTTGATTATCCCAATTAATTATTATCTTCGTGTGGCATTGTTTTCTTATTTTATTGTTTTACACTATTCCCTTCCAATTCAATATACATATCCTATATTCCAACGTATCCATTTCTCACAAAGTTATCAATAAGCTTATATTTTGAATATTAGTGAACAAACTTTACGTATCATGTTATCTACATTTTTGATGCCGGAAATATTTTTAGTTAAATGAGCCTAAGACGCTTCATCTTTGTAAGCAAATGTATGTTAAGAAGTTTGTAATCAATTTTTCAAAAATAATTAAATTACGAAAACAAGGCATTAAAATTCATAGTAAGAATCTTCTGTCTTAACAATTAATAACACACTAAATGAAGACCTTTATAAAGATATTTAAAAAAAATGTGATGTATTTGAAGGGTAAAATGGGAAAATTCAATTTAAGTAAATTATTCAAACAACAAGCTGAATATTATCTAATGTTTAATTCAGTAATATCGTCTCTTAAAAATACAATCCAAGCAATTTTATAAAATTTTAATATGAATTATTTACAATGATTCAACAAAGAAAATTTAGTATTTCACATTAATAAAAAAACTACGTAAATTTTAATAAGCATTTTAAAAAATCATGTTTCGGATTCTAAAGCATTTTATTTTACAGTAAAAAAATATAATACAAAATACATTATCAATTGTTTATGTAAAATAAAGGAAATTTTTTTCTCATATAATACTACAAATTACTTTTGTTCTTTTATTTCATCAATTTATCATCTGATTATTGTGGTTATTTTTACTTGTTTTACTTGGTAAAGTAATAAATAACTAATTTCTAGAAACTAGTAATAACAAACTTGCAGACTTTTTAATTAAAAATGAAAATATATGTAAACTATTACAAAAAAATTCTCAATAAATTTAACGTACAACATTTTAGCGATTGTTTTAAGGCTACATAAATGCAGACATAGAAATTAGTTAACCTTGAACCATTGTTTGTTTCAAGGCTTCATATTATGCAAGTTGATTAATGTTCTAAATTCCATTTAATCTCAAACCGCATATGGGAAAAATTTTAATTTTCGCTTCAACGAACAATGCGTTTTTGAATTTATTTTGTACCTAACACACGCCTGTGAGGCACAGTTTTGTAATTTGTCTGATATACATCAGTGTTACGTATCTTTAACTCATTAATCACGATCCTTTACATCGCTGCATTTACAGAAAAAACAAAGATGTAAAAATGTGAAATTCATTAATTTTAAATAACAATGCGTGGAAAAAGGAAGAAAGATCATGGGTCAATTGTTCCAGAAATGTAAGGAAAATTTTATTGCAAAAAGTGTACAGAATTCAGCATATTTTTAATGTGTTTAGGATTATTAAATTATAAAAACTACTAATAACTTATTATAGAAATTAATATAATCGTGCTATTTTGAAATCTGTTTAACTGATTTAAGCCATGCTAATTATAAATAATAAATCTTTGAGATAGCATGACACAAATCGTAATAATTAAGTAAATAACAGTGCAATAAAAATAAACTAACCATTTACTCAAAAAACTTATTTCTTTATAACACGATCTGAAATGACGTTAAAAATTTGAAAAGAGTAGCGTTAAGACACTATATCTCTCCTTCTGTCAAGCAAATCACAAGGAAAACATCAAATCCTCAGCGAATCTTCCCCGCGACACATTATAAAACAATCTATGTATTCGTGGATGACCATTTATATTATGACATCATAAATCTGCCTCAGCTCGATCCGCGAACCGTCCACGTATCGGATGCCACTGAAGAAGTCTATTACTTTCAAGTGCCGGCATCTTCAACGCGCGGCCCCTTTTATGGTCTAGGCCCCGACTTGGAAGGAAGGGGGAGAGGGGATGAGTTTTCTTCATCGATGACATTTACGACTCTATTTGCGGGTTTCGCGAAACCTGAGGGTGCTTCGAACACAGCGCTCGGGTATAATGATAATGCCCTCGAACAACAACAAAAAAAATGGAAGGGAGAGGCAGTCAATAAAATGGTTGCGGGCTGTTGATGGGGGTGGGGGGAGTTTGCGGAAGAGGAATGAGTTGTTTGGAAGGTGCTGATCACGTGATTTGAAATCGGTCAGGATTCTCTTTCTGTTGCTAGAGGGTGTAATGGGATGTTTCGCTAATGGTTGATCAATACAGATCGAACGGGAAGGAACAAAGTTTGATGGTCCGCTTAGTGATTGCCTTCGTCTACAGGCATTGATTATACCATTGTTATAACTCAGGGGCCAGAGATTTGTTGAAGCAAATTATAAATGCCCGTTAATTGGATCGGCTTGGGGAAAAGGAAAAGAGCTCAACTCGTTTTGTTTGTAGAAATTTATCATTTACTTGATGTATGCGTGGATTGTGAAATATTGCTCTAAAACTACTGTTTATGTTTTGTCTATATTACTATAGTTTAAAAATATTTTTTTGATTTATTGATTAGAATATTTTTAATTTTAATCCATAGTTCAACTACTTACTGCAAGCCAATGCTGATACTAAATTGATTTCTCCAATTAAAATATATTGATGATAATAAATAATTGCTCCATCTATACGATCCATTGATCACGATTGATACTTGAAGCAGCTTCCTGCATGAAAAATATTTAAAAGTCGACGATATCATCACTTTTCATAACATATAAGAGTGTTATTAAACATGCAAAAACCCAATCTCATCTTCATGCTACATGACACATAAAAATTTCATTTAAGATGCAAAACATAATGAGCCGACGTCCTGGTATACAGGTAGTACGTCTTCCCCGTGATCTGGGCGTCCTGGTTTGGGCGTGGTTGTTCTTCTGTGTTCTGTATGTAAGGAGTGTGAATGTGCCCCCTGTAAAAAGGAACTGGGCAAGTGAATATGATGAGTGGTTAGCAAAAGTTGTACTCTTGGCTCTAGTTGGTGTTGCTACAAACACTGATAGGGCTTAAACCGCTGACTACCTTTGCAAGTCTTGTCGATGGCAAGAACCATTAGAAAAACAACAACAACAACAACAACAAACAAACATACACACATTTTATATCTGTCTGTATGTCTGTCTATCTCTCTATATATATAAATATAAGTTTAGAATTTTCTTGAAATGTACGATTAATTTATTCGACGTTAACTGCAAAACTCCATACAAGATTCATTTTATTTGGAAATAAATTCTATTTTAAAAAAAAGAAGAAGAAGAAGAAACGACCGAAAAAGTTGGTGGTATAAAAGTGAGAGAAAGCACATATGAAATCATAATTTGTAACTAATTATAAATAATAAAAATGCGTTTAAATTAAATTCTAAATTATTGATTCCATCTAAGTTAATAATTTGCCTATTACAAAATATAGCTATAGCAAATAAAAATTATTAAGAAAGGAGTTCTTGTAAATCAATCGAGAAAAATATTATTGATAAATATTTACTTTAATATTTGAGTTAATAGATTAGAAAATTGAAATTTGATCAAATTAAGTTCAAACAATTATAACAGTCAGTATGATTTCCCTTCGATTTTCTATTATAATATAACTTTTTTTACTTGTAAACGTCTTAGTGAAATATAGAAAATCTTAAATAATAAATTTTGAGAAAAGATTTTATTTTAGAGAAAAAAAAACCAAATATAAAAAAAAACATTTTATTTTCTATTAATCTGTTTATGTCACTATATCAGTTGTTGAATGCGTCTAATTTATTGTTGGCACGTCAAGAGTATTATACATTGATGGTATTTTTTTTATTTCAAAATTAAAATGTCAATTATAAGTTATTTTTATATTTTTTAAACAATGATATTATAATTTTTTATAAAATAAAAAGCCTCTTACTGAGATTTTTTTCAAAATTATATTAAGACAGAAAAAAAACAACTCCTGGATGTTAAATTTCTGTTCCATTCCCCCCCCCCCACCTTTTTTACCTGAAGCATTTTTAATCTTTGTACTTCTTTAACTCAGTTTTTTTTCTATCTTAAAAGGTCTGAATAAAAAACTTTCTTATAAATACCTACTGCACCACGTGATAAGTGACTTCTAAAAAATAGTTATAAATGGATATTCAAGTAAAAAAAGGAAATATTTTAAGACATGGAAGAATAGTAGCAATAAATAAAATAAAATAATAAACAATTGGAAAACAAACACAAACTTTTTATGAAGGAAAAATCGGAAAAATGTTAGAAACACTTAGTTTTTTTTTCTTTACTTAAAAAAAATCAAGAGGCAAAAAATTTCAAAACAAATACAAAATAATATGAATTAGAAAGAGCGAGAGAGTGTGATATATTTAGAACATTGACACTTGCATGTACTGATACTCTTAGTAAACTGTTAGAATACCCTTTTTTAAGATCATAGAATGACACAGAAGCATGTTTAAATTGAATATAATAATTATACTGTAAATGATTTTATAAATGGAAAAAAAATTAAAATATCTCTGTCGAGAATACGATAAAGTACATACAGATGGACAAAAATATCAAATATTTGTAATACTTACTGCTGGAAATTTTTTAAAAAAAGTGTTAAAATAAATATAATTAATTTAATTAATGGATTAAATTAATTTTAATAATTAATTTAACTTATTAATGTTAAAGATTATCTGAGCTAACGAGGCAACTTTTCCAAATTAAATTATCTTTTTTTGTAAATTGCTGTTAATTTTTGATTTTTTGGTAAATATTTAAAATATATATCCTAAAACTTATATTCCTAAATTTTCTGTAAATATTTTCCCCACAATGTGACAAATCTTGAAAATGTCTTGCAAAAAACATCATAACTTACTATCTTTTACTGCTATTTTGAAAATTTTTTAACATTAAACTTCCCATTTGTTATAGCTAAAAATATCTTCCAATAAAGTTTCCATGTTCTCATTTTCTTCCCTTATTGAAGATAACTTCTGCCTTAATTATTTTATTTCGTATCCGCTTATTAATTGCATTTGCATTTACTATAGATTATAAGCGTATATCAAATATTTAATTACATTTTCTTAAATAGCATTTAGAGTATGAAGTGAAAATATTAATAAGAAAATAAAGCAAGCAAACGTAACGCGCATAACGTATTATCACACTTGAGAGGAAAGGAAATTTCATATTTATTATAACAAACGAAATCGTATATATTTCAGACATTATATACAATAATCCATACAATTTTATGAAGAATATTTTTTTTTGTTTATTTGCTATGATTTGAATGAATGAAGCTATTCCGGAATTTTTGTTATTATTTAAATCTACTTAGGAGATATTGAACACATACAATTACTTTAATTATTACTTTAAAAAAATAAAACAGTATAATAGACGTTTTTCGTACTGAAATGAAATTTAAATAGTTCAAATGATAAAATTATAAATATTCAGGCTGCGTAAAAATAATCTTAATATCTCTTTTCTTAATAATTATGAAGTAAAACAGGTAAATCTGTACTAATTTTACCAATTTTTACTAATTTATTATTAAATTAATTTTTACCCTTTGATCATTGACAATTTTTCTTTCCGATTTTAGAGAATAAGTACGCACAATTTTGTTTAAATCAGTCGGATGCTTTCGAAAATGCTAATTACGCATGCATAGAAGCAAAAACTTTTCCTTATAATATATGATGAAAACACTATATATATATAATACGAAAAATAGGTTCGATCCACGTTATCACAGTTTAAGAAAAGAAATTTAACAGTTATTATTACAAAACAAAGTCGTAAATATCTCCAATATTTGGAAACAAGAATTTTCCATATAAAATTTGATTTGTTTTTTAACATAATTCAGATGCATAAAGATATTTCAATTTTTCTATTCTGATTTTAAAATATATTTAGACGATATTGAATGCATAAAATTATAATTTTTAGAGATTTCTTAAACGAAAGTTTTCTTTCGATGTTATCTTTCTTCATAAATATTATTTATGTCTCTTTTCCAGTAAGTTTATGGTAGTTGTACAAAAGCAATTTATATATAAAAAAGAAACAAGCAAGATGAAAAATATCAAGCAATGCACTTTTATCAAGGGAAAACTTTTTAAATATAAATTATTACTTAATTTGTTTTGCAAATTCCTAAAAGATTTTGTTTAATGTGTTTTTCTAAACTATTTTAATGAGAACATTTCTTAAAAACTTGTGGTTTTATAACGAATCACAATTTTTTATTGGTATTTTAAGTTTTCAGGCAAAGTGGAAGATCAGCTTGTTATCTTGTCAAAAATGATATAAATATTCAACTCAGAACAAATGAACAAAATTTTCTAAAGAAGAACTAATGAATATAAAATTATTATGTATAGGAATGAAGGTTATCACTTTTCCAGAAAAGAAATTCAAAATTTTTATTGCAAAACAAAGATGTAATTTTTTCCAATTTTGGGATTATCGGTACGAAATTTGGATTGTTTCTTCAATATAATTCAGATGCATAAAAATATTTTCGTCCTTCTGTTAAAATTTAAAAAAAAAATAGAGAGAGAGAGATGATATAGAAACCATAAAATTACGATTTTCCTTATTTACAAACATATTCTTCAATTGATCATCTACTTTAAATTTCGAAAAAAAAAAGTCAACGTCTTTTTACAAACCTTCTTACTCTATCTCTAGGGACCGAGTTAAAATGCTAATGTACATGCGCAGAAAAAAGATCCTAAAACCATCTGTTACTTCCGTCTGCTTTCATCGGCCAACTGTATTACTGCAGACTGAATCTTTATTAATTTTTCCTTTTCTCACTTTGCCTTTTTCTTGTTTACTTGAGAAAAGTCACACCAAGAAAGTGTACTGCATTCAACTCTGAGAATCAATATCCGTCCATCTCATTCTCCCACTCTCTTTTTACTTATAACTTCATTAGTTCTAGAGTTTTGAATTCAGTGCGATTATTTGATTCAAATAAATTTATAAATGAATGTAAAAGAAAAAATATATATAAACAAGGAAAATAAATTTCAAAAAGTGACATAACTAGCGAAATTTGTAAAGTTGGTTTTTTTTATTTACATCACTTATAGATGATTAGAAAACTCACTTCGTGACTTAAGAAGACAATCATTCATAGATTGTTTGAAATATTAATGAATACTCAATCAGACCAGCTTAACCACCTCACATACAATGGCGCCTCTGACAAGCGCATCGAATTATTGAATTATTAATTTTAAACCTGCAATTAAGTGAAAGTATTCAGTAATTTAAAATGCCAGAATCATTTAGAAACTTTTCATTATTTTAAAACTCGTTACATTATTATAGGGATTAAAATAACAATAAATGTTTCATGCTGGATGTGTCATCTAATTAGGAAATTACATAAATTTGTGTGTCAAGTGGTTAATTAACTTCCTATTCAAAAATTTATAGTTTGAAAATAGATATAAAGATAGTTTAAAGATACGATGAGTATTAATCATTGTACAAAAAGATGAATCATATCATTATAATACTTCAAAGCAGTATTAGAGCAAATTTTAAATGATCGTTTGAAAAGGGAATAACTTATATTTCTTCTCTAACCCAAGGATCACATAACTTCTGTAGCGAAGTAGGATTGTGGTATCGAATCTCAAATCATATTTGTTGGTTTCCATGACCCTTTATACAAAAATAATATATTAAGATCGGAATGGTGGAGTAATACGTATAATTTATTTGATAAAGTATCAAATAAATTCGTAAAGTGGAGTATAATTTATTTGATAAAGTATCAAATAAATTCATAAATGGTATCTCACATAAAAGGATAGGAGATAGTTAAGGGTTGAATTTTAATTTTCTTTTATTCCAACTCTAATGAAAAAAAAATCATAAGAAAAGGCAATTGCACCACCATCATCAATTGATCGTATTTTAGTCTTTTATATTAGCCTTACTTTTTAAACTTCAAGAGCCGATGGTTTTACTCTTAGTTTAAAAAAAGTATATGCTTTCAATAAGTTGCTTTTAATTAACCGAAAACATGCTGATTTCGTAACAACATCTTAGCTTAAAAACTGAGATTCGAATCCAAAGAAAATCCTTCACGTAAATGCTTTCATAGACATTAATTCGTTCGAGGACAAATTAACCTTTGAATGTATTTGCATTTTGATAAGATGGAATTGTTCGAGATGCAGTATCGTATTTTCTCACTTTAAAAGTTCATCCAAAAGGGCATACGTATTGTATAAATAATGGCTTGTTTGTTCAATAAGTATCAACTTTCCTACAATACTAAATTATATGGTATTTATAATTAAAACTCCTCATTTGTGGACAGTATCATTTTTAACAATATTGTTAGCTAATGAACATTGGCCATGGGAAATCTTGTGGATGGATGAGACTCATCTTTACTTGATTGAGAATGTCAATGTCTATAGGCCTTTGCTGAATTAAAAGGCAGCAATGAAATTGAAAGGAAACACGTGAATTTATTTGACCCAAATACCCAATACGGTATACATTTAAGTAAAAATGGGCTTCTCCATCCATGGTTACTGGTCGTTAACAAAATAGTACACAACACCTTTAATCACAAGTTTTGAAGTTTTAAAATGTTTTCTCGTGGAAAAAACATGTGTTCTTTTGTAAATTACTGTGACCAATGATAAGATTTTATTCAATATTTTTTCTTATGCTTCCGTTTCAACTTAAAACCTTTAACTGTAAAAAGTTTATTTTAATTATTGTCAAAGTAATTATAAAAGTTAACTATTATTAAATAAAAAGGAATTGCAATAACTCTTTAATATTTTAACAGTGTTAGAATTTTTTTTGAAACAGCGTTATTTTAAAAGTGGAACATTCAAATAAATATGCTATTTATTTAGCGATAAATTCTCTTAAAAGCTGAGCAATATAAAAATATTCGAAATCTTTTTGACACATAATTTTTCTTACACATTTTTTAACACCATGTCATCCAATAATTCATCGTTGGTGTCATGCAAGAACCGACTAGCAAATGCCAACAATACTACAATAATAATACATAATTTTTTACTTATTTCATGATTTTTTTCATTTTATAATAATTATTTACTATCAATCTATTTATTTTATAAAATTATCATTATTTTAACCATTTTTACTTAGTTTCTGAAAAAGAAAAATCTGATCCCCTAAAAACCGGAAATCACCGACAGAAATCCTATCGGCGCCAAACAAAAGAAATTCGATAAGACGAGTAGACTCCATTGCTTTGAAACAATCTCTAAAAAATTCCTCTTGCAGTCTGTTAGAAAAAAATATCTAAAGCCAAAATAGAAAAAAAAAAACGCATTCTGTTAAAGATAATCTTTTTTTTTTCACTGTGAATCCCTTAATGTTATTCTATGGGAAAACGGATTTCTTGACAGGAACTAAATAATGTAGAGCATTTTCTTTAGTCCTATGGCTACTTTATAAAATGGCACCTGATCATGCAAATCGGCAGAATATAAAAAGGAAATCTTACCGCTCAAGAAAAGTCGTATTTCGCAATTTTCGCTTATGTTATAGTAAACATATTAAGATGAAATGAACTTTATTTAAAATCAAAGAGCAGGTTTTCGATGAGATCTTAAACTACAATATAAATAGAACATTCTTACCACTCTCATTTAAAACTGTTAAAATAATTTTTATATATATTTTCCGATTTAAGAAACGACAGTGGTTATGAAATTTTATAAAAATCTTTATATTTATTGTTCTGTTTTTGAAAAAAATTAGACCATTTTAAAATCGCTTATAAAATTTCAATATTAGTTTTTATCGTAAAATCGCAAAAATCTAAAGTATTTCGAACTTGCTGTAAGAGCATAAAATTAGTTATTGAGAACTTCAAATAAATTTTCTTGCCTTTCGTCATTATTTGAATCATTCGCTTATTTTCAGTTGCAAGCATTTATATACTTAAAATTTGGAGCAATATTAGTTCTGCATATTTGTGAGCAACATTTATGTGATTTTTTAAAATAATGTAAACTTTTTTTAATATTGTTTTTGAATTATTATTTATAATTCGAATTACTTTCGAGTGAAATTTTTAAGAACTTTTCGAAATAAAAGTTTTGGAAAATTTAAGTACACTGCCACTGAGAACCATCACACTCAAAAATCTCAGGTGCTCTTTGTCGGTCTATTAGTAAGTTATAAATAGACCAAAGAATCGTTTATAAAAAAAATGCAGAGAAGTAAGGAGGCATGTCTATCTACAAGGAAATTAAGGAACAGAAAAAATGATGCTATCTGCAAAGGAATTAGAGAAGGGACATAATGCCTCAGATCCAGTATATAGAGAAACTAAGTACATTAGACAGTATTTTTACAACTAGAAATAATGGAGTAGAATAATAAAATAAAAATAAATTGAATCAAAACATAGTTTTAAAATTAAACAAAGTGTTCTTTTAATTTTTATATTAAGTAGTTCAATTTCTTATTTCCACTTCTCAGTGATTATTTAATACTTTTTTTGAAGAAATTGGAACATTATTATCAGTAAATTTTTAATTCGCTATAAAGTGCCTCAACTTCATGAAATCAAAATTTATTTAGATTAATCGCTTAATAAATAATAAAATTTTGGAAACATTAAAATAGCAAAAGGATATTTATTAATCGCAAGCCTACAAGATTTTAAAATCCTAAGCACAAAAGAAAATAGTAGGTTCCAGTTAAAAAATCCCTTAATGAAAAGAAATAAAAGTTTTAATATGCAAAAATAAAATTTGTATGCAATTTAATATATTAATAAACTATTTTCATTCTTAATCTTTCAATATTGAAAACTGAAGAAAAAAAATAGTAAAAATAACACAAGTACTAAATAATCGCAGATAATATCATTCTTTACTGAGAAGGTAATCGATAAATTATACAATATTATTCTCGAAATTTGAGGAATTATCATACCATCAGAGAATGAAGAGATAACGATGAATAAAAAAGACCTTTTTTTAAAAAAAAAAATTAAAAGCGTCTCTAAATTGCATGCTGAAAAGTTTAAAATGAGGCTTTTACAACCGCATACTTCAAATTGCATTGGAATCGACATTGTAACTGTGATAATTTATCGTTATGATCAGTATACTAGTTGAATTCTCCATTATCAGTATGATTTCTAAATTTGATTAATATGCCTTTTGTTTCGCTTCTTTTGAAAGATCCCATTGATTAATATATAAAAGACGAGAGATGGGATCCTTTAATCAATGATTCATTATGGTAAAAGATTAACTCATTTCTAAATCCTGAGTTTGTTACCTTTTGAGTCAATAATTTCTGAAAATGTTTCCAGATTCTATGCAAATTATAATGGCAAAGATGTTGGAACAGATATGATCTAGAATATTCCGCTGTTATTCCAAATATGATCATTCTTTTTTTTAAAGTTTTTGTTCTTCGTTTAATCTGGGGATGTTTTATTTCGAAAGATCTGTAGCTCATTATCCAAGGAAATTGTAATTTCTCGCTTGATTTCTTGAATGGTCATTACGTCTTACTAAATGAAAAAGGAAACAAAACGAAATGTAACTTCAGAGGACTGTTTCTGCTCCTTTGGGACTACTTATTTACAAAAATGATTAGAAAGTTCAAAATTCTAGCAATATAATATTGTTTTCTTTCAACAGTTAGCTATTAAATGTAATGTATAACTATGTACAAAATATAAATCAATTAGATATTTAAAATAACATCTTAAAAAATTTCACTTAACACGAAGTGAAGAAGTTTTTGCTTGTCGATGTAGGCTGGCATGTCATCGGTATCATCTATAACAATTTACATAATAATCATGTAAATATTATAACCCTCTTATAGAAAATAATTGACTATCTAAGGTGTATGAGTTCATATTGCAGTTATTTGGGATAATTTTCCCGTCATATTTTAAAGATTTTTTTTTTCAAACCAATAGTATAAAAATAATGGTTATGATTTGAAAGAACGCATACTTATTTTTAAATCGACGAATTTATTGAATTGGTAATTTTGAATGAAGAATTTTCAGTTTATAAAATATTATAACATGAAATGAAAATATCACAATTTTTTAATATAATTTATATCAATTTTGATTATTACAAAGCATTGATTTTTCGAAAAACTGCTCGTATACGTCACTTTTGAAACATTTTCTTATCTTAAACTTGTATAACAATACTTAAATTCTAAATGCATTACATTTATTAAATTATATTTATGTAAATCTAACTTCCTTTCGTCACTTATAAATTCTTTAATTATATTGTTAGTTTTTATCAATTTAACATCTTAAATATGACTTTAATATCAATGATTATGTCATAAAATATACTTGTAACTGTTAAAATATACTAATAATTATAATTATTTTAATCTAAAAAACTGCTACATTTATTATAGAAAAGAAATTTCCTAAAAAAATCTAGTCTATTTTTAAAAATCAAAACGCCATTAAACTCATAATTGTCCAGATAATCTACAATTTAATCACATGCCATACCTTGAGGTTGTATAACTGTACTTTCCTCTTTCGCATGTAAACTTCGTCTATAAGTACCGAAACCTTTTGTTTGATCTCAGAAATAGAAGAAAATGATTTTACTAAATATCTGATAAAGCAGTAAAACCTGGTTAAGGTCATTTCAATAAAGGAATATGCTGTTAAAATGACAGTAGAGTTCTTTTTTTTAATTTAAAAGTTTAAAGGAATTAAGCTTTAAAATATATTTCTGTCAATAAGAGAATTAGCTTTTGAATTTCAAATCGTGCGGAAATTGTTTTTGTGGAAATACATCTTTGGTAGATATTCCGAAAGGCGAAAGAATTCAAATAATTTTGCAATAAAATGAAATTCATTCGAAAAAAATAGCCACAAAGTACAAATCTCCAACCTCCTAAACGATGTTATAAAAAATGTAGTAACATTAGCGTAAATTTTGTATTATATGAAGAAAAAAATTTTTTTTCTATCGAATGATATTATGTATAAGTGATAAACACATATATGTTCTCCATTACTAAGGGTACAGATCTGTAGTTATTTTACTTAATTAAAGCCAGAGAAATTTCTTCATGAATTTATAGAACTATTAAAAAATTTACGAAAATAAGTTATGTGTCATTTAATTTTTATTTATACTATTGATAAACTTGAATATTTATGTGCACATAAATGTAATCTAGCTGCCAGAGAGCTTGCTCTAAAGCAACCAGATCTCATCGCTGTATATTTTGAAATGTAGGAAATGTGCAAATGCCAGAGTACTTTTTTAAGAAAATTTAACTTGAACTTAATTGGTTGACAATTCAGCAAAACTTTGCTGCTCCTTTCCCACATTATTCGAAAATGTCCAAGAATCATCTTAATTTCTATTCAATTAAATTTTTAAAAAAAATTAACAATACTATTTAAAATGAAATAGTATCTTGTAATTACTTTTCAACTGTAAAATAAGTTCTGATGAAAAAAAAATGTAAAGAACATTTTAAAATTAATTGCCGCTTGTTTTGATATAATTCACTATAGAGAAACATACCCAGATGTGTAGAGAAGTACATAAGACAATAAATGAAATGCTTTTAAGGCTTCAAAAATAATATTAGATATGGGGCTATAAAAATTTGAATTTTAGCAATACTTGATGACGAAATAATTAGCTAAATCAATCAAAATTAATTAAGTTAATTATCCATTAAACTCATCGAAACCAAATTCTATTTAATTGATGATACTTATAAATTAAACTATTGCTAAACATATTGTAAGTTTAAAAAATAATATTATGGCAGAAAAAAATCGATATTTACTATCCGATCTTTTTTATCCGATTGATATTTACTATCCGATTTGATAAATCATTTTCCAATATGAAAATATTCAATACTTCCTTGATTTGTAAGTTTTCAAGCGAATATATGTCTATTACACACTGTTATAATTCACCCCAATCAGATAAATATATTCAATTCATTTCGGAGTTTCGCCAGATTGCAATTACACACTTCATAGTTTCTTTGCATAAATGCATCCGGGCAGAATGGTGGATTCCTAATCTAAGAGGTGTCTGTGCTCTCTCCAAGGGCATTCAAAGACGACAAATACGTAGTTGGCACTGCCATTAGTGAAGGACCAGGGATGATACAAGAGGACGGACTAAGAGACGTGCAATAATGGAAATTAGTCTTCTGCTGGTGGTTTCTGTACAGGATGCTGGCTGAGACGTATCGGGAATCAAAACATTTTCACTCAAATTTTGCTTAGGGATTTTGGTAGTGTTTCAAGTTCTGTATGTAAAGTTTGAATGTGATTAAATTTCTGTATTCTTTCAGTGTCCTGGATTTAAAAGATTAAAAATAAATAATCCCAAAGTTTGGTATATCTTGTTAAGTTATATATTTAACACACTCAGAAACAAAAGCTCTATATTGTTTCTTTCTTTCCTTTTTATTATAATCTAGAACATACGTATGCTAAATCCTTATTGTTATTTTGAATCATAATGGAAATGGCTGCTAAAATATCTGTCATTATGCAGTGCAATGAAAATAAATTGAAATTAATAAACTACTTCATCGCATACTAAGCGTTTGATATATATTTAGAATTTTTAAGATTATCATACATTTTTCTAATATTTTTTTTTAAAAAAAATCATTGAATAAGTTCATGTAAGTTATTTCTTACACTTAACAACAATCAAAGAATCATAAACATTTTTAAAATTATAGATCTATCTAACTGTACCACATATGACAAAGTTGTTTAATGACTTCGATTTAAGATATATATTTATAGTAATGCTGAATGAAGTAGTATTGTTTAAAGCGGGCGAGCGCCGCGAAAGTTCTCGAAGTTGGCGATATTTTGATGAGGAGCTTCGTGCAACCCGGGTAGGTTTGGCGAAAGGAATAGTCTGGTAGCCGCTGGATCGTACGTGAAGCGCCGCGTTGCTTCGCGTGCTTTTAAGCGAGCGCTAGCTGGGCTGTATAAGGGACGGGTAGCCGTAGTCCCGGCAGTTAGTTAGTTTACTTCCTCTCGAAAGAGAAACACCTCGCTGCAATAGCAGATTACTTTTCTTGCTCGTTGTTAGTGAGGTGTATTTATGATTGCAGTTGGCGTTGTATTATTGAGCTCGCTGCGATTTACTGTTTACTGTGCTATACGATAGCTGTTTTGCAGTCTGTTTTGATTGTACATAAGGTTTACATTTACGCTGTGACTGTTGACAGCTGGATTGTTTTTATCTGAAGTTCTACTTTATCAAGTCATCCTGTAAATAAATTTGTTTGTGTTGTCCTCAAATATAGTCCATTCAATCCGAACCCGCTATGCTAAAAACGTAACAGTATTAATTTAGCCCGTGAATAAAAATGATATGAATATCAAAACATTCCCATAATTTTTATTGCGTTGCAAAATATTATAATTGCTATATAAGCAATTGTATTGTGATTCAGGTAGAATCTTGAGCCCAAATCGACAAATTGGTAAGAGTTCGATTTTAAGGATAGAGAATATCAATGGAATGTTTAAAGGAGTACCCGCCCGTAATGAGCTACCTCCGGGCTTGCCTATTGTTGATAGGAGCGCTGCTGAGCGTAGAATGACTGGAACTGTGAAGTTACATGGTGAAACTGTTAGGAGAGGCCGTGGCTTAAGATAAGAAGCTGATTTTCGATTGGCTGCTGGAGAATACTATACAACTAAAAAGATGGGGCCAGATCTAGTCCGAAGTAATTGGAAGACAGTTAAACAGAATGAAGAGTATCTAATGGCGAAGTAACTGTTCTAATCTCTTTGATAGCATTTTTAAGTTCCGGAAAACTTTGGAAAAGATATATATTGGAATAGCTCGAACATATCGGAAAGATCAGAGGCAGGGTTGTTTATGATATTTGTTTGGTTAGGGTTGTTATTTACTGGTTCCTTTTGATGTGGCAGGTTAGTTTTATGGGAACTTGCATAGAATAAATTTGGTTCTGTAAAATTTGATTTAAATTGATTTTTTCTATTAAATTACGAGTTGTTAGGTTTGAAGAATTTGGAGCATCCGCGGTATGTCTTTCCTGATCATAATTTATACATTTAGGATTTTGAGATTTTTCTTTAATGGGACAATTTCTAGTTTGATGTTCCGCATTACACTTCAGGCATCTAGGCTTCATGCCGCAATTTCGGGAAACATGGCCAAACAAATTACCATTGTAACATTGAGAAACGGAATTTCTGCCACGATATTGTTTAACGGTTACTTTTAAATATTCTATGGAATTTATTTTAAAAACTTTATTAACAATTTTATTATTATTTCACTCACCAAGTAAGAAGGGGAAGAATTTTCACGTTTTAAGTTGTTTTAGTGGGTTTGGGGCACGCCATTGGATCCAATTGCCACTTGGTGATACTCTTTGGAAAAGATGTAATCACCCCCCCCCTCTTCTCTGAGGAGCTGTGTTTATTCCTATTCCCACTTGGCGAAACAGTTTGGAAAAGGGGTAGACCCCCCCCCAAAGGAGCTGGGCTTATTCAAATTAATTTCAAAATCTAACTGGTGTTTTTTTAAAAGAGAAAACATGAAATAATAAAATGGTATTGAAATGTTTTGTCTGCCTTTGAGTCAAATTAATTAATCGTCGTAATATAAAAATATTTTTTAAATGAGGAATTTTTTAGAGACTGATTTAATCATCGACTGTCTTCAATTCATTTTTTTAAATGACAATTTACAGATGACATATTGAATAATTTTCGCAGTTCCGATTTTCTTCTATCAAATAGTATTGCTATCGCTATTTAATAGACTTAATAAATCATATGTCTAATTTAAATCATAATCATTTTAAAATTAATTGTAAACTTCTGCATTTTATTAGTATTGCAAATTTTATTGTTATAAGTATCATCTTCGTTAGAGATACTGTCGATGATTTTAAGGTCTGAGGAGTCCAGATGGTGAAATAATTTGTTGGTGCATTTCATTAGATTTCAACGTATTTTGCAAATAAAATTGTGCATTTGTAAAAAGGCTACTGCTGGGGGTCTATTAATATGTCTACAATTCAGGAGTTCTTGAATTTTTGACTTCACAATTAATTCAAAATACACAGGAAGTTGAGACAATCCTTGTGCAGCGTTCTTGGTTGCCAAAAGTGACAAAAATTCTTATAAAATGCATCCTGAATTCTTATTTCATTTATTTTACACTAAAGCGGGAAATCATTGTACACTGAAGTGGCAAAAGTCATGGGATGACTGTTAATATCGTGTCGGTCCTCCTTTTGCCCGGTGAAGTGCAACAACTCGACGTGCCATGGAGTCCACAAGTCCATGGAAGACCTCTGCAGGAATATTGAGCCATGCTGTCTGTATAGACGTTCATAATTGTGAAAGTGTGGATGGTGCAGGAGTTTGGATACGAACGGAGCTTTCGATGATCTCCCATAAATGCTCGATGGGATTCATATCGGGCGATCTAGGTGACCAGATCATGCGCTGGAATTGTCCGGAATGTTCTTACAACCAATCGCGAACAGTTCTGGCCCGGTGACATGGCGCATTGTCATCCATAAAAATCCCATCGTTGTGTGGGTACGTGAAGTCCATGAATGGCTGCAAGTGATCTGCAAGCAGCTGAACATAACCATTTCCAGTCAATGATCGGTTGAGTTGCTCCAGAGGACCGAGTCCAAGCCATGTAAAAACAGCCCACACCATTATGCAGCCACCACCAGCTTGAACAGTGCCTTGCTGACAGTTAGGGTCCATGGCTTCGTGGGGTCTGCGCCACACTCGAACTCTACCATCAGCTCGTAACAACCGAAATCGTGACTCATCTGACCACGCCACGGTTTTCCACTGGCCTAGGGACCAGTCGATATGCTCACGAGCCTAGGAGAGTCGCTTCAGGCGATGTCGTGCTGTCAGTAAAGGCACTCGAGTCGGTCTTCTGCTGTCATAGCCTAAGGAAGACAAAGTTCGCCGCACAGTCCTATCGGACCGTCCCTTGTACATCCCACATTGATTCCTGCAGTTATTTGACGAAGTGTTGCGTGTCTATTAACATTGACCATTCTACACAGACGTCGGCGGTCTCGGTCGTTAAGTGCAGGTGGTCGCTCACTGCGCTGTCCATGATGGGATGGGATGCCAGAAATTTCATACTCTCGGCACACTCTTGATACTGTGGATCTCAGAATGTTGAATTCACTAACTATATCCGCAATGGTATGACCCATGGGTCTAGCTCCAACTAACATTCCACGTTCAAAGTCTGTTAATTCTCGTCGTGCCGCCATAAATGACGAAAAACCTGTTCACATGAATAACTTCAAATGAAAGCTCTAGAAAACGAACTGCGCATTTATACTTTTTCGCTGCGATACTACTGCCATCTGTATATTTGCATATTGCTATCCCATGACTTTTGTCACCTCAGTGTATATGCAGTTTTCTGTCAGACTGTTTCTTTAAGAATAAAAGTCATTATTATAGTTATTTTCTCCTTTTATAGCAGTTTGGCCTGCGTGTATCTCAATCCATACTACATTTCCTCCGTCATTCACATAATTAACATGCAGGTTTAACTTTTGTACACATTTGTGAACTAGAAATATTTGTAATGTTTTGATATTTCCTGCTGTTTTAATAACAGAAACGATATTTAGTCGTAATTAATTCAACTTTAGATACTCTATCTTCAGAATTAAATTTGTTTTAGTCGTTCCTTTATTTAGATGTTTTACATTGAATTTCTCAAAGCTAAAAAAAGATTTTGTAAATCATGTTAATGATTTTAACGTTTAATGTTTCATTGAATTATTTGAAAGTCTTTATAAGAAGTTTAAAAAATTGCTATATCTGAAAGGCCGAATGCGAATATGCAAAATAATGAAATTTCTTGAATAACGGAAAAAAATATCTAATGTTTTTTTTTTCCATAAAATAGTATTTTATCTTTAAAATGTAGGCGAAACAATTTAATATAATTCAAGTATTATTTATTACCATCAATTCAGTAAAAAGATTTAAATATTACTGTAATATATAAGTATATAAACTAGAATAAACATTTTAAAGTCATATCCGGATTTTAAAACGATAGTGAAAACTATAATGTAAAATATATTACTCATTAAATTTTTTTAATTTGAAAACTTTTTATCTCGTACTAAAGTTGTGGTTTTTTCCTTCATTTACATCAATATATCATACGATTATCATGAAACTTTTTATTATTTTTTCATTCGGTAAAATAATTGTTTTTAGATAGCAAACATGAATATATATTTAGAAAATTATAAAGAAAAACAAGCTAAATATACAAATTAATTATTAAGCTTACATAAATGTAGACGGACTCAGGAAGTGAATATTATCAGTTTGAACTTCACCCATTGTTTAGAACCCTGATATTAAGTAATTTGATTAATGTTCTAAACTCCAATTATCTGAAACCAGATATGGACATAATTTTTAATTTTCCCTGAAACTAACAATATGTTTTTATATTTATTTTGTACCTAAAACACGTTGTGCGTCGTTTTATTTGTACCTAACAACTTTTGTAGTTCTTCTGATGTGCATCACTAATACATATTTATCTCATTAATCACGACAGGAAAGCAATGGTTTAAAAATAAGTAAATTACTTAATTTGAAGTAATA
Source organism: Argiope argentata (assembly GCA_026289955.1). Classification (NCBI taxonomy): domain Eukaryota; kingdom Metazoa; phylum Arthropoda; class Arachnida; order Araneae; family Araneidae; genus Argiope; species Argiope argentata. The sequence continues at coordinate 3,898,337 of JAOUZG010051192.1, forward strand.
ACTTACATAAAAAGGAAGGTAGACAAGGCCCCATAGTTTCATAAATTGTAAGAAATTGGAATGAAAGTAGACAATATTCAACATAATTCTGATGTACATCAGATTAAGGTATAGAAAATTTATTCTAATGATAAAAGTTATGAAATCATTTTACTTGGATTGAATGGTTCGTCTGAATTAAACTAATAGCTGCACTTCCAAAAACATGCATAAATAATAAATTTATCAGACAGAGGAGATTTAAAATAAATACTAAATGTACAAAAGTTGAAATCCATTCTAGTGGAAAACCACTTACAAAAAGAAGAACTGTATAAATGCCTTCATGATTTTGAGAAAAGCAACGTCAAATTACTTTGTATCCGATGCTTATTTACCTTATTTTCTGTTTGATTATTAAGGGGACACGGTACCTTCACAACTTTTTATTTTATTTTAAGCATTAAACAAAAAAAATTGTAGTAGTATATGTGAACATTCAAATAAAAACATCATACAAAAGAGAAAAAAATTCATCTGCACATTTAAATTAAATTCAAATTTTTTTAAAAAAATTTCACTTTTTTAAATTTGCTACTACTTTTTCAAATATGAGTAGTTTTGCTTGAAACTTTTTTTATAGATTCTCTGAAACATATTACACAAAATTGTGCATGGATTAAATGATATATCTAGTACTTTTTTAATATAATTTTTTTACTATTATGTGTGGTGAAAAATTGGGAAATTTACTACCATGTCATTTATAATCCAACAAATAAAAAAAAAACTAAGAAATGGAATGCTTATTGCATGCACAGTTTCATTATATACATAATGTTGAAGCTATGCACAAAATTTGAAAGCTTTCCCATATTTAGGAAAAGAGCCTTAGCATTTTAAAAGTATGGAGATGATGAAAAACAGAACATGGAGAAAAAGGACTTTAAAGTTTTGATCTGTGAAAAAAAATATTTACTCTTTTTTCAAGCAAATATTTTGCATAGTTTTAAAATTTATGTATTTTAAAATATACATACAAAATTTAAAACACTTATATTCAATAGAAAATATTTTATAAGGATTTATATATTGATAATGGAGTGAAATGAAACCTGATCGAGAAAAACAAGTGTATGAAAAAACAGAATATCTCATTGTTTGAAAATAAACTAACATACCTCATAATTAAAATTTATTTACAGTATGATTTAAAAGCCCCCAGCTTTGTATGTTAGTCCTTCTTTTTTTCTATTGTAGTATTGTCTGCGTTTATGAGCAAGTTTAATTTTTTTCTTAACTAACTCATACACAGCTGACTTCTTACGCCTTCTCTGATACACACGCCTGTAATCTCTCCACATGGCTTAATGTCTAGAAAGTTTATTTAGAGAAATATTATGTTCAGCTTGTATGCTTTCTAATGTTTTATATGTCCCTACATTGAATTCAGAAACCACATCTGCAACTGCAATTTGCACTCGAAATAGAGAAGCAAAAGTTTCTTTGGAGCATTTACTCCATATCACACTATGGAGACTTTCATTGGAATTTCGTGTTAAACCTTTCATACAACGTTGAAGAAGTTCATCTGATGCCAGTCGTTGATAAATTGGCATAATTTTGGGGACAAATTTCTCATTTATTGGTGTTTTTATATTCTTTTTATGTGATCCTGGTGTTTTACCATTGGCCAAAGCTGCTTGATAAAAACACCAGGATTCTTTTCCTGAAGGACACTTATCGTGTTGTGGCTTTTTGTCTGTTGACATATTATGCAGTAGTGTGGCATATATGGCTGTTTTCATGGATTTGATATTACCTTTATTTCTAAGAATAGCATTTTGATGGTATCGAGTAAGTTTTTTAATTGTTTCATCTTTAAGGCTTCCATGAGATCTGCCACCTAGTGTGACACCTTTTGTTCGCCATTCTTTAACAACTTTTCGCAGGGCTGTTCCAAGCCTTTTACTTACATGATTTACACATTCTTCTTTTTTTATTTTTACATCAGAACCATAAATATTCTTTTCATTCAAGTAATTGAATGTTTTTGAATCACCATCTGAAAGAATTGTTGTATAATGGAAGCCAATTTTTTCAGATCTGCACCACAACTTATATGCTGCTTCCATTTCCATTGCACCTGATGTACCAATGTGATTTATGCTGCATGATTTTTTATGCCCTGCATACCAAATACTGTATTCAGCAGATTTTTCACAAAGATCAGATTTAGCATACTCAGATTCAGTGCAATGCTTTGACATGACTTCATAATCAATTACATAGCCCGTCAGTATGTCAATCACACAACCAACTCCTATTTGTGAAGTATGTCCTCGAGTAAACCAAGGGCCATCAAAAAAAACTGCAATGTCTACAATATCTTGAGAATGAGAAACATCATATGTTTTTCGCACTTCATTTCTGATTTTTTGAATCAATTTATCTGATGAATTAGTTATTGATTCATGTAATAATTTTTTATAAATATTAAATGTCCTGCAGGACATTAAATGCATGTTTGTATGCATGCAAAACCTTTCAGGAGCTAAATACCCTTTTCCAAAACTCAAAAAAGCTTGTACAATTCTTAAATTAATGTCAAAATTTTTATGTATTCTGTCATTACTTTGAATGATTCTTTTTGAAGTGTATGTTTCCCTTTCAAGTTTATTACAAACATCACACTCAACTTTAATTTTATGAGAAAATCCATAATTTTCTCCCACAACAACACGAAGGGTAGAAGTTTTGCATATACTACATATAAAACCACTGAACAATTTTGATAGCATATTCACATCTACAATAATGTAGTTTGGACTTTCAACTTCCTCTGCTTTTTGAGTTTTATTCGAAATTGCAGATTCTTGTTCTGCACACCTAATATTCTGTCCTTTCAAAATACTGTCAATATTATTTGAAGCAGTTGTAATTGATGCATCTTCATTTTCTTCACATTTCCATCTTTTCAAAGCTTTATTCTTATTGTTAATGCTTTTTCTTTTAGGCCTTGGCATGATGAAAACAATAAAATTGGCTTTGAAATGCCTTGAACTAAAATTATTTAACTAAAATATGAAGAGATAATAAGTATGCACACCTTTGCAGACAATATCAAGTAATTAAAAATGAGAATTTTTCAAAATAAAATATTGAAGTTGCAATCGCTTTTACAACATCAACATTCAATCGATGGTAAACAAATTAACGTGGGTCAACAGTGCACTTCACTTCAATTACAATTCGCTACTAATAAGTAATTCATAAAATAATTCAGTATATTTTGGGGCTGTAACAATAGTTCAAAAAATCCAATTCTGTTTAGTCGGCCATTTTTAAAGGTCCAGGTCCCTTTAAATCCCTGTCATTTCGAATAAAAATCTTAATAACTTTCGAAATAATAAAGATACAGCTTTAATATTTTAGTATGATGTGAAGAAGGGTATAAGCAAACAAATGAGCCAATTAAAAAAAGTCGATATTTTGATCATTTTTAGGTACCGTGTCCCCTTAACAAATAATCAAAGGTGGGAGTGTTCGGTAAATGTCATAATATAAATTTGTCAACGGACATTTGGCAAAACTAATATTTAGTAGCAGCATTTATCTGTGTTTTTTTTCTTTTTCTGTTTTATCTGTTATTTTATGAGTTTCTTAGATGTTCATCAAATTACATTTTTTAAAAGTATTATTAAAGTTATAGGCAAACGATTTTTATTTTAACTAAAGCATTACTAAAAATTAAAAGATAATTTTTTTTGTATGTATAGTTTGCTAAATGTATTTAGATATATGTTGTTATATCTAAATACATTTATATATGTTGTTTTAGTGAAAGGAATAAAAAAGAAGTGGCAATGAAATTGAAAATACTTGGAGTATCATTTTTAATTTAAGACTTTAAGATGCTCTATTTTGACGCCGAAAAAAAAGGTAGTTTTTTTTAGAAATCACGCAAAACTAAACTAGGAGTAGTACCCTCAAAAATAATTTAATAAAAACAAATAAGTCCTTAGCTCGATTTAAAACGTATGTTAAAAAACAATGATGTTCATTTTAAATAAAAGATGAATAATTGATTCTCGGCCCTTCAAATTTGTAATCTTGTTTCCCGAATGTTTATTGATAATATCGTTTTGGATAGTTATCAAAAGGTTTATAGTTATCAAAAAAAGGTTGGATAATTATCAAAGGTGAGGGTTCAATTATGTGGGAAGTATTATATAGTTTGTTGGAATCTATAGCTCTTCATGACGCTCAACAATATCTTTAAAAAATATACTATTTCGATTTCAAAATGCTCACTTCATTTTTGAAGAAAATGTAGACGATGCTCAGAAAACCTTTTCATTTTGTTTACGAATCAGTATGAGTAAATTGAAGGAAAATTTTCTGGCGACTGGTACATATAGTATCAAGCAATAAACATAATTATGAAATCAAAATTTTAGTATCTTTTGCTTTATAATGTATTGCATTGTTTTCTCAATATCATTAAATTAGTTCCATTATTCTGTTCTTGACAAGTTGGCATTCCATATGTAATCATAGCCATCGTCATCAAATAATATATAGTTAAAACATTGGACATTTTCAAAAATTGAAAATAATATTAGTTTCAACTCTTCTATTTTAGATCAAATATGTTGTGTTATAGCAACAATTATTTACTGATGCACAGAAAAATATGTTTCAATATTTGTTTAAAAATGAGGAATGCGTTATATTAATATGCAATTTAGAAGTATATATATTATAACTTCTCAATGTATAGAATTTTATGCTTCTTACGAATAATAAATAATTGAAAATTGATCTATGTATTTAAACACTATTTTTAATCCTCAAATTTTTTAACACTTTTTTGATTGTAATGATTTTTTTACAAATGCATATAGCAAACAGCATTACTCCATATAATTTAAATGTACTATAATATTGGATATAATAGTTATGAGAATAATTGATGTAATTACATAAAAAAAGTGGATTTGGATCAGGAAATAAGAGAACATTTTAGAATAAAGTTAATACGAATTAAATTGATAAAAAGTAGAAATTTAAAAAGAATTTAATTCATATACTATATAAATGATAGACCGATAACAAATTCTACAAAAATCTGCAATTTATTCATTTTATTATCAATTTATAACAGGTTTGTTATTAATTTATAATTATTTTTCCATTTCAAAAGCAATTTATTTACCTTATCTCAAGCACATGAGCAGAACAACAGACAGATAACATATTACCTAATGTTTTCCAAATCGGTAAATTAAATCTGAAAAGTCTACTTATTCCCATTATTGAATTATTTTGTTCATAGGCAATAATTTTCTGAATTATATGGGAAATATGAAACGAATAAATTCACTGAAATCACGGAGTCGAATCTTTCCCCAATTTAAATATTTTTCATTTATGTTCCAAATGGGAAATTGTGAAAAATATTGAAACTATTATGTAACACTATATTAACTTACTGTATATCGATTAATTGTATTTGTGTAATATTTGTATGTTTTGTTGGAAATACTTTACTGCATTAAACTTCAAACTATTACTCTTTTTAAAATATTCAAAATAATATAAACATAAAAGAAAATGAAGTTTCGTCTCGTGAATTCCCAGTTATGTGATAACATTATTATTTTAAGTCATTATTTATCTTAATTAATATAAGTAATTAACCAATTTATTGTTGGAATTGTTTGAAACAACCATTATACTTCTCTATCGGAGGGAAGTTGATGAGAGTTTTAGAGGTCGAAAAATTTTGAAATGAAATAACAGCTATAAATGCCTACTTTTTCGTCAGTCTTTTAAAAATGAATTGGAATACGCAATAATAAAGCAATGCTAGCAAAAGCAGATCAAACGTTAAAAAACGGATCTGCTGTCAAAGAAGCATTTGTAATAATAAAGCAATACTGGTAAAAGCAGTTCATTAAAACCGCATCTGCTGTCAGAGAAAGATACATAATAATAATTTATGACTGGAAATATCAGATAAAAATATTTTTAGCTCGTAAATTTTGGAGACATTAAAACCTCCTAATCAAACAACATCATGAGCCCACATAATAATAATAAAAATTCTTTTTTAAAAAAATATTAAAAAATATAAAATTTTAACAAGAATTAGGCTTGGGATTATTGAGCGATTTCGGTTCTTTATAAATGGATAAGCAACAATGTTTAAAATAACCTTAAATATTTAGAAGTGTTACGTTGAGACACTCTCTTTTGTCTTTCTTTTCAAGGCAGACACTAACAAAATTGTGATATCAGAAAGCATCTTCCCCGCGACACATTAAAAAACAATCTATGTATTCGGAGCGCTCAACCACGGCAGCTCAAACCGCGAACCGTCCACGTATCGAATGCCATTGAAGAGGTCTATTACCTTCAAGTGCCGGCATCTTCAACGCGCGGCCCTTTTTACGGTCTTGGCCCCAACTTGGAAGGAAAGGGGGAAGGGGTGAACTTTCTTCAGCGATGACATTTACGACTCCATTTGCGGGTTTCGCGAAACCTGAGGGTGCTTCGAACACTGTGCTCGGGCATAATGATAATGCAATGAACGAAAAAAATGGAAGAGAGGCAGTCAATAAAATGGTTGCGGGCTGCGGATGGAGGTGTGGGGGAGTTTGCGGAAGAGGAACGAGTTGTTTGGAAGGTGCTGATCATGTGATTTGGAATCGGTCGGGATCCTCTCCGTTGCTAGAGGGTGTAATGGGATGTTTCGCTAATGGGTGATCAATACGGATCGAACGGGAAAGAACAAAGTTTGATGGTCTGCTTAGTGATTGCCTTCGTCGGCAGGTCTTGATTGCACCATTGTTATAACTGAGAGTCAGGGATTTGTTGAAGTAATTATGGATATACCGTAACGTGATTGGCCATGACAAAATGAAAAAGCCCTATTCGTTTTGTTACCGAAATATATCGATCTTTAGCTTGATGTATGGATAGATGGTATGAGAAATTTTTTTTTTTTGTTTAAGTTTTTGTCTGTATTTTTCTATTGTTTAACTATACATATTTTTATTTTCATTTCTTGATTAAGATACTTGTAAGTTTTCATTTTCAACCTTAGTGCAATAAATCTCTCCATGAAAATGAAGGATTTGAGTTTTGTGAGCTCAAATTATTAATTCTTCGTTAGGCGATTATATTTGATTCAAATATTTCTTATAAAATTATTAGTTGTCCGATTTTCGAAATGAACTAATCCTTTGCTTGATACAAGGATGATGGGTCTAATCTAAACTAAGACTTTCACTAATTGTTTTTAATTATACATTTATCTATATTTTTTAAAGTTTAATTATATCATTTTTCTCATTTATCGTTAGTAAAAATATATTAATTATTTTTAAATAATAACTACTCTTTCCTGTGTAATCTTTTCTTTTAAAATAACAACTATTATCTACATGTAAATGAAATTAAATTATTTTAATTCTCTATGCACAAAGTATTATTTCATTTTCAACATATTGTACTTCTCAAAAACATAATATAAAAAATATATTTTTAAAGTATTGTTCATCGTTGGGATATCTCAAAAACTATTAGTTAAGTTAGCAAATATATTTCCTCCACTACCATTATATAATGTTGTTACACTCAAACACATTTCTTTATAAAAGACAACATGCAAAAGTCAACGCTATCATTTATGCCTTTTAACAGTTAAAACTTTCATTAAAATTGCAAAAACATTTTGAATCTATGTAAAATAGAAGAATATCTTATACTATAATACGAGGAATGGTTGTCAAGTCGAAAATCGCCCCAGAATTAATAAACTCCGGTACACTTGGGGGTCTGGGGTTTTTGGCCACGAGGAATCGATTGGCGCCGGTTTTGAAGCGCTATGGTTGAGCAGTTCGGAGTTACAGATAGGATATTTTCAAACTTTATTAGTTCGCCATAATGGCTACTTAAATTTTCATTTGGTAACGTGCTGCCATCTATAGCCAATATGCCATCTATATCAATATTCATATATATATTTTTTCATTTCATGCAGACACGTGATGAAAATTATATTTTTTTATATGTTTAATGCGCAATAATAATTTATTTTTTTTAAATTTGAGTTTTTGTCAATCTGATGGCAACATATTAATAAGATAATTTTTTCCCTTTTACTCGTAACGCATGCTTGGAGCTTAAGTTTTAATTTTATCTTATACTATAATACGAGGAATGGTTGCCAAGTCGAAAATCGCCCCACATTTCCGACATTTCAACAATCATCAGAAAAAAATAAGGATAACTTTGATATTTTTACTAAATATGGAATGTATTGTTTTGATAAATCACAATAGAAAATTTAAATATTCGAGTTAGCTTCGATACCTGTTTTCTCCGAGCGGAGCTCGGTCACCCGCTGGTTATAGTAAAAAGAATAATAAAACAAAAACATTACTTTTTGAATTCGCTGTTTTTTTTTCTTCTTTTAAGTTGGGTTAATATACTTATTTTTACTCTTCTTCGTTGATTAATTAACAATTTTTAATATTAATTTATATTTCAACACATTATTTGGGCATTTATAATCTTAATGACAATAAGATTGATTTATACATGTTAAATTTAAAACAGAGTTTGATAACTATTTTCCACACAATATTGATTCAAAACAAATTTTTTACAATTAGAAAAATCCCTCAAAAGTAAATAGTACAAAATGCAAAACAAGTACATCTGTAGTTTATTGTTTATTACGAACTATGTATTAACACTTCGTTTAAACTGAATTATATATTATTGCATTCTACAATATAAATGATAATATAAACCTCAATATAAATGATATCGTTTACCACAATATAAATGATAATAATGTTACACCGATATGAATATATAAAAAATATTGCATCGTTATGAATTATTGTAAGCTAACTGTAAAAATGTTTAAAGGTCGATATTCGCTATAACTTTAGAAATAATAATTCCCTTAAGGAAATAGATATCTTAGAAAATGATGTAAATTAGAAAATGATGTAACATCAAAAAATAAAAACCATCAGTTTCTCATCTCTGATATCAAATCATAATATAACATATTTACTTGTTAAAACATTTGACAAATCTAGAAAATCAAAGTGAAATTGGAAAAATACCCTTTTTTTCACTTTCTCTTTTTTTTGCTCAAGTTTCTGAGTTAAGATCTCAAGTATTAGTGCTGTTATGTGCTAAATTAAATCTCTGTATAATTTCGTATTTGTCTATATATAAATACAGATTCTCAAGCAAAACTGATAGATAGATCTTCAAAAGTATATATATATATATATATATATATATATAATATTTGTTGAAGAAATTATTTAAATTGTTTCAATTATGAGTATTTTGTATTGCATTTCTTAGGTAGGGAATTTAGAAATGCATGTCAAAATTATAGAATTCACTTTTATACACTTTGCACCAAACTTATAAAAATTTTTAAAATTTTAGACAAAAAACATATACCAAATCGTATCCATTTAGCACTCTTCATTTTTATCTAATCATATTCCCCAAATATATTAATTCGTATTATAACTAAATTCTAAAAAATACATTTTGAACTTTTTGAGATTTCAAATGGGGAGTTACCCCAATGATTTTATTTTCTTTCTAGACAATAAAGAAAAATGTACCAATTTTTTTAGATAACGTTAATTCAAAGCAGGGTCAAGGTGGTTCCACAAAATCTGAACAACAACCAATTAGATTCAACATTACTCAATTTCCAGAAAGACAGAGAAATCATCGAATCTTGGGAGAAAAATTGATTTTGAAAAGTTCTGGGAGTTTTCAAAGAAAGGAAGTACACGTGGAGAAAATGTAATATTGGAAATTATATAAAATTAAAAAAATATAAAAGAAAATTTTTTCCTCTGTAAGGAATTTTCTATATATAGGAAAATAAAAATTGAGTTTATTTCTATCATTAGTTCTAAAAGAAGCTTACAATTAAAGCAGAAATAAAAATAAGAAATTGTAAAAAGCAGGTTTTATTTTAGAAAGAAAATATAAAAATATATGAAATCATTGTTTTGTCTATTTACTTAAATATCAATTAATTAATATCTGAAAATATAATGCCGATATTATTAAGCTTATATAATCTATATTTGTACCATTAATATCCTTAGTTATTTGATATAAATAAATTTTCTATAACATTTATTGATATAAATAAAAACGTCATTAGCTTCAGCAAAGCATTTTTATATAATTCTTAATAGTATCATTTATATTTTCTTCTAAGTATAAATGTAAAGCTTGAGCTTTGGATAGAGAAACAAAATATTTAAAAATTTACTCATTGTAAGCAAAATGCTTTAAATTGTAGAGTGGTAATCCATTAGTATACGATATCGGGTGATAAAGATAAAAAAAGGTGATCGTATCGATGATAAAGATAAAAGATGCAAAAATCAAAACAAAAATTATATGTTATTTAAAATAAGATCTCATTTTTTCAAATAAAAAAAAACCTTTTGCTACAGATTTTTATTTGTAATGAATTTGTTAAAATATAAAGGCTTCGAAGGTTTTAAAGACATTACATTTTTTTTTCTTTGCGTTTAATTTAATCATTTTCTTATACATTTTCGAAATTTATATTTTTTCCTTTTATTTTATCTTAAAACATCTAAATGGGGTCTCTTTCTATTAAAAAACAAATGGTTCCAATTAACTAGAGGCATATAAAAAGTACATATCGTTAAAAATGGTTGGTGAAGCAAAAAGTGTGGAAATATTCTCAAAAATATAAAATAATAGTTACAATAAATAATACAAATTATTAAAAAAGGTTTAAAAAACGAAAGCATAATTTTTTTATGAAGGAATATATATATATATATATATATAAAAGGTCAACCATTTAATTTTTTTAACACAGAGAATCAAAAAAGACGATAAAACGCTTTCAATATAAAAGTAAAATGATATAAACATTTGAACCCCTCAAGGGAAAATTAACAGCAACGGCAAATGCGTGGATGATTTTTGTTTCTTTATAAAGCTATTAAAAGATATCTTTTTAGTGATTATAGAATATCAGAGACTGCAAATAATAAAAAATTATTTTGTTAAATACATTGAACAAATGCAATTTTAAATTAACGATTTAAACTAAAATATAACTACATTGTGAAATGATTGGGAAATACTTAATAAAATACATATAAATATCTATGGAAATGTTAATTTGATTTTCTCCTTACATTGCTTTATTTTACCATTAAATAAGTTGTTTTAGTATGTTTATCAAAGTAACATGAAGAAAAATATTGTTCGAGAAACAATTGAAAAATTTTACCTTTATTTTTTCCGCATGGAATTTATTTTACTACCTTAAGTAGAACATCTTTTATGGATTTTCAGTCCCAATTCCATGATTTATTTGTGATTCTGGATTTTTTTTATATAAGTAGAAAAAAGAAAAGACAAACCCACCCATTTCAGATTGGCATTGGCAAAAGTATTCACCATATACAACTGAACTCAGAATTAAAATACCCTTAAGAACCAGAGGGTTAAAATGTTTCAAATAACGCAACTTGGAAAATCCATTATCCCTAAAACATAAAGAGTAAGTAATTATTAAATATTCTGTTTCAAAATAGTTCTTAACTTCTAATTAAATTCTTAAGTATTATTTCATCAATATTTCATAATTAAAATTATCAGTTGTTCAGAATCTAAATTTTAATATAATAATAATTTTCTATCGTTGTTAATTATTTTGAGTGAATCCAGATTCTTATGAGTGTTCCTTGGGATTTATGTTATTATTATCTGAATATAATGGAACTGTAAAGGAAAAAGAAATCGTTAAAAGACATTGAAGTTTATTATTAGAATTTATATTTGCATATTATAGGAATTTAATTAAAGCATTTAATCTATCCTCTTTTTTCAATAAATTTCTCCGTCAGATAAGTAACATAGAAACCTTATATCGGCGCTCATGAAACTGTAAAAAAGAATTGATATTTTCCATTGGTGTATACGAATAAAAATAATATAATGTTAAAACATTTCCTCAATTCGGTTTCCTCAACTCAGTTTTTAAAAAATACTTAAAATTAGTAAAAGGACCCAATTTGTAATATTAAGAAAACCAAGAGCAAGAGTTTTATTATCGTGTCAGAACATGAGGTTGTTTTTGGCGTCAACAAAAATCCTCAGGCATAAAATAAAAAAAATTATTATCTGTATGAGCATCTAAAAAAATTGGATTTTAATAACGCGTAGTCATTGCATTTACAAAATCTCGGATTTTTTTAAAAAAATAAGTTAATGTCTACAACAAATAAAACCTAGAAAAATATTTTGATCGCGTTATTATATGAAATGAAATAAATAGGAAATGCGATATTTCTTTTAAGTAATAAAAGCGAAACAAAGTTTTTTTTTGGATCGTTTGCAATACTAAAGTGACTCATTCAAGAAACATTCAAAAGGAATAAAAACATAATTTAACTCGCACGATCTCGTAAAGCTTGGTCATTCAAGAAATTATGTTCTGACAGGATACATAGCAATGTGCATAGCATAGTTCATTGTAATATTTATTATTATATATATTTTTATTACTATATATTAAAAAATGACAATATAATATAAAAATAGATTCAGTAAATGCAAACATTAGGCACCTTTCATTTAGAAAAGAATTTGCGAATCTATTTATATATTTTTCTCTACTTTAGTTATCATGCTGTTAGATCCTATGATGTAAAGTGAAAGATAACTGTCCTCAATAAACAAGCAGGTCAACGAGGGAATTTGAAAATTTAAATATTCTCATGAAACATTTCACGGTATTTGCTTCTTTGTATCTCTTTAAATCCATTCACAAACATCTTCCTTGTTATGATAAAAAATACTTTATAATTAGTCTATAAAAATCTTTTTCATCTCCTTTCTTCAATATCCAGAAAATACTAAATATGGATATCTCTCCAGCAGAAATATCACCAGACACTCACAGCAATAACCCACCCTCCTAACGAGACATTAACACTTGGGGATCATTCCCTGGCACCCTGCTATTGGCAAAGACCCAAGGACGCTTTAGTTACGAACGAACTGGAACACAATGTTGTCGGAACTCGTGTCATGCAACAGTCCCTGCCCCTGATAGGGCGAGGAACCGTTCGGCCAGTCAGAGACAGATGGCGCCCCCCCCCCCCCTTTCTTATTACGCTCGTTCGAGCGCGCTCTTAATAAGAACGAGGAGGGCTGTTCGCCGTCCGGATAATTAATAAATAATCCAGACGTCACAGTAAACTACTGCTACAAGGGTAGCATTACTCGGAGATTGTGGAACGATGTCAGAAGTAAAAAGTTTTAGGTTAGAATTGAAATTTAGGAGAATGGAACAACGTATAGGATTTATGATATCTTGGAAAATTAAATATACTTTAGGGAAAAAAGGAGCTTTTGACCAGAAGAGAAAGTAAAGATTTCAAAAGTCTCGGTTGAATGTACTTGTATAAAGCATTTGTTTTAATATCTTTAAAGGTGTTTTTAAAATGATTTTAATGAAATATAGTTATTAATTTTATTAGTACACAACTGAATATACTTTTCTAATCATTTCTGATGTCTTGAAATATAGTTTCATACACAGAAATCAAGAAATAAAGAATCCGTAGATTCAAAAGTACTAGTTGAAGATAATTAGTAATACGTCAATGCTTTCAGAAATCTAATAGAATTATCGATTCATCGGAATTTCAATTCATTCAATTGGTAAGTTCTTTGAATTTTTCAAAATATACCCAGATACTTTTAGACAGATAAAATACATATTGCATTATAAAAGATTCCTGAGATATTATATACTATCATTTATAAAAGCAGTAAAAATAAGTTTTCATGATTTAATTTACTTAGTTTTAGGCAAAATTTTATTAAAAATCTGATATACAATTTTCCATTACACATTTAAAGAGTAAAAATGTTAAATCAAGGGATATTGTCATAGATCACATAAATTTCTTTTCGTGGTTTTAATAATGTCTCTTTACCTGAAGCGTCACATTCCTGAGACTTGAACTGGAAAAATTTTTCTCAGAAAATGTGACAAATAAAATAGACATTTCTTTAAAAAAAGAATCCTGTTTTAAATATTTAATGAATCAATAGACGATTTTTTTTATTTATCAATCTAATTGACTTTTAGAAAGACTATATGGTCTGATTAAAAATAGAGTTTGAAATTCCCCATCTTTAATCCTTGAAAAATAAGCAAGTTCAAATGGATATTATAGGCAAAATACGTTATCTTTCGCAAGGTCAGGGGTGAAGTTATATCCCCACTACTCACATAAGAGTATAGACTTTTTATTTGTGTATCTTTCTTGCGGCAAGAATTTAAATGACTTAGATCCGTCACAAATGACAATATTCAATATATTTCTTTGTATGAACCTTTTGATACAAAGAAATGGAAAACTGTTTTGTTTAAAATAATAGTTTCCAGAATATTTATGCACTATAACTAATAAGATCAAGATATTTTATGAAAATGTAGATTTCATAATAGTCTTAAGATTACTTATATTTATACAAACGTGACACAAAAATTGTGGTATCATTTAAATCATTGTATAAGAATAAGTCATTTTGTATATGCGCATTGCCTAAGAGTGCAATCATTAAAGTATACTTAAACACAGCATAGTAATATAATGTATTCCTTCATTTCTTACATCCTTTAAATATAATGAAACTCTTCCCTTCTTTTATTGGATCAAGAAAATTTTATTCTAGATTCGCAACTTTGAAAAATCACTATTTCTTTTTCGAATTCAGCCGATATCTATAGTGAATGACAGTCAGTTGTGTTTTAAGTTATCATGACACATAACTGACAAAAATGAAATTATTCATGGGTTAACGAGGAAGAGTCAGACTTCGTCATCTTCATAAATTATCAGTTTGCATTTTTATAGTTACTAAGGACACGATGGTCTGTTGGTAAATTGTCGGCATAGAAACCCACCAGTTTCACATGAAACAAAGGCGTGTAAGTGGTCTTGTGTATGTTAAAATATCAACTTCTTTTATTTGCTGCTTTTTAATTATATTTGAAACGTCCACTTGAGGTATGCCTTGAACGCTTGGAAAGAAAGTGGAAACTCGTATGCCATCCTAATCATCTGACTAAGGTTCAAAATACTTGTTAGAAAGTAAACTTTTTGTTTCTTTAAACCAAGACGCCATTATAAAAAATACTGTAGGTTCGAAATTGAGACATCATATCATATAATAAATAAAATATAAAACATCCACCAACTTTCGAACAAAAGAAAAATATTTCTGAAACACAACGCAACTTATTATCGTTAGCATTCGTTACATATTTATTTTTTCTTCTTCTCGAACTTAACAATTTTTTTAACTAAAATTATTCCTTATTAAAATTCCCATGTTCCCATTTTTCCCCATTACTGAAGATAACTTTAATTTTAATACATTTATTTTCTGCCTTTTAATTATATTTGAATTTGTTGCAGCTTAAATATTTCATTAAAATTTCAAAAATCATATATTAGGATGTTATGTTAAATGAGAATATATTCATAATAATAAAAAATTACAAGAAAAAGTTAATAGCTCGCACCACACATAAAAAAAGAAATTTCAAATTTATTAATATAAAAGTAGGCAAATATTTTCGACGTTATATGAATATCACACAAATTTTATGCGTACAATCCCCTTCTTGTTTATTTTACTTACTTCACTACTAAATTTATTCGAATATTTTTGTTATTATTTAAATCCAACGAGAAAATTTTTAATCTAAATAGTTATTCTTACTTAAAGTTTCAAAATGGAGTAATAAGAAAGAAGATTTCTTATAGAAATGAAATTAAAATTATTTAAATATGCAAAAATTTGAATCTTCAGATTACATGAAAATATTCATTGAAAAAATATTGCAGCAAAACAGGAAAATCTCGACCAATTTCAAAATAATTTAATATTATCAATTTATGCATTTTGAAAATTTGTCAGCTTTGATCATGTATGCGCAGAATCAAAAACTTTTACTTATAATATATAAAGAGAATATTTTAACTATAAAGAAATATTCTAAGAGGAAAGATGTCACATTTCAACCTAATATTTTTCAAGAAAAGAAAATGCAAATCTATTACTGCAAAACAAGCTCATAAATATTTCCAATTACAAGCAATATAAATTTTTGATATAAAATTTGGTGCATGCCTTTAACATAATTTAGTTGTTTGAAGATATTTTCTTCTTATTATGGTTTAAAAGTATGAAGATTTTTTGAAGTTATTGGAACCGTAAAATATAATGTAAAGAGAGTTTTGTATAACAAATGGGTTATATTATTTATATTATATTATATTATATTATATATATGTGAAATATTTTTTTCCATCTCATTACCAGTAAATTTAATGTATTTGTAAGAAAGTGATAGAAACATAAAAAACAAGCATGGGTAAAAAATTATTAAAAATACGCTTTTATCAAGAAAACAGACAAATATAGTGTGTGTGTGTGTGTGTGTGTGTGTGTGTGTGTGTGTGTGTGTGTTTCTCAATTTTTTTAAAAATATTTTTTATGCAACAAAAATATTTTTAATTAATTCTTTAAATGACTTCGTATGTTTCAAAATTTTACCAACATGCAGTTTGACAGAGAGATTGGTTGTCATTTCACAAAAAATCTTTTGCACAACTCAAGGCAATTGAACAAAATATTCTAAAGAACTGGTCATGAAGTATAATACCAAATATTTATTATTGATTTCGAAAAATACATTTTTTTTTCATTTTCATGTGAAATTTCGAAATTATTCTGTTACTTAATGAATGATGAATCGTAATTGCGTTATTTGTGTTGTTATGGCACTTGCCATGGACAAGCCACCACTAATTATATCAGCAGATTTTAAGCCGAAAGGCGCGTCTCTTGTTTCAAGTAGCGCCAACTAAGGCAACTAAAGAGTACGACTTAGCTACATACTCATCACAGTCGCTTGCACAGCCCCTTTTTACAATAGGGCACTGTTACTCATCTCACAGAAGAACAACCATGCTCGAACCCGGGACTCCCAGAACACGAGGAAACCGCGCTACCTCTGTGCCAGAAAGCTGGCAAACGTAGTTGTTCATATTCAAAAGAAAGAATTGTTTTTTTAAATCAAAATTCGTATTGATTAAAATTTTCGGATCAAGAATAATAAATATTTTAGTGCTCAAAGAGCTTCAATTTAGAAAAAAAAAAGAAGAAATTTCTGATAAAGATGTTCCTCGAAGATTTAGAAACACATTTTAACTTAGACCGGAGGAATGTTTCAAACGTAAGAGAAAGGTATAATAGATGAAAAATATATATGCATTGAAGAAATACATATAAATGCATATTTTCGAGAAGAATTTGATTTTATTGCCTGCCATTCGTAATCATTAAGTTATATGGTTCTTAAATAGGAACAAATCTTTAAATTCAGATGATTTATTTATTTTTATATTTAAATTTTTAATTATTTCTTTTAGTTGCACAATAATTGTTTAAAGAAATATCATCAAGATTCCAGAATTTTATAGTTACTGTTTTTGCTACAAAGCTTTGATTAAGGATAATTTAAATTTTATTGTACATAAAATGATTTCATTAGCGTAATTTATTCCCTACATTATGTTCAAATGTGCGACAAAATCCCTAATGTCTTCCAAATGCTATAATTAATTGTATTGAGAAAAAAATATGAAGGATAAAATAAAGAAACTAATAATTTTTAAATTTAAAATATTTAAAATTTAAATTTTAAATATTTGTATACTTTAAAATTTATTTATTTACAAACATATACTCCTTTAAATCCTCATCTTTTTGAAACTCCGAGAAATAAATTTCATACAAGGCTCACTTCTGTATCTGAAAGGACCGAGTTAAAATGCTAAAGCACAGAAGAAAGCTCAGCAAGCCATCTGTTACTAACAGCTTTTTGCCTGGCATAGGGCAAATACATTACTGCAGACTGAATTTTTATTTGCTTTTCCTTTTCCCACATTGACTTTTTCCTTTTTCCTAGAGAATGTCACACCAATAAAGTACAAAAAAGTATTCCACTCCGAAAAGTAGGAAGGAGTCTATGTCTCTTTTTATTCTGATCTGTTCATTATTTATTTAAACTTTAAATGCTTCGGTGTTATTTGCTTAAAATGAATTTATAAATGAATATAGAGGAAGAAATATAAAAATGAAAATGATAAATTATAGAAGGCGACACTGTTTTTGGAGTTTGAAAAATTTTAATTTTTATTGAATCAGTTATTGATAATTATTGAATTTACTTAATTGTTGGTGCATTAATAGATTGCATAAAATATGATTGAATAGTCAATCATGTCCTCTTTTTTAAGAATCTCTTTAAAATGTTATCATTTGAAAATAGATATTCAGGTCATTTGGAAATACGACATGTATTAACTAATTAGGAAAAAAGGTTAATTTTATCATTTTAATTCTTTAAATCACTGTTGAAGCATATTTTTACGATGGCCACTTGAAAAGAAAAATTCAAGATATTTCTAACATAGACCAAACATATTTTATACGGATAAATCGGGTTTTGACTTCGAAGATGAAATTTAACTTTATGTTTTAATGGGCCTTCAAGTAAAAATGTAAATAATATCCATGAAAAGAAAAATTCGTATTTGAATGGAGGAATAATATATTCTAGATAATGTGAAAGTATCAGACAAATTCATAGATATCTATCTATCATGAAAAGGAAATAATCGATGAATATTAATTTGCTTTCATTTTATGACCCATTATTTTTTAAAATCCAAATGAAAAGAAATTTGCAGTTCTTTTTTTTTATCAGTTCAACTTTTTAAATTTCAAGAGCCAATTGCTTTAATCTAAAATAAAAACACAACTTCACAACATAATTTGTTTCATTTTTGGTTGTTCTCAGTTCATCGTAGATACCGGATATCGTAGCAACGTCATAGCTTCGGAACTGAGATTCGAATTCAAGGAAAATCCGTCATCTGTATGATCCCTGAGATACAAATGCATTCGGGGAAAAGGTAATCCTGGATTGTATTTGACTTTTGATGAGATGGAGACTTTCGAAGATGCAGTGACATCTTTTCTCACCTTGAGAGACATACGAAACTTCTCTTGTGTTGCATAAAAGATGAGGTGTTTGCCCTACAGAAATTAACTTGCCTAACATAATGAAATACAGAACCTTTTTTAGTTAAAGCACTAAAATTCATCACTAGCTGGTAGAGGCATTTTATGTAATGCTGTTATTTAATGAAAATTGGCCAAGAACAATCTTGTAGATTTATGATAATTTTCTTTGATTGGGAATTTCAACCCACATAGCCATTTGATAAATTTGAAAGAATAGAATAGAAAAACAAGGATTTGTTTGACCCAAATCCGGAAATTATAAATGGTCTTTTCATTTATGCAAAATGGGACCATTTTAGACAGTAGAATTTCCATGGAAAGGGATCATTAAAAAATAGTATATATCACATTTTCCCCAAATATATTGGGTTTTTCAGTCTTTTAAATATAATTTATCGTTATTATATAAATTCTTATGAGCTTGATAAGATTTGATATCCTGATTGTCCTTACGTTTTCAATTCAGCTTAAAATTTTAATTGCAAAAACTAAGTACTTAGATAATTGAGTTTCAGTGATAGTTTGTTATTTCTTAAGCTTTAACTGGAGGAATTCAGCTTTGAGCTTTCCAACCAAAATTCTTGTAGTTAATTTTTAGGACGAAAGAAAATTTTTTGATAATTTTTAAAGTACCATAATTACTAAATAAAGATTAAAATTACAAAAAAAGTGCATGCATAATTATTACATGCGCTATTGTTGATCTCTTTTGAGATACTTTTCTCCTGTATAAAAACAAACAAACATGCAAAAACCCTGGGTATTAAGTTCTGAATACAATTTTTAAGAAATGAAACAGGTACTAAAACAATCTTATCTATACAAATGAATACGAAGTTTAAAATTTTAAGAAATGCAATTTACAAGTTCCAAATAAATACAAAATTTTTATTAACAAAAAAGCAATGAAGATAGAAACAGATACTAAAACAAGCATTCTAGATATTGATTCATATCATACCTTATGGAGAAAGATAATCGATAAATTATACAATACCATCCACGAAACTTGTAGAATTATCATACCATCAGAGAATGAAGAGAAGATAACATTAAGTAAAAAAGATCTTCCTCCTCTTAATAGTGATAACGCTTTGAAATTACACGTTACAAAATTTAAAGAAAGAATTTTACTACCTCATATTTCAAACCGCATTGTAATCCACGTACCTCTCAGAGTAATTTAGTGTTATGAGCTGTAAACTGGTTGAATTCGCCATTATTAGTACGATTTCTAAATTTGATTAATATGCCTTTTGATTTGCTTCTTTTAAAAGTTCCCATTGATTTTGATATTAAGACCGAGAGATTGATAACTACGATAAATGGTTTATTTTGGTAAAATATTAACTTATTTTTAAATCTCCAGTTCGTTATCCTTTGAGTCAATAAATGCTAAAAATATTTCCCGATTCTGTGCAAATCAGAAAGTCAAGGAAATTGTAGAAGATGTATTGCAGAATATTTTGCTGTTATTTAAGATGATTTCATTCATTTTTGTCTTTTTTGGTTTATGCTCTGTTGATGATATATTTCAAAATATCTATAGCTCATTATTCGAGAAAATTGCAATTTTCCACTTGATTTCTTGAATTGTCACTATGCTTAACAAATGGAAATAAAAAAGGAACAAAAATCTATTTCCGTAGACAATTTTTGTTTCTTACCGACTATTTATTATAAGAAATGATTTGAATAACTGCAAATTGCTAGAAATGTAACATGTTTTTGTGTTAACGGTTAACTCTTATATATGCTCTACATTAAGTCTTTATTTGTCTTCAATGACTTAAAATATCTTCAATGAAGAAGGAAAATATCGCAGAGAACAAGCTTTTCCTTTTCGATGTCTGCTCGCATACGATCGGTTTCATTTATAGAAATTATGCAAAAAATCTATCAAATATAATGTTCATAACAAAGAAAATAACTACCTATGTAAAACTACCTATTTAAATGTGATTATAATATAATTATTTCAGTTAGTTGTCTATTATATTTTAAGGAAATTAAATTTGCTTTCAAGCCAGATAATATGGAATCATGTCACATTTCCTCCTTTGAGGTTCTATAATTGTAATTTCCTGTTGCTCTTTGAAACTTCACCTATCAGTACAAAAACTTCTCTTTTGTTCTCATAAATAGATGAAAATCCCTTTACTCAATATTTGATAAAACACCAAAGACTGGGTGAATATCATTTCAAAAAAGAAATTGACTGTTAAAAATTATAGCGAAATTATTTTTTAATTGAAAGAAATTATGCTTTAAAATATATTACTATCAGCAAGATAATATGCTTTTAAATTTTAAACTTTGTAAAAATCGTTTTTTTTAAATAAATACCACTTTGGAATCTAACCAGAAATTCCTATAGCTTTTCATTCAATAAGCATTTCATTGGAAAAAAAGTAGCCCCAAAATACAAACGCCTGCTTCCCAAACGTATTTATGATAAGTTTAGTAACATTAGTATAATTTTTGGATCATTAGTTAAAAAATAGACATTAATTTCTATAGAATGTCATTATATATACGTGCACATAGACACATATATGTAATCCTTTATCAGTGCTACATATATGAGTTATTCTATTTTATTAATGCCAGACAATTTTCTTGAGAAATTTATTGTCCAATTAAAAATTCATGAGAAAATGATATTTCATGTTATATCTAATGATGTAATTGAATGTGTTTGTGCATGTAGTGGCACTTTAGAAGCAGCAGAGATTGATCTAGAGCAACCAAATCTCGTCAGTGAATATTTTGAGAAGTAAAAATGTGAAATATTAGAGCAATTATTAAAAAATTAACTTGAAGTTAATTGAGTGAAAAATTCGTTAAATTCGTGAAATTTCGTTGCTCTTTCTCCACAACATTTGAAAATGTTACACGCGTAAATATAATTCCTCAAATGAAATTTTGTTTTAAAAATTTTTGTGATACTAGTTATATTGAAATACATTCTTATTATAACGCTTCTCTGATTTACTAAGATCTGAAATGAAGTAAATGAATGATGAAGCTGATATGTATTTAAAGTGCATTTTTAAATCAATTGTACCTTGCTATGTAATTTAATGTAAAAAAGATAAGAAAATATTTAGAGAAATACATAATTCAGTAAACGAAAGCTTTTTAACTCTTCAAAAATAATATTAGACATGTAGCCACCAAAATTTGAATTTCAATAATATTTGAATAAAAACAGATTAACTCAAACTATTGAAATTATTTAATAAAAATTTATAGAAACCATTAAACTTATCCAAACAAAAATGATCTTTAAAGAAGATTATTAATAAATGAAACTATTGTAGAAACTAATTAAAAAATCATTGTTTGTAATCATTTATTATATAAATCACGCTTTGATGAATCATAGTTTGTTATGAAGATTCAATACTTCCTTGATTTGCGAGCTTTCTTGTTAAATATTTGTTTATTGCACACGGTTATAATTTACCCCAATCATAGAAATATGTTCTATTCATTTCGGAGTTTCACCGAATTGCAGTTACACACTTCATAGTTTCTTTGCATGAATGCATCCGAAGAGAATGGGAAATACCTAATCGAAGAGGTGTCTGTGCTCTGTCTAAGAGGACAAATACTTAGTTGGTACTACCATTAGTGGAAAATCGGAGATAATACAAGAGGACGGACTAAGAGACGGGGAATAATGGAATTCAGTTCTGGTTTCGGCTGAGGATGTTAGCTGAGACTGATCGAATATAAAAGCATTTTTTTAAAATTTTTCTTTAGAATTTTTTAGTGTTTTTTTAAAAACCATATCTACAATGATTGAATGATTGTTAAAATATAGGTACTTTTTAAATATATATGGTGGAATATATTGAAAAAATACATGATTATGAAGCCTGATATATCTAGTTGAATGATATATTTAACATATTCACGAACCAAAATACTGTGACATATTTCTATATTTTTAAGTATTTATGATAGGAAAAAATATAGGATTCCGAAACCTGATATATCTTGTTGAATGATGTGCCTAACATTCTCACGGAAAAAAATACTGTGACATTTTTTATTCTATATTCTTTTATTTTGCAGAATGATATGAATGCTAAATACTTAATGTTATTTTGAATCATAAAAATTATTTCTAACCTTTGCCATAACGCTAAATCAAATGAATTATATCAATTTATTTTATTTTAAACATTCGATATATTTATAATTTTTAATATTATCAGGCTTTTTTGTAGTAATTTTTTAATTAGGTCATTGAATATTTTCGAATACACTATTTAATGAACTTTTTTACAAATACTGTACGAAACCAAGTCTTAATCAAATTAATGGATGAAACCATTACAACTATTTAAAAATGATTTCAATTTTTTTAAAATTATTTTTATAGTTGTACTATGTGCGATAAATTTGCCTATTTAAATTTAGGATTCAATTTTAATGTAACGCAGATTTAGTCAAATGATATAGTACTAATTTACACCAGAATTCTAAATTATATAATTATTGAGACATTGTCATAATACATATGTCTTGTAAAATGGAATAATTTCTATAAAAATCATTTCATTGTGATTTACCCTCTAAGGATTACACAGCATTTAGATGCAGCCACAAGACGTCATTAAACGCGCGTTGCACGCATTTTAACGTAGGGTAAGGAACGACGCAATTTCGATTTGCACAGAAAAAGGCGTAGAAAGACTGTTCGAGAAGCGTTGCCGACGCATCTCCACGTATTTCTTTTCCCCCTACAAATTTCTCGATGAATTAGAAGGGTGTCAATACAATGGCTATTTTACAACATTTAAACATTTGCACTTCGAAGAATAATTAGATGCAAAATTATTTACCTAATACAAAGATTTGTTTATTGCTATGGAAAATAAATATACATAATTCTTTTGTCGAATTTGTTTGAAAAAATAACTTACAACTACAACCACTATGTAGGCGTTTGTAACAATTAAATTTGAAAAATAAAGTAAAACGTCTAAATGATGCACATCTTGAAGGATGAGTCAGAGGCAACATCAGAGTGAAAAGGGTTAAATATGTTACAGGATTTGAAGAGATGGTGACTGCATAAGGTAGGAATAGGAACTCGTTCAAGAAAAAAAAGAACAGAGAATTTTCGAAAATTTTGTGAGAAATATTGTCTCAATAGTAATTGATTTCAATAGCATTTCTTTGATATAGCTTTTTTGATCGAATTATTACAAATAAGAATTATTATTAAGAATGCAGTTTTACTCTCACTTCTGATTAAACATCGCGTTGAAGCATAAGAAATCAAGAAGGGGTATATGTGAAAAATGGTTATCGATATATAGTTAATATATTAAATATATTTCGCATTTATAGTTCAACTATTTTTATAATGGAAAAGTATGCTTTTTACGATAATCTCTACCTCTAATTATTTTTCTTCGCTCAAAGTAAATAGATGCAATTGAAGTGCACGTCTTAAAGTAGTCTAATTTTGAAGAATATAATAAAGTATATTGTTATATTGTTTCTCTTTTCGGATTTATATTGTTTAAACAGATGAATGATTTTTTATAATTCGAATACTTTTTAAGTTCTATAATGAACGGAATGAAATAATCTCTTTCAAATCTATAAAAGAAAAAATAAGAACATTTTTTAATTGGTTTTTTTATATTTGGGAAGTTATTAATGTTTATATATATATATATTAGTATTAGTTTAGATTTTAATATTTAGTTATTAATATTTATACCTTGATGTAGGTGAAAACAAATGGTACAATAAATTGAATTCAATATTTGAAAAATTTTAACTGATAACATCGTAAAACTTTAAACACTGTAAACTATTTTTTAAAAATTTTAATACTTTATCAAAGAACATATATTTCTTAAATAAAATGGTAGATCTATAAAATCTAAAAAATATATACTGATTTCAAAAATTCTGTATTTACTTTACAGTTCTTTGAATTAATTCCTTTTCTTGATATGCTAAAGAACCTTCTCCATCAAAAGCTAAATTCTTAGTATATAAATGTCATAGCTTTCAATGAATCTTGTGCGAAGTGCAGGATGATTTTTCATTGCATGTTTTTAAGAACGTTACAATACAAAATAATGTAAATTGTGTAAGAATTTAAAAAGCAATATTATCAGCGATCGTGGTTAAAAAGCAATCTATACACTATTCCTAAAAATCCTAACTTTTGTAACCATACAAAATAAACGAAAACAATAAAATTTAACATTAATAAAAGGTAATTTGCTTATACCCCAGGACCTGCTGACCTCTCATGAAGAGTAGGAAGGGAAGAAAACCAATTCTTTAGCATTTTCGGCGCATCTCTTCTGGAAAACCGATGCGCTTTTACTACAGATTACTAATCCCTTTCCCTCGCTTTACACAAGTTTTCCACGTAGAACGAAAACACCCAGAGAGTTAATTACGAGCTTTTCACAGGTGTAACTCCATTCACAGCAGGCATTTAATAATAATCAGAATGCATTAAAAGGACCTTCCCCCCCCCCAAAGATAAATTACACATTAATCCAATTGAGAGAAAACACAATATAGTTGTATTTAAAGTACGTAAACAATTAAAAAACTAGAAACAATCCATTTGGATACTTTAAGACCTCAATAAAAATTTAAAGCAAATAAAGGGCAAGATATTCCTAGATTAAAACTGATATACACAAAAGAATAAAATATTTCTAAAAGAACTCTATAAAATGATTAATAATGTCTAAAAACTCACCGGTGTCGAGGCGACGCCAACAGGAAAGCGACGAATAAAGGAAAGTCTTATCTGAAAGCTGTAAATTAAGTTCGAAAATGGATCCGGTAAACAAGTTCTAGAACAAGATGCAAAAAGTCAAGGTAACATTAGCAAAGCATCGTGTTCAATAATTGAGATGGTTCAAGAACGGCGGTAGGAGGAAGGACACAGCACCAGTGTTCAATCCACTTAGGCTCATATTCCGCGGTTCCAGTATAATCGGGATGCATCTAATTGTCGTAGATCAGGAAAACTTGACAAGGAAGAGATGAAGCTCTGGCAGCTACAAAAAATCTGGTTCGTACCTGCTCTAGTATGACATATACGGAAGCAGAGTTAGTGCAGGCATCTGGCAGCATCAAAACAAAACAATCAGTCAGGAGGCGTGTCTCTTATCAAAAAAAAAAAAAACAATAGTTGGGCGAGTTCACCAGATACAGAATAAGGTAACCTTAAAGTGGTGATTAAACTCCATAGCTTTAGAAAAAAGCAGCAGATACTTCCCTACCAAATAGATTTTACCACTTGATCGTTAATATTTAGGCGATATATGTAATTTTTTTTCACTTGCCTGAATGATAGCTTGACCTTCGTATAGTTCAAAAGATTTCTAGAAATGTTGATTGCCGAGGGTTGTGGTGGTATTCCACTCAGCCTGGGCCAATACTTACTAAATTTACAATAAGTACTTAATATTTAAAGGTTATTTAAGCTTTTTTATTCAGTCGTAACACTTGGTAAACCTTTTCCAACCATAACTAATTTCAAATGTTGTTGTTGTGGGTAGGCGTTTTCTTCTGCTACTTATGAAATAATGTCTCGACGTTGAAGAGTAGATTAATAGCCGGCTAGCTGGAACACTCCTACGCCATATACTGCACTTTTAACTCTGATAATTATATAAATATTTCGTTCATGCAAAACATGGTTTCTCAGTTAGTATATTGCAGAAAGTGGGCGTTTCAAAGCAGGGTGAACTAAATGACAAGCAAAAAGCCGAAAATGGAACACACAGCGTTATTTTCTTATTAAATAAGTTAAAACAATTAACTTACAGCAATATACATTGATAAGTAATCTAAATAGTCCTTTGATAAGTAATCTAAGATGCGGTAACAATCCAGTACAATAACACACGGTACACAGCTGAATAAAAACGATTACATAAACTACATAAACCAATCCAAAAAACACTGGTAACATATTCAAAATGCAGCAATTTCAATAAAAACTATTACGTTATTTACAAAGGTTTCATCTACGATAAAAAATCATTTGAATTAGAACGAACAAATTCAATCACCGACACAAATCACTGGAGCTCAGAAGAGCTCACCTCTCTCAAAGGCTGCCAAAAATATTCGTGCTGTATAGTAATAAAAGATACTGCACTTTCTTTCGGATGCATACATGTCTTTTCAGTAGATGTATAAACCCATGTTACGTTGGCTCGAAATTAGTTGCTGCTAAGAACTCTGCCCGTGACCTCATGTCCCGACCTGAAACCTAACGTTGTCAACGTACTGTCGGGAGCCGGAGAAAGATAATTTAAATGAAAAAATTTTTTTCGAGGTTTGAGGTAAAATTACTAGTTTGATGTTGAAGTGAATTAATTTTCAGCTTTCTGTACGTAATATTCATTAATTATACGTAGTTCTCTAATATATTCTTAAGATGGAATCAAGAGCTTGAATTATCCAGTTATTAAGGGATCAGATTTGGATAAGTAGAATAAAACGTTTGAAACACGATTTTAACAATGTATCTTTCGTTACTCAAAAATTTAGAAAAGGGTCCATGCCACCTCACTAGTTGCTCTTTCAAGTAGAATCTTAACGCTATTAAACTGAACCAAAATGTTTTGGATATCATGCAACCGAATTAATAAATTGCTTAACCACATTTTTAAAAAAAAATAAATATGGACATTCTTAAAGAGTTATAACACATTGTAAATAATTACTAAATTGTTCATTTTCTATCTTCAATTCGAGCTTGCATAAATGAAATTTATTTGAAGTGCAAAGCTTTCGTAGCATCCTTATCTAATAAATGAAATAAATAAGCATCACATGCCTAATTGGCATGTACTTATTTTATAACCTATTTTATAACTTATATATAAAATTTTAACTTTTGTTGATTATTATAAATTTTAAAATTGCTTTAAATATCATACTTGTTAGAAATGCTGTAGATGCTTTTAATTCCTAAAAAGTCAAGAAAGGAGAGAAATTCATTGGAGCATTTCGTTACGTTTGAAAGCGTTCTGCAAATCATATTCGGTATTTATAAAGACATATTTTATTTTTGAGGGTCTGTTTGCCTATCCAGAGCTCAAAACAGTTTCTGGTGAAAGTTCCAATTACGGAATTTCACGAAAAATTCACAACGTCATGAGAAGTAAAGGGTTTAATTAAGATTATTTACATTAACGTTCCCTGTTAAAACAACAATAGGGATATTTTGGGACAAACCTTGCACTTTTGAACCATTATCAGACGATGTGGACTACAGATGAACTGGTACTCCTCTACTCACCAAACCACGTCAGCGGCAAGACTTTTAACGTGGATCACATCTGTTGCATGACGTTTCTTCGGTGGAATCGGGATTCGAACCCTAAGCACTGCAGTTAAGTGACGGAGGTCTTACCACCAGGCCACCGTGCCTTCGGGAAGTAGAGGGAATTATTTTACGTTGTCGATTGCTACATGTGATTAAATGCCACATTAAACTACATACTTTTTTTAAAGTCAATTTTTACTCTAAAATGAGAACTTATTGTATATGAAGTTCTCTTTCAAACATTTTAAGTAATAAAAAATATCGTTATTTAGATTTAAAAAAAAATTGCAACTGTTTTACAGTCACATACTACTTTTATTTCAATTCAATGGGCATCTTTGTTATTAGTTATCTTAATAATTAGATAATTAACAACCAGCTTTAACTTTCAGCATTAACATACATTAATTTTGTACTAGAGTCCTTTGAAATTTGCCTGCATTGTGCTCTGTTTTGATAGATGAAATAAAAAATTTCAGTTAAACCATCTTAAAACACTCTATAAACATAAGGCGAGAATTTTTAATTATATCTATATTTATTTAATTTTTTAATTATCTTTATTTTGTCATCAATTATTCAAAACGAATGAAATAATAAATGATTAAACATTAGAACTGATAAAAAAATCAAACGTTTTTAACAATTAATATTTTATTGTACCCTATGGCGGTCTTTATACAAAGATTTTAATGAAATATTCGGCATATTCGAAGGGTGGAATGCAAATATGTAATACGAAATTGCCTGAATACGAAACAGAAAATTGTTTACAGTTTTATTGAGTAAAAGTCTTATCTTAAAAATGTTTGTGAGGCTATATGATAGAACTTCAATAGAATTTATTACAAATAATCTTTCAAAGAATCTTTTACATTTAGAAGTAATATGAAAATATATAAAAATTTGAACAAAGTAATTTCAAAGTCAAAAAAATTTCAATATTATTCATTAAAAATAAACCTTCAAAGAATCTTTCGCATTTTGCAGTTATAAAAAAGTATATAAATTCCAATCAACGTTTCAAAGTAGTTTTCGAGCTCTAAAGGATAGTGAAAACTACTAGGCAAAATATATTATTAATTATGTGTTAACATAGTGCTCTTTATCTTATACTGTATGGCAAAGTTCATTCTTTTCTGCATTTACGTCTATAATGCAAAATATATTATTAGTTATGTGTTAACATAGTACTCTTTATCTTATATTTTATTGTAAAGTTCAATCTTTTTTTCATTTACGTCAATATATCATGTGGTTATTACAATGATTTTTATTTGTTTAACTAGTTGAGATAATTATTTTCAAATATGAAACATGAAAATGCTTTAATTAAAAAGGATATATATATATATATATATATATATATATATATATATATATATATAAGGAAAAAATCATAAAGAAGAACATGCTAAATAATTAAATTATTTTAAACTTACATAAATACAGAGGGAACTGGAAAGTGAATATTATCATTCTAAAAATGATCCATTGTTTAGAACCCTCGTATTATTAAATTTGATTAATGTTCTAAACTCCAATTTATCTCAAACCAGATATGGACATAATTTTTGATTTTCGCTGCAACTAACAATATATTTTCGTATTTATTTTGTACCTAAAACACGTCTGTGAGGCACAGTTTTGTAGTTTTTCTAATGTATAACACTGGTACATATCTTTATCTCATTAATCACTTATCTTTACTTTCACTGCGTAAACAGGACAGTAATAAAGTTTTAAAAAAGTAAGTTCATTAATTTTAAGTAACATCGTACACAAAAAAGAAAGGAAGAAAAGGCACCATTGTTTTAGAAATTGTAAGGAAATTTAAATGAAAATATGCACGATATTCAACATAATTTAAATTAATTTAATATTAATTTTAAGATTTATGCTATTGATAAAAATTATGCAATCATTCTATTTTGACGGTGGTTCGTCAGATTAAATTTAACGATGGCATGGCTATAAACATAAATAAATGATAGCTATCTCAGATGGCAGATAGGGCAATTATGCATGTACCAATTCACGAATAGTACTCTCAAATTTAAATAAAAATAAGTAATATAAAAAACATTTTTTTAAAATCAATTCCTACTTTGGATATTAGAAGCATGTAAGAGGTTAGGACATTTTTTATTTTTTTTAATTAAATAATTACTCTCGTGTTCCTCTTTACAACTGAAGGAAGGGGTGTAGTAACCTTTGAGGGCATGTACCACAGAGCAACCGAATAACGATCACCGTTGTCTCAGTACCAGCAGTGGTATAACTCCCCATATGGAGTTTTTTGTGACCAGGTTCGAACCTGCAGCCCAAAAAATGCGAATCCAACGCCCTACCAACCAAGCTATATCGACCTAGCACTTACAACTTCTATAAAGAACTGTTATAAAGGTGAGAAAGTTAGTTTTTAATTAATTAATACAAAATTAAAGAATTAATATTTGAAATAACTGTGCTGGCATCAAATGTCATCCACTATAAGTCTAAAAAATTACTTGAACTTGATTGAATAAACAGAAAATATTTTATTAACGATTGAAAATTTGAACACGATTTATATTTTTATATATAGGGAGAGTGTGAGTTAATAGTAGGAATTGAATGAATAAGAGCTTTTTTCGATTAAAAAATTGATCAAAAACAATGATATTCGTTTTTAATCTAGGATAAATAATTGTTTATCAGCCAAGCTAAATTTTCATCTTAGTTCTCGAATGTTTATTAATAACATCATTTTGAATTGTTAACAAAAGATGAGGATTCAATTTTATGGAATTAATCTAGAATTTTTTGGAATGTATAGTTATTTATAATGTTTGACATTTTTTTTTAAAATTTTCAATTCGGCTAATTATTTTGACCTAAATTTTTCTCAACCTTTTAAACAATGTATTACTAATTTAAAAAAAAAAACTTTGATAATGAATCAGTATCGATGAAGTAAAAGCAAAAAAGTGACTGGTACTTGTATTACATAATGAAGAAATCTATGATGTATGGCAATAGCCTGGCAAACTTAATTAAACAAGTCCCATTCTGCATGCAAAAATGTTAACATTATTGAAAATATGATCTAATAACCCATAATAAAATACTCCATACTTATAAATTCTACATACAATAGCAATTGTTTAACATATTTGTATTTTCATATTATTTCGTAAGAAACAATTTAAAATTGTTTTATGAACACTGCAATCAAAGTGAAACTTTTTTTTACAATCATACAATGTACCACACAAATGTAATGAAATTTCTTTAAAAAAACTCCCTGTGATTTTAAAAATAATAGAATTCAGAATGTGTAGCGTTTTCGGTTCTTCATAAAAGGTTGAACATCAATGGCTAAAAAAAAACACTTAAATGTTTTAGAAAAGTTATGTCAAGACACTCTCTTTTCTCTTTCTTTTCAAGGCAGACACTAGCAAAATTGAGATATCGGAGCGCATCTTCCCCGCGACACATTAAAAAACAATCTATGTATTCGGGGATGACCATTTATATTCTTACGTCATAAATCTGCCACAACTCAACACGCGAACCGTCCACGTATCGGATGCCATTGAAGAAGTCTCTTACTTCAAGTGCCCGGCATCTTCAACGCGCGGCCCCTTTTATGGTCTTGGCTCCAACTTGGAAGGAAGGGGAAAGGGGATGAGTTTTCTTCATCGATGACATTTACGACTCTATTTGCGGGTTTCGCGAAACCTGAGGGTGCTTCGAACGCAGCGCTCGGGCATAATGATAATGCCCTCGAACAACAACAAAAAAAAAAAATGGAAGGGAGAGGCAGTCAATAAAATGGTTGCGGGCTGTTGATGGGGGTGGGGGGAGTTTGCGGAAGAGGAATGAGTTGTTTGGAAGGTGCTGATCATGTGATTTGGAATCGGTCGGGATTCTCTTTCCGTTGCTGGAGGGTGTAACGGGATGTTCCGCTAATGGGTGATCAATACAGATCGAACGGGAAAGAACAAAGTTTGATGGTCTGCTCAGTGATTGCCTTCGTCTGCAGATCTTGATTAACTCCATTGTTATAACTCAGGGAAAGAGATTTGTTAGAGTAATTATGTATATAACGTAATGTGATTGACAAAGGAAAAAAAAGCTCAATCGCTAAAATGAACTGATCTTTTGCTTGATGCGCGTTTGGTTTTAAGATAAATAGGGAATTTCAATGAAGGATTTTGCTAATAATTTTATAGGTTTAACAATATTATTTTTCTCATTCATCAATTAAGATTATCATTATCATGTATCATTTCATTTCAGATAACAATTACAATTACTCTCCACAAGTAAATGAAGCAAATAATTTAATTGTCTATTCTAGAAGTTTTGTTTCATCGTCATCCTTTCAACAATTTGAACATTGAAAAAAGTAATTATAATGAAAAACTGTTCATACTAATTACTTTTTTTAACGGTAAAATCTCAATTTTTCAATTATTTGGGTAAATATGAGTTTTTTCTCTTCTATTATTATTTATTATATGTAATAGATGGCGTTCTGGCTTATGGATAGCACGTCTTCCCCTTGATCTGGGAGTATTGGGTTTGAGTCCCAGTGCGGAAAAAAAATCATAGATAAAAATCATGGAAAAATACATTTTTTTTCTAGAATCTGTCCCAATTTCTAAGTTTGATCTCATAATTAATACATTGATTAAATGCTAAATTAAATCCCTCTATTTTTCCGCATTTGTTGATTACGCAACTTGTGATATTTGTTGCAATTTTAGAAATAATAAGTTCCTAATTGAAATAGAAATCTGTAAAACTGAGGCCTTAAAAATAAGAAGTCATCAGCATTTTATGTTCAAATTTCATAATCTACACTGCTTGCTGATAAACATCTTTGTAAAATGTTCAAAAAAAATCAAGAGCAATTTTTTTTCGTTCTAGATTTTGAGTAAGATCTCAAGTATTAGTACATTCATATCTCAAATTCTGACTTTAATCTCAAATATTGGTATAATGATAATATGCTAAATTAAATCTCTAAATATCTGCCTATTTGCTTATTTATGCTTATAGATTCTCAAGCAAAACTGTTAAATAGATTCCCTGAAGTATTTAGAATAAATTATCTATTATATCATTTTGTTGAAGAAATTCTTTAAAATGTTCCTTTTATCAGTGGTTCACATTGACTTCCAACGACTTGTGGACTCCATGACAAGTCGAGTTGTTGCATTTCGCCGGGCAAAAGGATGACCGACATGATATTAACAGTCATCCCATGACTTTTGTCACTTCAGTGTAGATAAACCGATAGAAGTTATGTTTGTATATTTTGTCTTAAATTTCATAAATTTCTATAATTTTTGTGTAATAAACATAAATTATAGTTCATCCGTTTACCTTTCCACATTTTTGTGTAATCATATTCCCATGTAGCTAGTAAGCATTAAAACTAAATTATAAAAAATATTATTCAAAAAAATTTTAAGAATGAAAATGTTAGATTTGTAAAATTATCGAGATAGAGCTTTACATTTTCGTTATAGTTTCTTTCTTTCGAAATTAAAAAATAGGAAGTACAAAAAAATTTCCAGATAACGCTATTTCAAAGTGGGTTCCAGGTGGTTCAACAAAATCAGAGCAACAACCAATCAGATTTAGTAATACTCAATTTCTGGCAAGACAGAGAAATCAAAGAATCTCGATAGAAAAAGTGATTTTGAAAAGTTCAAAGAAAAGAAGCGGATGTGGGAAAAAATAATACTGGAAAACATATAAAAGTAAATTATATAAAAGAAGAAAGTTTGCTCCTTCGTAAGGAATATTTTATAAATGCGAAATTAAGAAACTTGTCACACGAATGAATCTATTTCCATTGTTAGATCTAAAAAAGTATTCAATTAAATAAGAATAAAATATGAAAAATAGGTTTTATATTATAAAAGGAAATATAAAAATATATAAAATCACAATTTGGGATATTTGATTAACCCTTTATTTACCGAATTCCGTTGCCAGGAATTTTTTAACCATTTTTTGCACCAGGTGTTAAGTTTCCTTGCAGAATAATCCCAAAGAACCCAAGAGAAAAAATTTAATTAATAGAAATATCTTAATTAAATTAATTATTAATTAAATATCTTTCCATTTCTACTTTTAGCTTATATTATTAGGTTGCTATCTGGATTACATTCTCAGTGTTCTTTTGAATACCTTTTGCAAAAATAGTCCTTTTACGAATGTATATGCCAGATTTAAATGGTACTTTTAAGTACCGTCAATAGATAAAGGGTTAAATACTAATCCATTAATATTTATAAATGTAATACTGAAAATTTTAAACTAATACAATCTATATTTGTGTCATTAATGTTTTTAATTATTTTAAATTAAAAAAAATGTCATCCATTTTTATTATTTTATACATAAACATCCTTATTATCTGAAAGTATCCTTTATATTATATAACGAAGATATATATCTATAATTATTAATATTTTCACCTTAGTGGAAATGGTAATTTTGGCCGTCGAGCAGATAAGCAAATTATTTAGATTCTGAACTCATTGTATGTAAAATGCTTTAAATTGACAGTCTAGTGGCCCTCAGGGTGAAGATATTTTTTTCTTAGAAAATCAAAATGCGAATTATATGTTCATTTAAAACCATTATATCATTTTGTGACAGTTTATTGTAAATGATATGCTGAAAGCTGAGAACACCTCGAAGGTTGCATTATCATTAAATTTTTGCTTATGTTTTTCTATGTTTTTTTTTCATACAATTCGACCTTTATACTTTTGAATTATTTTTATCTTGAAAGATCCGAATGACCTTATTTTTTGATAAAATTCCCGTGTTCAAAATTTATAAGTGGTATCTAAAAAATAAGTGTCTTTAGAAATGCAAGTAAAAAAAAAGTGAAAATTATTTTTGTTTAAAAAATGAAAGAATAAAGTAAAGAAATAATTTAAAATATTTTAAAAAAAACGAAAATATAATTTCCTTTATGAAGACAAATATTTATAAGAAAATTGAGAAGGTACTTAATTTTTTTATGTCTGAAAATAAAATAAAATCAAAAAAGTTGATAAAAATTGTTCAATAGAAATGTAAAATGAGACAAACCTTTTTTTCGAAACGCCACTGGGGAAAATTAACATCAACGGAAAACGCCTGTGCTAATTTTTTTTAAAGCTATAAAAATCTTTCTTTTTTATTATTATAGAATACTAGAGATTTGAAATAATAAAAATGTAATTGTTAAGTGCATTGAACAAATGCAGCTTCAAAATTCATTATTTGAACTAAAATATAACTACAGGCTGAAATGTTTAGGAAACACCTAATAAGTTACGTATTAATAGCAATGGAAATGTTCATTTTATGACTTCGGGGCTTTGCAACATTTTAGTTATATAAATTGTTTTAGTATGTTTAGCATGATTACAGGAAGAAGAAAATTGTAAATCCTTTCCAATGTATAACAATTGAAAAAATATATTTTCCAGCATACAGTTGTTGTTTTTTTTCACTTCCTTAGGCAGAATATCATCTGATGATTTTCAGCGTCAATTATATAAGTCATGAGTGACACCTTTGGATTTTCTACTACCAGAAATGAGGCGAAAAGACGGGTCAATCCATTTCACACCATCTCTAGTAAAAATTCTTGGTACGAACCTGAATTTAGATTTAACTTACTTTTAGGAGCTTAAGGGTTAGAACAGTTAAACTCTAAAGGAAAGTAACTCAGAAAATTCGTTCGTCCTAAAACATAAATAAATGGGCAGTTAATAAATTTTATGGTTTAAATAATTTTTGTTTCTTCTATAAAATACTGAAGTAGTACTACATCCATGAATTTAATATTCCATGATTATACGGATCTAAATCTCCAAAAAAATTCCACCATCATTCACATATCAGTTTTTTGACCTCTGTGTCTTATATCAATATTTCTACAAACAAATAATTTTCTGTCATGGTAATACAAAATTTGCTGAGTATTCCTTAGTCTTTATTAAATTAATATTCTGATAAAACAAAACCGTAAAAGCAAGTTAAAAAAGTAGGGTTGATACTGACTAAAATTTATATTTGATTATTGTAATATTTTAAATATAAATGGTTTTCGTATCTTTATTTCTTTTTTAAAAAAGCTGCATTTTCCATAAAATGTATAGGATCAGGGAATCTAATCGGGTTCTTGAAACAGTATAGTCAGATTAATATATTTTTCATTGATTGATATTCATAAAAATATCATGTCTAGAAATTTCTTTAATTCCGTTCAATTCAGCTTTATAAAGCTGTTAAATAAGTTTAAAGAGATTTCATTTTTTATATCAGACACATTAAGAACAATAGCTTTATTATTATATATTTTATAGTATAT
Organism: Argiope argentata; assembly: GCA_026289955.1. Classification (NCBI taxonomy): domain Eukaryota; kingdom Metazoa; phylum Arthropoda; class Arachnida; order Araneae; family Araneidae; genus Argiope; species Argiope argentata. The sequence continues at coordinate 3,935,269 of JAOUZG010051192.1, forward strand.
CACATTTCAAGAATCCATACAGATTAAATTCCTAGCAAGTAAACGTAAACATTGATCCTTCGTTTAAAACAGAATTTGTGAATTAATTTACATATTTTTCTGTCCTCGAATGATCATGTTTTTACTTTTTATTTTGTAAAGTAAAAGATAATTGTCACGAAACGGATTAAATATCAACACAGAAATTTTAAATTTAAAGTTTCACATAAAAGGATTTTATTTTTTGTACCACATTAATTTCATTTCTAACATTTTCCTTGTCATGATGAAAAAAAAAAATTCTCACCAAAAATCAATTTAGTCCTCTTTTTTCAATGCCCAGAGAGCCTGAAAGAAGAATATCACTTCAGAACAAATATCATTAGACACCCACGGAAATATCCCTCCCTCTTAACGAGGTATTAACACTTCTTCTAATTCCCTGGCACCCTTCTCTTGGCAAAGACCCAAGGACACTCTTGTAACGAACGCGCTGAAACACAATGCATGCAACAGTCTCGGCCCCTGACAGGGCGAGGATCCGTTCGTCCAGTCAGAGACAGATGGCAGCTCCCCTTTCTTATTACGCTCGTTCAAGCGCGCCCCTAATAAGAAGAACGATGCAAGTTGTTCACTGTCCGGATAATTAATAACTAATCCGGACGTCACAGTACAAGGGCAGCATTACTTGGCGAATCTGGAGCAGTGTCAAGACTAAAGAAGTTTTAAGAGAAGATTGAAATTTAGAGAATAATAGTGTGTGGTTTATAACATTTTGAAAATGAGAATTTTATTCGGTTTTCTAGAAAGGAATGGAGTTTTTTAATTCAATAAGCAACAAGGATATGAAAATTCTGAGGAATATACATGCAAAATGGAATTGGGTAAAATATGTGAGAAGAATTTTATTATAAAATGAACAACAAGATGAATTCCATATAATTAGTGTATCAATGACTGTACTTTCCGATTGGCGTCTCTTTTTTTTTTCGGATTGGAGTTTCATGAGATAAGAAAATAATCAACAAAACTAAGAAATTTAGTTTACGTTTAATCAAATAGTGTAGAATCTTCTGCTGTTTTAAACAAAAATACAATGATTGGTTGAGCTCAGTAGAATATGGTAAAATGCGTATAGGTAATGTTAAATATTTATTGTATTACAAAAGAATTACAAGATTTGAATTTATAAAGATCACACATTTTAGACCGATTAATTTTTTTCTGAGCTTTAGATAAAAAAGACGGATTATTAATTCAATTATTCCATTTTGATATAAATAAAATTCATTACGGGTTGTGTATATATACATATATATCCCACATCTCTTATTAAATGAATGGACCCTTTTCAACAATTGCTCCATATTTATTCTTTTTTAAAGAGATAGACTACCGTAGAGTTTTCAAAGTTCAAAAATTAAATATTCATTTATTTCTAAACGTCCAGAAATTTTGCCTAATTTCTGCAATAATTTCGGAACAAACAATCATTGAATTTTTTTTTCAGTATTGCTCTAAAATCAATTTGATTTTAACACAATATTTACTTAAATTGTTATAAATTTAAAAATTAAATTATTTAATGAAAATTAATATTAATTCTGAACTATTCTACTAACACTTTTTAAATGTATATTTATTCTTAAGACATATAGTTTCAGATAGTTTTTCATTTGCTTCAAGCCAATATTTTAAAAATTCTTTGCAAGCAAAAAAAATCGAATAAAGCATATATCCATTGACAACAACAGCTTCAGGATATCTGAAATCAACCTGTTTCATTTTTTCATTTCAACTTCAGAAGAAATGATCTCTCACAAAATGTAATCCTTCATAAAATTAATCATGCTACTTTTTTATGGTACCAGTTCCAGTTTTGTGCATTTCTTCTTGCAATTGTTGTTAATTCTTTAGAAATTTTATGGTAGATATTTTTGAAGTAAGAGGATCTGTATGTTCTTCTTTGCTGGACAAATAATCATTTGTGTCTCAAAAGTTTTAAGTCAAAATAGACTAATAAACGAGCTTTATGTACATGAGTGCCGTCAGCTTTATTTTCTAAAGATGGGATCAAATTCTTTTTTCACACATACCAGTTTATAAACATTCATGGGTTTTTTTCTTTTTCTTTTTTGTTACTTTCTATTTTAATTTCTTAACCTTTTTTTATCTATCACCTTTTTTTATAACTTTTTATTTTAGTTTTTTCAAAACTTATAATTTTTTTCTAACATGTTATAGATTTATCTACTTAGTGTCTTAAAAATTCTGCTAACTTCTTCATCTCTGTTTTAATATATTTCGTATCAACCTGTGTCTGAATATCTTTGCAAGGAGGAACATTCCTTTACCTCTAAATCCTAACTTTACAATCATTGTTAAATGATCGTATCCTGAAGTAATGTTGATCTTGCAACGCGTCACTGAATCAATAAGATAAACTAATCATTTGGATATAACAGAACATAAGCCAGACCTGGCAGAGTTCAATGAAATAACTCTGCTTTAGAAATAGTAACAATTTTTAAGACTATAATAATGATGTATAATAATCTGCTTCTTATTGTTTAATTTATCTTTTTTAGAAAATAAATGATATATTTTATGTGCGAAAGAATATAAAATTTCCTATTGTGACTTTCTTATGTTATACGGTATCATTATTTGGTACTGTGCCAAATTATATGGACTTCGACCGAGGCTATCATCTTCAATTTTCTTCAATGAAGAGCAAAGCAACCGAATGAAGCGCAAAATTCCAAAAAGGCAACAATTGAAATACTTTAAAATATATTTAATTAGTGATATTCCAAACTTTATAATTTAGTATAGTGGTAATCCAAATTTTATAATACAAGACGATGGTATTCCATGTTTTATAATACAATATAGTGGTATTCCAAGTTTTATAATCTAATACAGTGATATTCCAAGCTTTATAATAGAAAATATTGATATTCTAAGCTTTGCTTTATATGGATAATTGTGCAATTTTCTTTCTTTAAAAGGTTGCGATTCAATACACATTTTTCAAACTATGACTGTTAGGACTGAGAAATTATCAAATTGCACATTTTACAACTTTTATATATATATTAACAAAAAAAACGTCGTTAATATTTTATATAAATTAAACTGTTTTTCGTTTTCAAAGTTGATTAACATTTATATGTGATAATGAGCTAATGATGATAATGATAATGAGTTAAAATGAGCTTCCAGTTTATATATTGTACTTTGCTGTTTACTCAAGCCTTCTAGAATACTGACATTTTCTATTTTCTTCTATACGGCTATAGAACTATGGCACTAGAGCCTCAATTTTAGAAAATCATTGTTTGTAAATGGATTTCCTCTGAGATCTATATTATATGCCATCCATGTATTTGATTAATGTATTTCAAATATAGTTGAAATTTTTAAAAAGGGAACTCCATTGAGTTGGAGTTTTTTAGTTAATGGATTGGATTGGTTATTTACTCCTTCATAATTCATGTATGAAAATTAAGCGGCCTGTTATCAGATTATTATTTTGTAAATTACGAATTGAAGATACTGCAGCAAACGAAATCATCCGTAAGATTTCAGTTTAGAAAAAAAATTACAGAAAAATATCAATTTTAATGGTTTTACTCATTTTTTGAACATTAAAACAGTATCAAAGATAACTTCTGGTAAAATATTCTTATTTTCTATTAGCAAATCATCTAACTTCGAAATTATTTTACCACCTAAATTTTATTTACACAGACTATCATGGGAATGTATTAACCATAAGAAAATTCTACAGTAAGAGAAAGGGCATAGTTTGCATTATCAGATCTCAAAAAAAAAAAAAATTTAATTTACTATTACAAAACAGTCATAAATATTTCAGATATTAGGAGATAGTCTTTTTTATATAAAATTTTCTTTGTTTCTTAAGCATAATTTCTAAACATAAAACTTTTCGCATATTATTCTATGATTTAAAATAATAGCATGATACTGGTTTCTTTAATCTTTAGAGATTTCTTCTTTAATGAAGTTTTATTTTCCTTTATAGTTGTTTTCTTTTATAAATTGGTTTTCTTCAACTTGCCAGTAAATTTAAATTCAGTGCACAAAAATAAATGAAGTATGAAAAACAAGCATAAGTCGAAAAAATTTCAACGATAAAGTTTAAAAAAATTATTATTTCTGGTAAGAATAAATTATTACTTATGAAATTCTTTCCTTAAATTCCCCAAAGATTCCCGTAAAGTTGTTTTTCCAAAATATTTTATTACGTAAGCATTTCTTTAAGGAATAACAAATCACAGCGTTTTATAGTTTTTGTATATCTTTTGGATTTTATTTTCAAGCAAATCAGCAATTGAAAATGGCGCAAAGTAATATATCAGTCTCAGAATAAAAGTGTCATTTTCATTAATTAAAAAAATTATTTCTCATTTGAGAATTATAGAAATAAAATATTCTATGGAACTACTATTGTATGCTGGGTGACTAATAAAATCTTTTGTTATCGTGTTTTACAATTTCAGAAAGCATTTCTAAGTTTTCTTATAAATCACAATGCGGTACATAAAGGAAAAATTTCCAGCTTTACTTAGAATAATTTTAGAAAGTTTTGATTATGAATGAATACTTCGTGGATGCATAATTTTTTTTACAAAAAGGCTGAAATGCATGCTGATTAGAACTAAATTGCACGTGCTTATATCGTTACAGGAATACATTTTGAGCTTAAGAACCAAATTTTACCATTGCTGATATAGATTGAGAAACTTTTTAAAAACAAAAATTCTCCAATCGCTGGCATTGTTATTATTGATAAATGATGACATTGAGAAAATAGTTAATTATTTAAAAAAATATCGAAATTATAAACTTTTCAGATAGAGAGAAAAAATAATACAAAACATGTAGCATCAAAAAATTAAGTAAATTCCTACTAAGGTCAATAAAGAAATTTTTTATGTTAGTTACTTTTTATTATATAATTGCAATTGTTGTTATTCTCGTGTTTCGCGTTACAACGGAAGGAGGGGTGCAGTAGCTTCTGAGAGTATAGACCCCCGAGCACCCCAGTGCTGATGTCTGATTTCTAGCTCACACCCGTCACAAACCCTTTTTACGTGGCGGACTTCATTCATGCATTTCATTTATTCATCTAAAGATCGTAATTTAGATCTGGAACAAAGAACAATCATCTCTGAATCAATAAGCCCCAGTGGTATAACTCTCGAAATGGAGGATTTTGTTACCACGGCAGAGTTGACGGGGAAGGATGAAGATTTTTTGCTAAAAAGTTAATTTTTATTTTATTAATAAAAATTTAATGAATTAATAGTCGTAAAAATTTTTTTAAGATCAAATGTCATCCACTAAAAGTTAAAAAAATAATTACTTGAATTTGAGTGGATGAATAAGATGCATTTTTTTAACGATTAAACATTTAACAACATCTCAGAACATGATATTGTTTTGGGAATAAAGTTTTCTGGCATCAACAAATATCCGTATGCGAAAAATAAAAATTTTATATTGTGCATGAGCACCTCAAAAAAAAGCTTTTAATATCGCGTTGCCATCACATTTGTAAAAGCTCTGGTTTTAAAATAAGTTAATGACTACGGCAAATAAAACCTAGAAAAATGTCATTTTGTGCACGTGATTATATGACACGAAATAAATGGGAAATGTTATATTTTTTAAACAACAAATGCGATACAAAGTTTTTTTGGGGGGGATCGTTTGCAATACTAAAGTGACTCATCCAATGAAACCATTAAAATGAATAAAAATATAATTTAACTTGCGAACGTGGTGCTCGGCCATTCAAGATATTTTGTTCTGTTATAATTCAGTGGAATTTGCATAGTAGATTTTATTTTAATCTTTTATTTTTCATTATTCTATCTCTTGCGTATTTGTTTATTTATCATCTCATTGATTAAGAACGAATCATTACACTCAGATGATTTATTTAAATTATATTACGAATTATTCACCAAATTTTTTCTTATTATTAATTTCTTTGAAATTATGAGATTCTTTCTTCGTATTTTAAAGCGCATATTTTCCAGATATGATACTTTTCTTGATAATATATTCATACATTTGTAATATTATTGTAAAAGGATATTAAAATATTTCATATTTCTGTCTCTATACTGTATCTCCTTTTCTGCTTCAGTTTCGCATATCCATTAAATGATATCACTGAAAAAAAAATTATTTTTTAATTAACATTGTCTATTCAATGGAATTAAACATTACATTTTTCGAACAATACATTAACCTTAGAATGCTATCCATTCGTCTCCTGGACGAACGCTTACGTAATAATTTTGACTATTCTTCTCCTATAACGGTCAATGGATCGTTCTACTCAGTACCCTAATCGGACCTTGGGAACTACAGAGGAGGGCATTCCTTTTACCCGAAATGTTTCTACTTGTAGTATATCCAGATCAATAATCCTCTCAGAGACGAATGGTTATCTGCCCCGTGAGAATTAAGAAAGTATTTCTGTGTATGTTTGAAGATGTTGAAGCGTTTTCACGGAGAAAATTTGTGGGGTAGGCCAGAAGCTATCCGTGAATATTTGAAAAAATTTAGTGAGGAAGATAATTCTACTTTTCAGAATGAATCGGAAGATGAAGATTTTATTGAAGTTCTTCTTGCTCCATGGATGCAGAAGCGTCTCAACAAATCAACTTTACCCCGATCAACAAGGACTAAATAACTGAATTCTATAACTGAATTTTAACATTCAACTGCCTGAACAATCTGAAATTACAAAAAAAGAAAAATTTGTGCATTTTGCCTATATAATGTCGGCTGATTGACTCGCGATTTTTGTTTGTTATGTTCAAGAGCAACGTGGGGAGAACATCACGCATATATGTGTAAAGATTGCTACGAAAATGAATAAATAATATTTTAATCCTACTTGACAATCAAGAGTTATGAAATCATCTGCAGGTAGTACGCTTTTATTTAAATTAGCTTTAAAAATTGATTTTAAATACACTTCGTCTAGGAAACGAATGATTACCATCCTTGTTAGTTTTTTAAGTTACCTTTCTAGGGTTAATTCAGCGTATTGGAAAAGTTAAAATATGTAATTAAATAATTATTTCTTTCCAAAATTTCTCTAGCCTTTGATATATTTGGCGTGATTCTCTATCTACTCTGAAAATAGGAAAGTGTTAAAATATCTGCACATGCTCCAGTTCTTCATCACAAGAGATCAAGTTAAAATGCCAATACATATGCATGGAAACAAGTTCCGTGAACCATCTGTTACACACTCCTGTCTGCCAGCATCGGGCAACAGCATTCCTGCAGACTTTATTTTCATTTGTTTTGCTCTTTTCGACGTTTTGGCTCTTTTCCTGTTTCTGGGAGAATGCCAATCCCTGCAGTGGTCTACGTTCCACTGCGACAATATTGCGCGTATTTCTGTCTTTATTTTATTATAAGTTCGTTATTTCTACAACTTTGAATGCAGCGCTGTAATTTGATTCAAATAAATCGATAAATCAGAATATTGATTTCAAAAAACCGATATTGATAGTCATGGTTGAAAAGTTAGTTGTTAAGTTCAATCAATTATTCGAATTAAGGAACTTATTTTCATTCGAATCATACATGCAATGCTTCGTTTTAAATTCGAAAGTCAATAATTAGGCTTAATGTACTTCTATTTATTGCGCCTTATATATATTTATATATATATATAATTTTTTCAAGTTAAATAAATTTGTCCTTGTCTATTTTGAATTAATTTTTAAATTGCTGCTTTGTAATTTATTGTGTCAAACATATCAAAACATTCCATGATGCATGTAAATTGATGTATCCATTCAAACATTTTATGTCTCAAAACGGCTATTCAACTTTAACATAAGCATTCATCATTATATAATTTAGTTGAACTATGCTTTTTGTTTCTTTTTGATGCAATGCAATAAATTATAAAGTATTCGGTTAACGACGATACATTTAGTGGAAATTCTTAATTTGGTAAAAATGTCGAATATATTTTTATTCAAAATGGACAACGATTTTGAATGTTTTTTTTTACCAATCCAAATGAATTTTAGTTTTTTTTATTGTAGAGTTAAACTGTTTGTTATATTTACACACTTTTCTGTCTTTTAAGTCTTTAAAGGCTATCTTCTAAAATTTTAAAGTTTTGTTAAGTATTTTGTCAAAATTCTGGACCTCAAATGAAAACCACATTTTTTTTTGTTTCAACTTGATATAATGAGTTCTCAATACATTCTGTAATGGATAAATTACAGAATAAGTTAATCTTTGAATTTAAAATGTTTCATCTCAGTATGAATTTTCATTTTTCTTTTTTTTATGTGTAGAGTACTGACGTTTGCAGACTGGATGAAAATGTGGATTATTTATTAGTTCAAAAATTAGAAATTGCTTTTTTTGCAAAAAATTGAACATTATAACACGTTACCAGAAATGTTTGGAAAACAAAACATGTAACTGCTACCAATTTTATATTCGATATCCAATAAAAATATTTAAATATCTGTAAAGGGCTTGGAAAAAAATTTGTAACCGTATCATTTTGAAGGGTAAGGTTAATCTAATAAACTATATCTACAATAAATAATTTTTTGCTAATGGGATCCAATACTTACATAGAATAAAAACTCATTTAAATTAATGAGCTAACTTATTAATAAAAGCATTCCTTGAATATAAAAGTGTAATAAATTTTAAAATTCTAAAATATTTTGAAATGATTGAAATGTTATTCAATAATTCCATCTTTGCAAGCCTACAATGGAATTAATACAAATATATACGGAAAACAACACGAATTCCTCAATGAGAGGCCTTAATAATTATTCTTCATTTTTATTTTTAATACATTATTCTGCATTTTTTAATGTCACAATATTGATAGAGTGAAATAGCGTATTGAAATACAATAGTCTAAACATCTCCTTTGGAGGGTCGAGAGTGCTTGGTTGGTAGGGCGTTGACTTCACATCCTTTGGGCTGAGAGTTTGAACTTTCTACCCAAAGACTCTCCTTGTATGTGGGGGTTGGCGCACTTTAAATCTGTCGTGATCACAAAGCTTTCAATGTCGAGAGTAATACCCCGGGAGGGCACTTGATCAGAGGTGATCGTTCTCTGTTTCAGATCTAAATTACGATCTGTGGATGAATGAATGAAATGCATGAATGAAGTCTATCTCTTAAAAAGGGTGTGTGACATGTGTGAGCTAAAAGTCAGACTTTTGCCGTTTGGTGCTCAAGAGTTCATACCCTCAGAAGCTTCTGGAACCATTCATAATGTGAATCATGGGAAAATACCCGCTGAACATGTCAATTATGCTGGAGAAATTTGGATATCAATTTGATATTAAATCTCCCTCTTTTTAGGGCAAGTGCTTCCGAAATTATTAGTGATCTTATGCATTTGGAATCCATGGAGCACGACTGAACTTACTCTTTGCTTTAATATTAGTTTTCTTACGTCTATATTGTATATATCAACTATATTTTGTATATATGTTATTTGCCTTTGGGTTACCAAGAGCTTACTTTGCATATAGTTGTTTTATATATTTTTTTCTTTTGAACAGCATTTTCTTAATTAACGTTGTTTGCAATTTCATGTTCCTCTAATAGCTGTTGAAATGTTTGATAATTACTATACTTGGAGACAAATTCGTTTCATTTTCTTATCTGGTCCTTTGAATTAAGTTTTACGATAATTAAGTTGATTAATCTGCACTTCTTTGTTCGGTGGGGGTTGATTCGTGGCGGCCCATCGTTACATCCGATTGGCTTCGGCCGGGACGGAATATACTTATGCCTACCCTCAGAAGCTACTGCAACCCTCCTTCCGCTGTTAAGCGGAACAAGAAGACAACAACATTTCCTTTGGAAAAAAATAGATAAATTAGACAATATCTACTTGTGAAATTATCAGTCCATCAGTGAATAAAGAAAACATAATGTTGTGTAAGAAAGTTCTACTGCCTTTAAATAACGAAAACATTTCAAATTTGCATGTACTTTAAAGTGAACATTTTACAGATCTACATATCAAACTGAAATGGATTTCACATTCTTCGTGGAGTAATTTATTGTTGTGATCAGGAAAATTGTTGAATTTACTCTTATTGGAACGATTTCTAAATTTGATTTATATACCATTTGTTTCGATTTTTTCAAAACATTCCCATTGGTTTTAATATTAAGAATGAGGGTTTGAATTCCATCATCGATGATTCATTGTGATAAAAGATTAACTCATTTCTAAATCCTGAGTTCGTTATCTTTTGTGTCAATAATTGCTACAAAGGCTTTACTATTTTATGTAAATCAGGATGCCAAGGAAATTAGAAAAGATTTTCCAAATGCTTTCGCTGCTATTTCAGATGTTTTCATTATTTTTCTTTCATTAATTTTTGCTCTTCACCTTTTCGTACGATCTATTAATATTTTATTTCGGAACATCTCTGTATCTCATTATTCGAGAAAATTGCATTTTTTAGTTGATTTGTTCGATTTGTCATTACTTATAAGAAATGAGAAAAATAAATATATTTATAGTTTCAGCAAATAGTGTATTTCTCTGAGAACGATTCCAGAAAGGATTTGAATAACTTCAAAATATTGTAAATAGCTCCATTTTTTTTAAAACATGAAATCTTGAAATTTAAAATCTAATCAAATCATTAATTATCTCTGAATATCTTATTAAACCAAGCTCTGAGTAAATTTGCTTGTAGATGCTTCCTTGGCATCATCTTTACTGTCCATTTAATGATGCTATCGGAGTTTTAATTTGAAAAAACTCATATTCTATCAATAATGATCTGCATTATTTCGAATATCGAAGAATTATTTTTCTTTTTATACCAAATGTTTGAAACAACCGGAATGTTAAAGAATGAAAATCCGCAGAGTAAAAAAGTTTCTTGAATTTTCAATAACTGACGAATACTAACAGCTTCTCAATTATTTAAATTTTAAAGAAGATTTAAAAGATATTTTAAAATTATAAATCGATTTTTTCTATATCCGGCGGAAATATTCCAGTCAAATTCTAAAATTTGAATCGAATCGTTTAATACCATTCGAAATAAAAGCATTAAACAAAAAAGTGTATTAATACGTTACATTTATATAAAACAAAAACACTATTGCTGACCATCTGACTCCCTCAAGACAATTGTGAAATATATTCGGAATATATTACTGTATTATTTGTTTTATTGATACATCTGCTGCGTAAATTAACTCTAAAATCAAAATCTTCGACATAAACAATTCCATTAAAAATGGAATTGTTTAAGTAATTTCTTGACTAACGTAGCATCATATTATTTAAATAATCAATTTGTACACGGTACTGTAAAAAACAAATACTCTTTTTATTGTAAAAAAAATACTCGTACATCATTTTTGTGTCTATATTTATATACACAAATCTATATTTAGCTTTCAAAAGTAAAAGGAAACCAAACAATTAAATATTTGATAAGGCCAGAGAAAACAATTTAAATACTGTTGCAGCCGTAAAATATATTATCAAAATTTACAAAAAAAATAACTTTTAAAATGCGTCAAAATGCAGAAACAAATTAGAAAAAAAATATTTTTGTCACCAAAATATATATATATATTTTTAATTTTTGAAATGATATATAGATTTTTCTTCTGATATTCTATTTTCAAATATCATCCCCCCAAATCAATTAAATCTCTCTTAAATTTCTAAAACAAAGCTCCAGATAGCATATTTCTAAGTTAAAAATTGTCTTTGCATATAAAAAAACACAAATATATTTAAGGGTGTACATAAAATCCCTGTCTATTTTTGTGATTGAATGATTGGAAAACTTTTATATTGCAGATGAGAGAATAATGATGAATATAGAAGAACGTATCCTGGTTGTAAAACTCCGTATCCGAAGAAACAAGTGTAACGTGATTAGAGACAGATTTCAAAGACGATTCAACAGGCCCGGACCTACAGATAGAGCTATTTGTGAATTACACAACAAATTTAACAGAAGGGGCTCACTTCATGATGAAGAAAGATCTGGAGCTCCCACTACACCACAACAAAGAGTTGAGTTAGTCCGTGAAGTCCTCGAAGATGACTCACACCACTGGAATTTTTTCACTTGGGGTTCCCTCAAATATCCCGTGTATTGCCAAAGAATTGAAAAATTGAGAGATTTGAGAAACCGCTTTTCACAAGCAGTGACACAGATTAGTCCCCGAAGATATGATTTATCATCGCTGTAAAAAGGCCATTTTCAGCTTACAAAATAAGACCAAAAATAGTTTTTCATTACTTTTAGCCCTACTAATTTAGTAGTACTTAACAATCAGAAGAATATTTTATATTAATAAGACGCTTTAATGCTTTTAATTTTCATTCTTTAATCAACAATCCTTCTTATCTTTTATTTGAATTGCAATACCAGATTTCATTTTACTAGAATTTTTGAATAATTCACTGATTTTATTAAACTGTTAATAAACTGATTTAATTTGAAGTTTTGAATTTTATGTTTAAAGATAGGCTGCAAACATATCTGTAATCGGATTTTTTTTTTTTTATCGAGAATAAGATGTTGCTTCCGTTAGGGTTTTTTTTTTAATAATTAAAGGCAACGAGGAATGGAAGCTAGAAATCGCGTAGGCAATGCATTAAAGCATAAAAGGCAATATTCATTAACATTTTTAATAGCATATAGTTTTTGCCTGCTTTTACCGGTATTGTATTATTATTATGCAAGCTTCGTTAAATACAGATGCGTTTTTAAAAAGTTAAACCTTCTTTTACCAATATTGTTTTATTATTACATATGCTTTTTTGACAGCAGATGCGTTTACAAAAGGTTGTCTTAGAACTACGAAATCATAGCTGTTATTTCATATCAAAATCGGTCGAGCGTCGAAAATTTGTGTGCCAGCTAGAAGAATTGAAAATGAAAGTGTAAAAAAATTAACATTATATATACATACCTAAATATATTTTAGAGGGAAAGACAGAGATTAGACCCCGATAGAGAAATTTCGTGTTTGCTTCAAACTCGTTAAAACTGGTTAAAAATAATGACAAGAAATAATTATATTCTCACATAACTTGAAATTTACGATCGTACATTTCATTTTATTTTTCTTTTACTCGATTATGTTTCTCTATTGCCGTCGCCTTTCTCATTTAAATTTTTGTTTTTCTCACTGTTGAACGTTATAATGTTTTTGAACTGAACCTCTGTTCTATATATAAATGCAACTTTCTCAGAATAAAAGTTCGTCACGTGGTAGGAATATAATAATTATGAAGAAAAACTAAAAGAGTAAATACAGTCTCAAATGAAAAAATATATACTTTTCATTTACCTTTTTGCCAGGCAATTAATGTAGAAATATCAAAATTTTAATAAACATATTGATCTAAAAACCCAATCTGTATGTTGGTGAACATAAATTCACCCTCTACCATCATTGAAATGATTGAAGTAAAGACATTTTCAGTATTAAAAAAGACTATGTTTAGATGCTTCATAATATGTTTTACATAATTAAAATTATAAATTAAGAAAGTATTAAAACTAATGATAAAATATTAATGTTAAAAAATAATTGAAATAAACATTATTGTTTAAAATGTTTTATATTTTATTGCACTCAAAGGAATGTTTGTAAAAAGAATTTTTTAAACTCATAGCATCCTTAAGATCACTGGGTGAGTATAAGACTTTGAAACTATCTGTGTAATAGAGTGCAAAATATTTTTCAAGAATATAACGGTAACAAGATTATGATCCATTAATTGCAACTTAACCAAATGAATTTGCTGTATACGTTAGTAATCCTATATATACACTCAAATTACCACAACAGAATAATCTCTCAATTCTAAAGTGATAATATGGCAGCTCTAAAATATATAACTAATCAAAATTTCACATTGTGGGACTTTCTACAGCAAGAAATGTTATATATGAAATTTATTCTTTCATTTAAATCGATATATCTAGTGCATATTATAATAATTTCTATTTGTTGTTGCTACTTATGGCACTTGTCATGGACCAGCCTTCCACCTGGTACAGGAGGAGATTTAAGACGAAAGGAGCGTCTCTTGTTTTTTGAAGTAGCGCCAACTAGGGTCAAGAGTACGACTTAACTACACACTCAACACATTTGTTCGCACTGTCCCTTTTTAGAGGGGGGCACAGTCACACATCTCACAGATAGCACACAGAAGAACAGCCATGCCCGAACCGAGACTCGAACCCGGGACTCCCAGAACACGAGGAAGACGCGCTACCTCTGCGCCAGAAAGCCAGCATTTCTATTTGTTACCTCCCTTAAACTTGTAATTTTTAAATAACAATCATACCAAAGTTTTATCACCAGCAATAACAAGAAAAAATGCAAAGTGATGAATAAAAATAATTTCGTTCCATTTTTCGGATTATTTTAAGCCTTCAAATTCTGTACACGGACCTGGAAATTGAATATCATTGGCCCAAAAATGAGCCATTGTTTAGATCCCTGATACTGTGTAATTTGATTAATGATCTAAAATTCAATTTATCTTAAAACAAATATGGACATAGTTTTTAATTTTAGCTTCAGCAGCTATGTATTTTTATATTTATTTTGTACCTAACACACGCCTGAGCGACACAGTTTTGTAATTTTTCTGATATGCATCGCCAGAACATATCTTAATGTCATTAATCACGATCCTTTACTTTCACTGCATTTACAGGAAAACAACGATGTAAAAAAGTCGAGTTCATTAATTATAAGTAACAACGTGTTGAAAAAGAGAAGAGAGACAAGGTTCTATTCTTTACAAAATCGTAAGGAAATTTTGAATGAAAATGGGTACGGATTTAACGCATCTTTTGTTATATTTAATACTAATTAGTACATAGTAATAGTAATAATAACTTACATAACCATTGTATTCCGGCATTGGTTAATCTTATTTATGTCTTGCGAGCTGAAAATTGTTAGATGACAAATCTTTCAAATTGGTAACTTAAGCATATGTTTGCTATTCATTTCGAGTTAACTATTCCATTGAGTTCAAATGTTTTCAATTTCTTTCTCCGAGAAATACAATATTGTATCACTCGTATTGTAATAAAAATGGGCAAAAAGCCAATGCTATTATGTTAGACATATTAAAATACAAAGTAACTTGAGTTAACATAAAAGGATCTGAAATAAATCAAAAAGATGAATAATTATAACAAAAAAGTGAAGGAAGATCGTATATTTACAATAAAATGACATCAAGGTCTATAATTCAATTCATACTATTATTCTGCACTCTTCCTATATATATTTATATATCTTGTTCAAATTTCAATCGTTAATAAAATACTTTTTATTCATTTACTCAATTTCATACACATTTTTAAACGTGTAGTGGATGACGATGTTAATACAAATTTTTCAAATATTAATTAATTAAAAATAAATTTAAGAAAATTTTTAATATTTTATGTGTGAATAGTTCGCTTTCGAACCAAAGTTGGGGGCACAAAAATTCTGCTGATTTTTTTTATCAATTCCTTCTATTAATTGGCTAGTAGAAATTGCCTATAACTATTTTTATATTACTTGTTTTTATTTATAATTTGGCTTTTGTATTCTTTTGCTAAATAGTTTTTAGAAACTTATTCTTGATTGTGATAGCGAAAACTTACACTAAAAAATTACCTTTAATATCGTTGTCATTGTGTATAAATCCAGTTCCCAGAGGAATGGAAAATATTACTGTAAAATGCACTAATTTTTTTTATTACGTTTAGAAAAAAAAATCTCTGAATTTTTTTCATTTAATTGAAAATTTATTATTCTTATTATTTTAATTTTATAAATATATATAATGGAATGAAATTTATTTATATGCGATTTTATGTTTGGATGATCTCGAAAAGAATTTAAAAAATTAAAACATGATTTTAATTAAAAATTGATAATTTATAAATTTTTTAAATAATGTACTATTTATTACTTTGAAAATAATTATTGACATAATTTGTTATAGGCTTATACTCTTCTTTGTAAAACATTTAGAATGATTTTTATATCACGCTATATATGCTAAATCCAACAATTTATCATAACGTGAAACTTATAAACGTGCTAAAGTATTATAAATATATACGAAATGACAATATTTATTATTACCAAAAGTACGTTGTTCCAAAACGTACAGAATTAAGAATCAAAACTGCTCTGAAAGAAAGAGAATGACTTTAGAAGCATGATAACGTGAAACTTATAAATATAAACATGCTAAAGTATTATAAATATATACGAAATGGCAATATTTATTATTACCAAAAGTACGATGTTCCAAAACGTACAGAATTAAGAATCAAGGATGCTCTCCGAAAGAAAGAGAATGACGTCAGAAGAATGAAGTCCGATGCCAGTCGATAAAATGGATGTTTAATACCCTGCGGTAAGTTCTAACATGAATTCTTTGCCACAAATACGCGAAAACTCTTCTACAAATGTTTAACTTTAAGCGATCTTTTATGGCCGACTTTAGCGGGGTTGACTTAGGAAAAGAACCTTGTTGTAATGTTTGCCTCCTTTTTTTTCTCTCTCTATTTCTCTTTTTATAGATAAAATCGTTTATCTTCCATCGATTTCTGGAGAAGAGAAAAGGAGGAGAGAAAGAAAGCTTATTCTTTTCGATTAAATATCTCCAAACATTAGTTTTGAATTTTCGCTTGAGAAAACATTAGCGATTGATTAAAATTACTGAATTAGGGTTCATTACCGTTCATCTGCATTGATATTCTTTACCAATCACCTGTCAATGCCTGCTTTAACTCTGTCCTCTATTTTAATCATTCTTTCGTACTCATTTATTTCACTGCCAACAACATAATTTATTATCAAATATGTAGCGACTTAATGACAGGAAATTAAATCTGCCGCAAGATTTCCCCGAGAAACATGAAATTTCAAGAAATATGAAACTTTGAACTTCAATATTTCTTTAATGTGATAAATATTTTAAATGTATCCTAGATATAAGTGAAAATTCTTGTTTTAAAAACCACTTTAAAATACATCTTTATCGCCTTCTAATACATTCAATTTTAAGGCTTCAATATTTCTTGAATACGAGAAATACTTTATATGTATCCTAGGTATATGTAAAAAGTCTTGTTTCATATGTCAAGTTATAATATATCTTTATGAATTAGGTTATCATATGAAATTAAATTATAGATCATCTGCAGATGTATTAAATTCTTATAACAAAAGGAGGTCATATTGAGGTTAATTAGCTAAACATAAAAATTAAAAGTATTTGATATTTAGATGCAGTTCGTTACGGTTATCGGTAAGGAATTATATACATATTTCTATGTCAGGACAAGTTCTTGAGCCTCGAAATTAGGAATTTAGTACACCACTATGGGGGTTATCATTTATATCTTAACTGAAAAGTAGTTTATAGATAATAAATATGGAAATTGAAATCTTGTACAGTATAGTCCTTTGCAAGAATCCTTTTCATATATACACCCCACAAGATCCATTTCATTAAATAGCTATAATACCGTTTTTATACTGTTATGAGAATTTAGGGTCTACTTCCTACGAAGTAACATCGTATCTTTATACACGACCCAGAATTTTGGTTCACTGGCTGGATATAAATAACAGTTATTAAAAGTATATTTCATACAAATAATGCATTAAAAAAATTCTTATTGATAAAATAGAAAGAAAATCGGTAAGAGGATTATGATTGAATTGCAATTGTCAATGCTCTGTCTGACACATTAAAGTTTATATTTTATATTTTAAGCAATGAATGATAATATATTTCTGAGATAAGGTTAACTACATTTTGCTTCTTCCCTCATTTATATTTATCGATATTTAGGAATATTTATTAATGTATTGTTCTTTTATTGTTTAATTTTCTTTGGGAATAGAAAACTTAACACGATATTTGTTATTTAGATGTTTTACGACGGATCAAAATTATAATTAAAACATCACACTGGAAACTATAAAAGATCGTTCATATTTGTAACAATACAATATTTTCCTTCATGTACAACTGGTGCAAATACAGTTTCAGCTAGCTTCAAGGCTTCATCTTTCCCCGACTCTGTCTCTTTCTAATCATCCAATAAATATTTCTGTACCCATTCGAACTTGTCTATTTGCGTCACATTAGTTATGACATCTAGATTTATTGTTACTCAAAGGATACAAATTTTGTAACCACATGATAAGTAGAAAGGAAGCCAGATACAAATGTCCTCTAACTACTCAATAAATAATTCCACTCTCATCTGGATCTGTTTATTCGTGTCACAGCATATGTGATATCCATATTTATAGTTAATCAAGTGATACAAATATCTCATAAGGAATCGTTATAAGGAGTAAAAAGACAGCAAGAAAAAAATGTTCTGTAGCTACTTATTAAATATTAACCCTACTCTAGGCCTGCTGAATGTGTGTGATACTTTGGTTTAATGTTAATCAGAAGATATAAATTTCTTTAACCTCATGAGAATTAGAATAAGATATTCTAGTTTTATAAAGAGCTATTCTACGCAGCGCTCAAGATATTTATTGTTTTCAAAATATGGTTTATTACAGATTCTTGTCTTAAAAGAATACCAACCGCCTTTGGTGACCAATTTGTTCATCAAATTATTGAATTTTGGGGCTATTAATTATTAAAATGCAATTTTTTTAAAAAAAAAGTACTTCTCTTTATAATCGGATATGACTTAAACACACGAATTCAATTAAAGGTAATTTAGTGCAAATTGAAAGCTATATATATTACGAAATAAAAACGGAAGAAAAAGTTCCCAATACTGATTAAATGATTGGCAAAAGCACTTGAGATCATTAAGAGTTTAGATCCATCATAGCATTTAAAAACATTGTTTCATATAGTGTATCAAATTGAATAAAAGATATTTTAAAATTTAAACGTATTTAAATTTATATAATATCAATAATAATATATAATTTAATAACACTAATAAAATTTATATAATAAAAAAGGAATATTTTTAAACTTATGATAATTTGATAAGCATTTTTTATAAGATAATCGTTTTCAAAGGTGTAAATATAAATTTGCGTTAATAAGTCGTGACGTTTACGTTAGACTGAAGGATACCAAAATTGAAAGATTTTGCCACGATTTCCCACCACATAAAATTATGACAATTTTTTTATTGAAATTTTAAAAACTATTTGTTAGTATTTCTGGTACATACATAAGATTGAAGTATTTTAGAGAACTTAAAAGCCTGATATAATTTTGACATCTTGACAAGAAATTATTTTAAGTCATAATATGAAGACATGATTGAGAATATATGAGAAGACTTATTTTTTCACTTGATTTGAAGCCTATTTCATGATTTCTTATATATTTTATTTCCTCTGAATAAATATCTTTTTTAGTGATTAGGCTTACTATCACCATAACACATGCAATAATAATTTGTAACGCCATGAATTAGCTAAATGAAACGCGTGATTCAGAGCAGCTGTAAAAATACTGTGAAGGAAACAATCTGAAATTCATATGATGTTTTGTTTATATTTGACTATTGCTAGCCGGTGATTAGAAAAATTTCTATTTCGATGCCACGTATGATAGATATTGTGTGATATAAAGTTTTAGCAAGTTATCCATTTCAGAGGGCTCTGAAATGCTTTCTAGTGATCCAAATAAGTTCAAATTTGAAATACAGTTTATTCATATAAGGCGCATTCATTAAATAAAAAAATAATACAAAAATTTACCAATAGATGGCGTTGTAACAAAAATGACATTTATTTGCATGCATTGGAAATGTAAAACCTTATTATTATCCTTTATCTTCGTATAAAAAGAAGGCGATTCTGCACGAACATGATTTTTTTCATGCCTATGTTATTAGAAAAAGCGTTACTAGTGAAATTTTTATACCATTCTTAATAAAATTCCGTTGAAGATCTAAAGAAATTTCATCGTACGAACGATCGTACATCAGATATGAACAGGTATAATTTCTCAAGGTACCCTATACAAGATGAAGCTGAAATTAAAAGAAATGGCATCTTGGCATTTTTACAGGTAGAGGACGAAAAAAAATCCAGTGTCGAAATTGCTGAGACCACACATCTTCAATTCAACATTCAGTTTCAGCATAATAATTGGAATTAGACTGTTGTTTTCCGTGTTCTGGATATGTCATATTCAACTGTACGAAAAAGGCTTCCACCGGATTTCGCAATTTAATCCATACAAAATCAAGTATGTGCACCTCTTGCAGGACGGGGACTTATAGAGTCCGTAAAGTCTTTTCACTTCAGTTCCTTTCTTGAATAGTGGTTGACTAAACTTGGCTATTGATAATTATGTGGCGAAAAGAAGCCCAATTTTGTCACAATGGTCAAGTTAACAACCACAACTGTGTTACAATGTAAAAAACAACAATAATGTCAAAAGTATTAAATGCAAGTAAAAACCCAATAGCCTTTAAAAATATTAAAAACATTTGAGTGGTGATTCTCACCAACCAAGTCAAGCATGGTTACAGAAGATGAATGAAAAAAAAAGTCTGGCGATGAGAATTAAATGATAGACATTCAATTAAAATATGCTTGATATTAAAATCGGTATGACAGATTTGGCAAAAAGGTGCGCTCTCACTGAAAAGGTCTCACCCTTTGAGACTTTTAGTTATGAGGTTATTTGAAGGACAATGCCTGCCGTCAAAGGCTATCATCTCTGCCAGGTCCAAGTGACAACATTCGGCACAATATTCTTCGGGTAGATTAAACCGGTCATATGTTGTTGTGTCTAATGGCACTTGCCTTGGACAAGCCTCCGCTGATACGTTCAGCAGAGGATTTTAAGCCTAAGAAATGCGTCTCTTTGTTTTTACAAATAGCACCATCTAGGGCCAAGAGTACGACTTAGCTACTCACATGTCACAACCCTTTTTTGGGGGGGGGCGGACTTCATTCATGCAAATTCATTCATTCATCTCAGATCGTAATTTAGATTTGGAACAGAGAACGATCACCTCTTTTCCAGTACCCCAGCGGTATTACTCTAGATATGGAGGACTTTGTGACCACGAACAGATTTAACGAGTGCCAATCGCCACACACTCGGGGAATCTTTTGGCCGGTGAGCTTCAAACCCATAACCTAAGGAGTCCAACGCTCTACCAACCAGGCCATCCCGGCCCTTCCAGTCATTTGTAGAAAACATGTTTCTTCGGTTAGAGCATATTGTTGAAAATTAAGGAAGACATATTGAACAATCTTAATTTTCCTTTTTTAAATAATTATAAACCATATTAAAAATTTTATGTGTATTAAAATGCCACCTAAAGGTAAATTTTTGTACCAATATTTTTAATTTAATAATATAAAGCGCATCATCTCAACGATATGACAATCACATTTTTTCAATATCTTATTTGGATTAATAGAACGCATTTTAACCCTTTCGCGACGGCGCGCCTGTACCACTCTTCGCTATTTTTCGCAACTGAGTGACTGACTATACTTCGCCACGTTTCGCCACGTTTTCGCCGCCGTATCTAGATGACGTCAGCCTCTGCGGACGAAAAAGTGGCTGCCGTATATATACGGCGTCAGCCTCTGTTGACCAAAAAGTGGCTGCCGTATATATACGGCGTCAGCCGCTGTGGACGAAAAAGTGGCTGCCGTATATATACGGCGTCAGCCGCTGTGATGCATCAAGTGACTGCCGTATATATACGGCAACCGTCGCGAAAGGGTTAAAGCCTTTGAAGTGTATAATTTATTTCTTGCTAACCCTGTATACATATTTCAAAATTTCAAAGTGGAATAATCTTAATGTAGTATTTTTCTGCAACAGATATAAATAATTTGCATGATAATGCTTTAATAACTAATGTTTTCCCATACGTATTTTCTAATTAATTAATTTTACAGACATTAATTTTTTCAAGAAAATATTTACGAGGAATCATTGAAAATGTTCAACACCTTCAGTGAGTAAAATTTTTCCACATTCCTAAAATCTTATTTTTAAGAATGCATACAGTAAGGAAAAATCAATAAAGAATAACCGAGTTCCCAACAGTTCTTTTTTTTTATTTCTTCAAAGTAAAGCCATAACTATTTTTACCATGACAGTAAAAATAGATACAAAACATTGCAACTGGCATTTCCGTTTTGAAATAAAACATTTCAAATATGTACATGGATATGGAGTGAAAGACAAAAATTATGGGAGGAAAAAAATCAAAAGAATGCTTCAAGCTTCAGAAGCAAAACAAGAGACGAGAAGAAAAAAAAAAAGAAAAGAAAAGAAGGAATAAGAAAAGACATTACTCTTCAATAGTAATAAAAGCTTAAGATAAATCATCTCTGCGCACCCAAACGATAAAAAACGTTGCCATAAAAAATGCAAATTCTTTCGAAATGTTTCCACGATTGCTATCTGAACTTTTTTTTCTTTATGTTCTTCTTTCTGCAGTGGTGAAATAAATGGGGTGAAACGGTTTTCGTATCTTGCGTGAGACATCCCAAGACACAATTTTTACCGATAGTGTCGCCGATTTTTTGCGTTATTTGTCCAGGAAATGTGGCAGCGTTTCCGTTCACTTCAGTCTCGGTAACTTTTTTCCTGCCTTTCGCAAGAAGAATCATGGAACTATAACGAAAGAAGTGCAGGCATAAAATTCTTCACGGGGAATACAGAAGTCAGAATTTCTCTGAAAAATGCGTATTTTGGAACCCTAAACATCAATATATTCCAGTTGAATATCAGGAAGTATGACCAAATGTGTTAAAATAAATGCAGCGAATGATTTGGGTTGTTTATTATGCCTTTTAAATATTTCTTCTAGGAAATCACTCAGATACATCAAATGAAACATGAAAACAAATGCAAGTACTTTGATCTGAAATGTTCGCTGGAGATCATATTTGTTTATTGGTGAATGTGATATATTTGTTCTGTTCTCGGCATTTTTTAAATCTTAGCTTCTGTTAATAAATAAAAGGAAGTAAATGAGAATTGTTATCAAACATTTTGTTGCTACTAAACACTCACCAAAATATATTATTTTTGTTTAATATCGAAATAAAAATACCTTTTGTTTTCAAACCTAAGATAGCTTTGGTGAATTAAATATAAAATCAGGCAATCCATGATGCCTGAAATAAAAATTGAAAATCTATGTTCTTTGTATGGATTTCTAAGTTTCAAAATAAAAATTGAATTTTTAGTAATGGTAGGTTTTTATACAGCATCTTAAATCGCTTGAAGGATTCAAACAAAACAGTGAAATCGTTAAATTAATGTTAATGAATGCATTCATACAATACAACATGGTATTTTTCCTTTTGAAATATATTTGACACGTTGTGAGCAAACATAAAATTTTATATGACTTTTGAATTATTATCTTTTAAATATTTAATGTTTTTACATTTAGCAGATAATAATTATCATATATTTTGTATACTTGCACTGTTCACTATTTTTAAAAAAGCATTGGATTGTACTCAATACCATCAATATGGTCCATCTTAAAGTGGCGAGTAAGTGTTGAAGATTTTTGTCATTTCTTACCCAGTTCTTACCCCCATATGAATATAATGATGGTTTATCCGAGACTATTTTTTTGTAAGTTAACTATAGTTAAGTTAAGAAACAGGGACGTTGTAGTGGTGTGTGTTTTTCAGCGTTGCACAAATATTTCGCTTTTCTCGGGCTTCTTAGTGAAAGTCTCTTATTTCCATATTTTTAGTTATCTAATTTAAAGTTCTTTCTAAAGTTCTTCACTTTTTTTAAAAAAATCATTACGAATGGTTTACAGTAAAACAACACAAGAGAGTTCAATCACCGTGCGTTGAACTCATATCTAGAAAAATTGATATATTTGCTTCTTGCAAATTTAAAACATTTGTTAAAAGGAAAGTCATATCAGACTCTACGAACCACCCGTGGACAGACAGAATAAACTGTAAAACTGAATTATCGATCGGCCGTAACAACAACATTGGTTGAAATTGTGGTTGATTTTTAAGAGCCATCACCAGCCACGGTACAATCCTTTCCATAGGAAGTAGGTCCGGTAAATGATGGGTAGAGTTTCTCCTTCCTATCTTATAAAGTTATGAATGAAAACTTTTTCCAAATATTTTGATGCTACTGAACTTTCGCCAAAATATATAATTTTTTTTTAATATTGAAGCAAAAATACCCTTTGGTTTTAAACCTAAGCTTTGGTGAGTTAAATATAAAATCAGGCAGCCCATGATGTCTGAAATAAAAATTGAAAACACATACTCTTTGCTCGGATTTCTAAGTTTCGAAATAAAAATTTAATTTTTAGTGATGGTAAGTTTAAGTTTCCAACAGTAGATAAGTATAAATGTCATTGTAATATTTCGTCAATGATGCTCTAATTTTAAAAAAGCGGATAATTGCCGACTTCCGTATTATTTCTAGTTCAAAAATTCTAATATTTTTACCCAAATATTCATGGGAGGCTGTGTTTCAAGATTCCAACAAGATTGTTAAACGATAATGATGCTTTATTCCCCCCAAAAATAAAAAAAAGTGCGAAGATGTACACAAAATATCTATAATTATAGACATTAACAATACAAATTGATTCCTAATAAATGAATAGAAGAAACTTAGTCCAGGGAATTAGGCAGCTCGTTCTGAGATCTACTCTAACTTGAAAGAATTTAAATGCTTTATCCCGTTGTACTTATAAAATATTTTCCAGAAGAATCAAGGGTGAGGAGTTTTAAAGAAGAATCATATATCGGTGTCTAATAGGCGTAGAGAAAAATTCTCTGGTTTTTAGAAAGTCAATTGCTTGCCAAAATTGCTAAACTTTCGCCAAGATTGTCGCCAACAAAGAATTACTTAATTACCATCCATTCGACATCCATTAAAATATTTGTAAATCTATCTTACTTACAAAGAGAAAAGTTAAACAGAGAAAGAATGTTTTGCATTCGTAACAATATTAATTGATTTGGAAATGAAATTTTGATAGTTCACAGACAGATCTGCTATCCAATTTATAAACAATGAACTGTGAGCTCAAATTACATTTCAAGATCAAATGAAACAGTTGAATTATCAAACGTACCTGCTCATTCTGAGGCTGGTACAAAGTTTTGTTATTGTTATCTTGAAAGATGAATATATATTTTTAGCAATACATCTGCTCGGTTTGATACTGGATATCTCAAAGATGTTAGTGTTAGATGAATTTAAAGTTATTACAATATTATGATACTGACGGAATTTAGATGTTAATTGCACATAAATGTTTCAATTCAACACATAAGATAGCACATAATTAGATACCGATAAAATAAAAATAAAAATTGTTAAAAGCAAAAATCCCAAAAATTAAAGAAAAATGTATCATTGCAAAAAAGAAATGTGATATTTTATATCAATTTCTTATTTTTTGCATGCTTATAAGATCTATTTCAATTTTTTAAACTTAAAATGAATGTTTTAAAATTTTTATATAAAATACTTACTTTTCTTTTTAAATATTTTCTTATAATATTTGCTTTTAGTTTTTAATATTTTCTTATAATACTTACTTTGACTTTTGAAACTAACTCAGAATTGTTATTCGTAACAAAAGATCCCAAATGGTACTTGCTTTGATATGGTTTATAATTCATGTATTTTAAAGTACATAAATAATAATGCATGGAACAACAATTTTTCTGGTAAAAATAAAACAATGCAAGATAATATATATAAATAATACACATTTTTTACTGGCAAACATGCATCATATATATAATGAAGATATTTTGCAAACAAACATGCAGCATATAAATTATGCAGAAATATTTGAGACAAGCATGCATCGTATAAATAATGTATATATTTTCAAACAAACATGCCACGTATAAATGAAGCATATATTTTTCAGACAAAAACTTATTAGGAAGGCTAAATTTGCCCAATTTTAGAAGAAAAATAATATGAACAACAACAGAAGTTTAATAAATTATCGTTATCAGATTAATAAAATGTTTTTATTTAATATTTGAACCACTATTCAAGTTTAATTTAAAGTGTAATTTTGCTATTTTAAATATTATTCAGAATATATGATGTTAAGTTTGATTAACTTTTAAGAGCCTTTGCTCTTAATTAATTTATTAAATCGAAATTTTGTTGTTTATAATGTTTTTGATAAGAAAGAAACTCAATGTAAATTTTCTGATGTCTTATACTAGAATTATATATTTATCTCGTGTTGTTTTGGGCATAAATTTCATTTTTATTCACGTTATAGGTAGTTTTTAATTGGTATATGCAGAAATTAAAAGCAAATATATTGAATATTTAAGAAATGTATGAATTCAAAACTATTGAATTTTAAATAGTTCCTTCCACCATGAACAGCATAAAACTCAAAAGAAATAAAAATATACCTGAGAAAATATTTTTTTGAAAAAGTAGTTACAAGAGAATGTCTAATGTATAAATGGTAATGTGCAAGAGTAGAACAAACAAATCTTCTCATGAAAAATATGCAACTAATTCTTAAAATGTAGATTTGTTAGCATTTTTATAATTTTGATGATTTTCTTTATTTTCCTTTACCGTTTTCTTTACAAAAGATTAATAAATAAAAAAAAGTATCTATTGTCTCAGCTTTTGAAATTGGTTTGATCGGTAACTTTTTGAGCAACGATCTAAAACAAAACGATTCTCTAAAATTCTTTTCAAAACACAGAAATTCGCAAAAAATTATATACATTTTCCACCAAAGATTTAAAATATTTAACCTCATAACGCTGAATATTGTCTTTAATATTCGGTATTTTATATCAAGGGGAAAATAAAATAAAGAAACAAGGTAAAATATGTATGTAAATAAAAGATTCGCTTTCTTGGAACGACATCGGCCTAGAAATATATCTACATCCTTTAAGAAGTTTCAAACAGCTGTTACTATGAATTTTAAAAACGCTGCTTCAAAGATATATCAGTGTAGAAATAAGAGCTATGCCTGAATATTTTTATAAAGTTTCAACGCATTCTCTATATTAGTTTTGACTGTTTAAGCATTTCAATACACAAATAAGCTTAGCACGAAATGCTTTCACCACTTCAATAATCTCAGAGAATGAGTCTTTTTTATCGAAATGAATTACAATTTCGGTTACAGAGGCTTCAAATGTTGATATAATTTTGATTATATACGAGGGCAATTCGGAAAGTAACCTCCGAATCACTGTAAATAGAACAAATCAGCACGGAGGAAAACAATTTATTTACATATCGAAGGTACAACTCTCCTCTATTTTTTAACGTAGTCGCCGCCATTATTCAGACACTTGTACTGTTTTACCAATTCATCAATTCCATCTGCATAAAAAGAGGCCGCCTGCTATTTCAACCAATGCGTCACTGCGCTTTGAAGTTCTGTAACTGTCTCATACAAAACTGCCCGAGAAATGTTTGGAAAGTGGTCTGAAAGTTGGAGATTGTGAAATTCCGGAGCAAACGAATTTTTTCATCAATTTCTTTGATGAGATCAGTATTCACTACAAACGGCCTTCCACTCCGCGATTCGCCATGAATGTCTGTTTTTCCGTCCTTGAAAAAACGTACCCACTGACGCACTACACCTTCACTCATAATGTTTAGGGTCGTATACGGCACACAATTCACGATGAATATCCGCTGCTGACATTTTTTTGGTCAAGAGAAATCTTATCACTCCTCGCTCCTCACATTTCGCGGGACTTTCTATGGCGGCACACATTTTTCCACGCTGTAACTGGCAAACGCTTGACCCTACAACACTCTCCCTCTCCCTCTGGAATCTTACTGAATCACAGATTGCTCGTGCATTCGATTGAGGGCCCTCCAAACCGTACTTCCAGCGCCACGACCAAACGGCGGTTACTTTCCAAATTGCCCTCGTATTATAAATGGAGATTTCAAATGATTATGTAAATTTAGTAGGAAAATTCACCGAGAGTGGCATCACAACAAAATATTAATTATTTTGAAAATTTGACGATGTTTCTTTCGTTTCGTCATAGTATCAGTATATATAATGCCTATCAGTATATATTATGATCTTTGGATGAAAAGATAATCCCTTATCTACATTTTCCGCCTGTGTTTTTAAAAAAGCGCTGTTGATGAAATTATTTTCAAAGAACGTTCAGATCTCCATTGCTGTTGTAAAAGAAACTTTTGTATGAAGCAGATACAAAGTAATCCATGCTCCCTCAACAAAATGATACAGACCTTTAAAAAAACTAGGAAATTCAGCATTCTTCCAAAGAGAGAATAAACACAAATCTTTATTACTGAAAATTGGGGTACCGTCATTGTTGAAAAAAAGAGACAGGCACCTCATGGTAGTATAAATATATCGTTTGTCTCCCGAATATTGATGTATCATATTCCGCTATACAAAAAATATTATAGAAATATTATAAGTGCATTTTTTTCCCAAACCAAGTCAATAAATCTGTTGAATAACTGCGACTTAGAGTCTCGTAAAAGTTCAGTATGATTAATGTCACTAAGCCATAGGACCGTCTTTAGAATTTTGAAATCCAGTTCTGCTTAGTCGATAAGTTTATACTCACAATTGTTGGATTTGAGCTACGGAAGACTCTTAAGGTATCCTAGAACAAAACTTTTACCTTGAAAAGAATGACAGTATGGTGTCGTTTGACCTCTTTATCATTGTTCGCTTTTTCTTGAAGAGATAAATGAAATGGCACACAAACCTTTTCCCTTGCAGGACAGATTTACCAGGATTTTCCAATGCATTTTGCATTTACACAACTTCAGATTTTAAATCGTACAGTAAGCAATTCGCCGTATTTAATTCAATGTCATGAGCATCATTTGAATTAATGTAAATGTCTTCAGGATACGATTTTATTAAAATCTTGCTCGATCTTGTAAATGGTGCATCCTCTCACATTAAGTTGTAGGTAATAAGTAATACGTAGCTAAGACTGTATTTCTCAGGTAAGAGAGTGATCAACCGTCAATTCCTTTAGCATAGTCTTCTCATTTGCCGAAGCTCGATCATGGAAGTTCGAATTATGAAGTTTTCGAATTACTGTGTCTTGCTATCAAAGATTAGCTTCTGTGGCCCTCGTTCAGTATGATGTAATTGGCCCAATATTTCGGTTATTAGGACAGATTTATCTCAGTTAGCTGCAGAAAACATGGTTTTGCAATTAGAACAAATTTGTGATCATATTAACTTATTTAATGCTGCTTTCTTGCATAGTTTGACATTTTAATTGCATATAAAATGAGGTTCATGTGTATTACGGCACAATCCATTTGTGTATTTTAATTAATATAAGTAAAGAGCATCATTTAAATTATCTGCAGTTGAAGTTTTATCCCACTTAGACCAATGGAACGCATTCTAGAGTCTTATGAATTGAGAAACTTATTTCTAGCTAATCCTGTATTCAAGAGTCAGTAGTGTATAATTCTTAATTTTTCATACTGATAGAGATCAGTTTAATATAATTTCGAATAGTTAAAATAGAAATAAGATAAATATTAATAACAGGATACAATTGATTCAACAAAGAAAAAAAATATTTTTATTTTCTTTGAATTTATTGTTTTATGACTGAAGATAAAAAAACAATCCTAGGGAAAAGGAAAATAAGAAAAAAATCAATCTCTAATTTATAAATCCAGATAAGTTAATGAATAAAGCATTAATACATTGTCTGTCCAATATGCTTTGGTGGAATTTTATGCTTCTAAAATAAATAGTCCTAAAATTTTTGAAAACTTTCGAAATAGAATTTTTGAAATCAGTCAAGTAAGTACATTAGATTTCCATATTATTTATTATCTTTAATACTAAATAACAATTCATCAAAAAATAAATATAAATAAATAAAAATTCAATCAAAATTACTTATAATATTTTATTAGTAAGTAAGCTAAATTTACTTATAATATCTACAGTTATTCCTTATTTCAACTCTTTTTGAAAACTAGCAAATATTTTACTGGCTTAAATTTACGATTTTTTAGAGAGCCAACTCCATAAAATTTCTCTAAATTTCCCGAATTTCCAAAACTTAAAGGTGATTTCTCTTTACTTTAGCCACATTTGTTGAAAAAAACCATTTCGATTTTGACCAACCGTGATGTTTATAGGTTACTTCTGTCCTCTGTAGTTTGTAGGTTGCTCTTTGTGTTTGACCCAATATGCAATGTATCATTTTAAACTATTATTTCTCCTTAAAAATGTAATTCACTTATTTTGTAAGAGACATTAATAAATTAAATATTTGAATTAACATTTGACAGTAAATAAATTATAAGAAATTTTCTATTGTACACATAGTTATTTGGTATATTAAACAAAAGTTCTTCAATTTGATAACCATTTATATTGGTAATATGTATAAAAACCTGTACTGCGACTATTTTGAAAAGCAAAAATTAATTAAAATTTTATAAATTTTTAAAGGATTGAAATTTAATAAATTTCTAATTTGTTTAACCAAAAAATATAACTTTCCCTTATTTTGTTAAGCACTAAAATTATATTTATAGTTTTTTCTAATTTATTAATATACACTACAAAACTGAAAATGTTGAAAATGCCAAATAATTATCATAAAACTCAGCTTTTGCCAAATAATCGCAGTTCCCAATAAACTTATAGTAACCTATATATTTTACAGAATAGGTAATCAGCTAAAACCAAGCCATGATTAATTTTGGAATTTTGTTTATCTTGACTAATTAAAAGTTAATGTGAAAGCCTTTACGACCAATTTATGTGAGTTAGGCATGCCACAAAAATCAAGAAGAAAACACTTTCCCGGGAAAAAAAGAACGTCCTCCCGCATTCCTTTGGCACGGAAATAATTGATAAAGGACGGGAAAATACGTGACGTCACCTGAGCGAGTCAAGTGAAGTGAAATCAGCGAACTCTTCGGATATTACGCGAAACCTGACATGTAAGAACCAAGAAGCTGACATATTGAACGGGCGGGGTTTTCATTTCGTGGTCGTACTTCGAACTGAATTCCATGTTGCTGTACTTATGCTGAGACGCAAGGCAAAATCATGTTCGCCATCTTTGGTCAACTTTACTTCGTTATTAATTATACAAGGAAATCACGTCAGTAGTTTTGATTACGAATTAAGGTGACACTCAGCTCTTAGTATTTTCTTTACATGCAGTACAAAATCTTGTGTCTATTTTTTTTATTTCATATGAGTTGATCTATATACTATTAGTTTCGCCTGCTTTTTATATCCACAACTTATTTAACTAAATAATCTCGACCGTGTTCCTTATTATCGAAAAGATAGAGAATAGATACCTTTCCACAAAAATAGATTAATCCACAAATGTCTGAAAAAATTCAAAACTTTACAATTAAGGCTTTATTTATTAAACCTTACTTATGTGGTGAAAGCTTCATAAGGCAGATAACATCTTCCGGACACAAGTAATTACTTTTATCTAGTGGCCATTTTACTCGGTTACAAATACTAACGTTGAAAGTTCCATTTTATTGGGCTTCAACCATTCACTCACATTGGTGACCCACGACTTTGCATCGGCAACTTTCGTGTAGCTGTTGTGACGCCATCTATCGGCAACAAAAGTCGTCTGGTGCATTAAAAATAGCAGCCAACAACATTGCTAAATATCACCATCATCAACATCAATAACTCACACACGCGCTAGCATTGTTCGTCTGACCACCGACTCACTCGTGGGAGAGTATGTATCGAAAATTTCATAAGCTAGATAGCATCTTTCGAACACAAGCACTTATCTTTGTTTTTCCTTACTCGGTTACAAGCCCTAACATTGAGAGTTCGGTCCCATAGGGCTTCAACCATTTACCCACATTTATTTAAACCATCAGAAGTCTTATGAAGCTGAAAGTACTCTCTTGTTTTTCTACGAAAATTTCATTTTCAAAATGAAATTTCATGATTTCTCACATCATAATTTTAAAATACAAATACGTAATTTGATTATCTTTACTTCCTTTTATAATATGTTAATTCTCAAATAAAAGTTGACAGCTATTTTCATTCACAGCCTGAAGGCTCTTTTTCTTGAAAGGTTTGCTTTAAACATATGTACGTACTTCTGTTTTAATAAAACCTTTTGTACCCATTACTTTTCTTTATTTAGAAGTATTTAATGAGAGGATTTTAATATGAGTCACTTATGTAAAGCAAAAGCAACCTCATCTAATCGTATAGAGTAGAGGAGGTAAAAATTGGATTCTTCCCTAAGTCTGTGTAATGTTACAAATGCACTTGTAGAAATTAATATTTTTTGAACTCAAGATTTTGATTATCTTTGATTCTCAGATCTTTTTAATTATTATAAAAAATGTTTTTTGTAATTATGCCTTCTGTCTGTGAACTCAAAATCAATTTACTCTAGACAGTTGAAATTTTGTGTGTAGAACTTAAAAATATGGTAAATTTTTGTCATTTTTTGAAAGTAGCCTGTTCGAAAGAAAACTGTCTAACTAAAAAGAGAAACTATCATAATCACAAGAAAAACGAAGAAAATTAGGTATATAATACAGATCCACAATTTAATATATATATTTGACATATCAAAAACAATTATGCATTAAATTTTATACGTAGAAAAATTTAAGCTAATTTCAATATCTTAAATGCTGTCTGCCTGTCTGTATATTACAAGATTGTCTACATGAAAACTCAAAACTGCAATGATTCAAATGTATGAAATTTGGTATGATTGTGTGATTTGAGTTGCAGTTGTGTACATATTTTGGATTTCAATCGATGGGAAAAGGTTTTCAAAACCACATATTCCTTTTTTCTTGTACCTACGGACGTACCGCTTCTTTACTCTTAATCCTAATGTGCCACATTTTGTTAGACTATATCAAAAACTGTAGAACATTATGCTTGAAAAATAATATAAATAATCATAATTCCCTTTTTATATAAATATATAAATACATCTCCAATTTATGCACACTCATAATTGAAAATAAAAATCACATTTAAGGTTAGAAATCAGAAGATTCTTTCTTAGGCATTCCCGGGCTCTTGTAAAACTTAATGTATATTTACTATATCTGTATAAACGCCATTTTTATTTTAATCCATTTAACAATATTCATGAATAATATCACAGATGAATCTGAGCTAATATTTGGCGATAGTTAATTGACAATATAAAGGAAAGGGGAGCAACATAAATTTTTTCTACATTCTTTTCTCAGACTCAAAGAGTCGATTAAAGATAAGAAGTTCAATCTATAAAAAAAGGTCCAAAAGAAGAAGACAAAAGAGAACGGCAAACATTACAACAGGGATCTTCTCTTAAGACAGAGCCGCAAAGAACGACCATAAAAAGGTCTTTTAAAGTTAAACATTTGTAAGGGAGTTTTACTTTGTTTGAGATAAAGAACTGATGTCAGAATTTACTACGGGACGTAAGACATTCTTTTTATAGGAGCATTCACTTCCTTTGGACTACGCTTCTTATGCTATATTATTTGATAGATATTGTTAACCCTTATAAATAAGTAACGGCGATTCAAGTGAATCAATGTTTTTATACTTGTTTTTAATTTCTACAAAGCATGACATGATTTGATTAAGATTATAAGATTATCAATCCATTTTTCAACTGCAGGAAAACTAGGAAGGGATACATCTTAATATTTTAAACATATATAAAAAGAAAAGAAGGGCGTTAAAGGTTTTTAAATACTCCGGAAATCATTTTTACCTCGTAGCTGATCCTTTATAATGAAAAAATAATGCTAAACCGTTTGCATTTATATTGAAAGGGTTTGACAACCTTCTCCATTGAATTTTTATTCCTTGGAACAACAAAAAATGCACGTTATGTTCTTTTATCTAATGGACAGATGGCCCGACTAGGTGGAAGAGATCCCCCCCCCCTCTGATAGTTTGGAGGCACTTAACAATGTAAGGGTGTTACTCAGTTGATGACACAGCTGCTCAGAAGTGGCATTTATCAAGTTTGGGAACCAGAGAGCATTACGGTGGTCAAAACGTGTTTCAGGACAAGGGATCTAAATCTTTATAGTAGCATTTCCATGGCTCTTCTTTCTTCTCAAAAATACCTGGCTCTGATTGCAATCAGTCACTATGTTTTGTCATAATTAAAAATATTTATTGAAATATGTTTAAAATTGAAGTGATTAGCTCCAATTATCGTCTATCTATCGTTAATTAAATTGTATGCATAAGTATTCCAGATTTAAATTATAATCTGTGGATAAATAAATGGCATGCATGACTGCAGTTCGCCTTTAAAAAGGGTTTGTGACGTGTGTGAGCTAGAAGTCAGACTTCTGTCCCCTGGTGCTCAGGTGGCCATACTCTCAGAAACTACTGCAAACATTATAAAGCGGAATACGAGAACAACATTATAGTGCTCCTTTAAAGTAAATATTATTATATTAAGAAAAAAAAAGAAAGAAATTTAACATTATTAAAATTTAATATTTCATGTTTTAAACTTTAATTCATTGTTCATGTCTTAAATCCTTCATACATTAATTTCAAGTTAATTAAAACATTAATAATTTAGTTGACTTTTATATGCATCTGAAAAATGCATTTACTTACTGCCAAACAAGTATTTCCAGTGAGGTAGAAATTCTATAAATAAATTATCAACTCGCAAACTAGTCCATTTATATTTCATTAATTACAATTAGGAGCATTTGCTTAATTTGGAACTAACATTAGTTTATTTGAAACTTGCTATTACTCTACGAAAGAAGGCAACAGATAATCTGAAACTGCATGAATAATACGAGCTCTTTTAATTGGATGAATCATGCCTTTTGACAACCTGCAGCGCGTTTTACATTTTTAATTCTATGTTTAAAGGAGCCGAGCAAATTCCTTTTGGTAAGCAATTAACTTTAATTAAATACCATCTGCAAATCCCGTATATCTTCCGGGAGATTAAGCTTCGCCAGATTCTTCTTATTTTTCCACTTCATAAAATAATCACGACTCAGACGTCAAGGATTAAGGTTTGTAGTAAATTTAGAGAATGAAATTATAGTTCCTTCCGTTTCATAAGCTAGGAAACGGGAATAGTTTTGGCACGCCTAATGTAAGACGCTTCAATAAAATTACTGATTTTAAAATGTCTTGAAATAAACAAATTCTAATGTGGTAACTTAAGATAAAACAACATTTACTAATGTGCATTTAATATTTACTAAAAGGCTTAAGAAGTATAAGATTCAATCTTTTAGTATAAAACATCGTAATATGTTTTTGAATTATGAGAGCTCTTATGCTAAAAATCACTTCAAATGGTAAGTAGTTAAATTTATTGGAGAATGAAGTGTGAGTTGTGATTAAATTTTATTTATGGCAATTGTAATTTGGGCCTAAAAATATATTCAATCATAAAAAGTAGAGTATAAGTTAACAAACTTTTGTTGTAAAAATAGTTATTCGTTGTAACTTATATGGTTGAATGTCTTTGCATGCATTAACTTACAAGAAAGAGTAAATATTAAGTTAAAAACATTTTAGCTTTCTTTTATTTAAGAGGATTTCGATTACTTTTTATACAACTATAAAAGTTGCTTTTCTTCTAGGTAACTTTGCCAGTGCAGTTTTTAAATTCTCGTAACGGATAAATGCGGAATTATATAATTTAAGGAATGTAAACTGGTGATTAGGATTTACTTTATGCTGGCTTTGAAGTATGCTAGTTTATGTATTGCTAGTTCACAAAGCAATTGAGGGAAAAGAAGAATAAAACGCGTTTTGTTGTTCTTGATAATGGTAATATGCTTCAAACTTAATGAGGGAAATTGAAAATGTGGAATTATTTTTTCAATTAACCTCCCGGGGGCATCGGAAAGAGGATGAGATGTATCTGGATGGTGGTTGGATCTCACTGCCCTGGAGGGTACACAAGTAAGTAAAGGTTTGACTTCTCCCATTGATGACGGAATGTATTTTCTACGGGAAGGTTGTACCGTGGTCGGTATCAACCACAGTTCCCGTCAATTTTGCTGATGCAGTGGCCGATAATTTAGTTTTATAATTTATTCCGTGTGCCTTTGGATGAGCCTGGGAGTATGGTATGACTATGTTTTCAGTTAAAAATTGAAATAAGCTTCAAAACAAATTCGCTGTGATCATTCGTTAACAAGTACTACAAACCATAATTTATCAATCTAAATTCATTTTTAATGTTAAAAGCAGTTACTTTAAACATTTAAGCGAATGTTTAAAATCTGTGGGAATGGCGTTAATACATTTTTATATTTAACCTATTGTCTCTATAAAGATAAAAATCTTACAATGAGAAACATTTGCAAATTTGAACGCAACATATTAAAAATAAATAAAAATAAAAATTAATGAACAACAGTAAATATAATCTTATGTTTAATTATAAATATAAGCTTAACCCTAGAATGTTAAACATTCGTCTCCTGGGTGAATGCTTACGAAATAACTTTGACTATTCATCCCCTATAACGGTAAATGGATCGTTCTACTCAGTACCTTTATTGGATTTATTGGACCTCGGGAACTACAGATGAGGACATTCCTTTTCCTCGAAATATTTCTGCTTGCAGTATATCCAGAAAAATAATGATCTCAGAGACAAATGGTTATCTGCCCCGTTAGTATTAAGAAGGTATTTCTGTGTATGTTTGAAGATGTCGAAGCGTTTTCACGGAGAAAATTTGTGGGGTAGGCCAGAAGCTATCCGTGAAATAGGGAAAGAATTAAGTGATGAAGATAATTTTACTTCTGAGAATGAATCGGAAGATGAAGATTTTATTGAAGTTCTTCTAGCTCCATGGATGCAAAAGCATCTCAACATATCAGCTTTGACCCGATCAACAAGGGCTATTATAAGTGAACTTCTAAAATTGAATGTAAACATTCAAAGACCTGAACAATCCAAAATTAAAAAAAGAAGAAATTGTGCATTTTATCCATATAATTTGCGCAGAATGAAGCGCAATTTTTGTTGCTATGTGCGGAGAACATCATGCATATATGTGTAAAGATTGCTTCGAAAATAAATAAATAATATTTTAATCCTACTTGACAGTCAAGAGTTATGAAATCCTCTGCAGGTAATATGCTTTTATTTAAATTAGCTTTAAAAATTGATTTTAAATACACCTCGTCTGGGAGAAGAATGGTTATCATTCTTGTTAGTTTTCTAAAGGTTACCTTTCTAGGGTTAAGATGCTATAAAAATATATGCAACATGAGAAATCACAATACTGGTACGAGAAATATGATTTAGCTAAACTATTAATTAAAATATTAAATATCTATGTATGGACGCTTCTTATTCGAGAAATCAATGAGTACAATGTTTATTTATATTTGATGCTCTAATTCTGCTAAATATATAAATTATATAGAAAATAAAACTATCATAAAACGTAAAATATCCCAAAAATTAATTAATAAAAATTGCAAATTAGCATTATCGCGTGATTTAATATGAACATTTGATAAGGTTACCACCACAAATTGAAATTTAATCGTGATCAAACAATTATGGTAAAAAAAAAGACTTTCAAGCATAAATTAAAACTAATTTTAAGTAGTGTAATTCCGAAGGTAGAGTGAAGCTGGCGGGTGGTATTGTTTAGTGTAGTTACATTAACGTTCCATGTTAAAGCAACATTAGGGTTATTTTTGGGTGGAACTCGTAATTGTGAAACGGGGTCAGATGATGTGAACAGCAGTAGAGGTAGAAACTCCTCCCCGAGATTCCACACCACACCAGAGGGAGGACGTTGGGTCCCGAAGGATTCAGCATGCTCCAGACCCATTTATATGGTAGTTCTCAAGCAAAATCAGGTTCCGAACCTGAATACCTTAGGTGCCTTAGAAATTACCATACCACCAGGTAATCGCAATCATGGTGAGTGTCATAATTACCAATAATTGCTAGTTTTTTTAAGCTTAATTCTTTATACAACTTAAGAAGAAATAAAAATTTAAATAATTAGAAACATAAATATCTTCATTTTACTAACATATATTAACATTTTTTACTACTGAAGAACTATTTAAGAATTGAAGCTAAGCAATGAAAAATAAATGTTGAAACAATTCTGCCAAAGATATTTCTTTAAAAAATTCAATTTTCTAATTATCTATTGCTTTTAAAGATGTATTCCAAAATCATTAAATATTTTTTTATGTATCATTCAATATTTTCTCAAAACTTTAAAGAGGTAAAAAAAAAATTCAATATTAGGTAAATGAGCTACTTTTAACCAATTGCATTTTCAATTATCTCTAATTTTCAATTATATTATTTTAGTTCTTTAGCTTATAAATGTAAAATATTTTAACAGCTTCGGTATATTAGTCACTCATCAGTCAATGCACACGCTTAGACATTATTAATCAGAAGTAAATAAAAACAACAAAATAATAAATATATATATTTGCTAGTATAGAAAACTATATATAAGCTGGTAAAATATAGATTGATAAAATTGAGCTTCATTATCAGTTATATGCAAGAAATAATTTGGTAGAAAATTTATTTCGTGGGGAAAGTTCATAGATTTTCTCAAATATTCAAAAAAGTATTCGTTTTTCTTTTAAATTAAAACGGTTACTAATATTTTTTTTTTTACTTTTAGGAAACCTGGTCGTCAGTTGTACGAAAATTGAATTTCAAATTCATAGAGACAATGTAAGATTCCATGACCAAACATGGCGTCTTGACGAAGTCCAATATTTAGTGACAAGTGGCAAGAGAGAAAGGACACTGAAATATATCACAGAAAGTTAGTGCCTTTCCGAAACTCTTGAAAATTGTTAGCCAGCTGAGGTGTTATATATAGACGAGCCTCTTAGAAGTAAGTTGCATTGTCGTTTATCGCCAACTTAGTGACAGACCTGGCGATTTATCGCAGACGCACGTCAAGAAGTCAGGATTGCTCAGAGAGATTTCCTTTTAGTTTTTTCACGAGTTTTACTCCGAAAGTAAATAAGAAGACGGTAAGTGGGTATGGCAAATGACCTGTAGCACCGTGTTTTATGAAGCAAGGATGAAATAAGATGTTGTTTGAAGAAATAAATGGCATGATTAATATAAACCTATCCAATAAATTCTTGATTTTTTATATCATAATATGCTTGAATTTCATAACATTTTTTAAAAAATGCGAGCAATAAATAAATTATTTATTTTAATCTATATAAAGTTTGATCACTTTAGTGCAGATTTTATTTCAAAACACCTCGATTAAGCTACTTAATAAAAATTACTTTAACAAAAATTTGATTCTTAAAAGAAAATACAGACAAAAATATTTTTTTTTATATCAATTCTTATTTAAATGTCCCTGTTCAAAGAATTTAATCTGAAATAATTTTATCTGAATAATTAAGTTAAGTTTTATTAAGTTTATATCAATCTTATTATGATTAACTTCCTGAATGTATTGTTTAATAATATTGATGATATGCTTATTTATTACTTTATTATTAATAGTTACTTTAGACAAGTCAATGCTGCGAAATATAATGTCTCAACAAATTCTCAAATCATTATCTCTCACTCCTTTTTAAAACCCAATTTCTGAGTAAAAGGCTAGATTGGAAAGATATTAAGTTTTATTTATACTTTCTCAGAAGTCTTAATGAGTGTGTCAAAACATTTTTTTTAAATATATACAGTTTTTCATAAAATATTTTTTTAAAACAAAGTTGGATTTTCTTTTATAAACAACAAAAAGTATGAAATATTCCTAAAAAATATATGCAATAAAATAATAGGATAGAAATATAGGATGACATACTAATAATAATTTGATTTATATTTTTTTTAAATGTCATATATACATTTTAGCAGTAATATAATAAAATAGATTTAATTTGAAAAGTTTAATTTTCACATTTTCAGTTTCTTAAATCTTTTCCTAGAGGGAGTTTAATTTCATTTTTGCGGATTGAATGATGTTGGATAGTCAAGGAGTTAAAGCTTTTGAGAAGACTTTCAAGGGCTTCAGATTTTATGGTTTGATAGTACCTTCTTTGACATAATTTTAAAGCACGACATTGTTACAAGATACATTTTATGGACTCTATTAACTTATCATAATGTGGTTTGGACAAATTGGAAGAGGGCCCTCAACCTCCAATAAACTCGCTATTTTTGAGAGGCATAAAAATATGAAACTGAGAGCAAATCTCAGAAAGTTGATTCTTATAAAAACGATTGTCTGAAACAATGAAATTTTTTTATTATTTTTTTAATGTTGAAATATTTTTAATATATCATTTCATTAAGTAGCAAAATTTAGAAAGCTCTGGATGAAAAAATTCTTTAGAAAGTATCCACCTGGTGCATGCAAATTTACTAAAATCGGGATTTAAGTTTATAATTGACAACAAAAAAACACACCCATTAAAATATATTAATTTTCATCAAGGACTCTCGAATGTTAGAAATTTCGCAGTTATAATATACAAAGGGCACAATCGATTATAATATTTTATTTTACAAACATGAAACAAATAAAAGTTTAATAAAAATGTTTTAAGATATATTACTTGACTCTAAATTTAATTATTTGCTATTATATTATTGACTGCATTTCGTCCTTTTGTTCCAACAATCACATTGTAATGCGATTAGAATGTGAACATTAAAATCTATCATTTTGACATTTAAATTTAATAAATATGGTTTAATATTTTATCTGGGAAAATAGTACGTAGCATTATCTGCAAATTCAAAATGTCAGCGATTTCATTTGTACTTTTATTTTATTTTCAGTTTCATGGATACACCTTGTTTCGTTTCAGAATTCGTATATAAATATTTTTTAACTATCATGCGCATTAAGTAGTTTATTTATTTCTTCACGGTTTCATTGCAATAAAATATAACTTCAATGAAATTCTTTCATGATATCGTATGATTCAAGAATGAATCCAAGCAACTACTGATTCCAAGTTCTTTCTGTTACATTTTTCACGTATAATGCATTTATTCTCAGAAACACAGCCTTCATCCCTCTATTCAACATTTCAAAACAAGGCAGGCATGAAATAATCCCTCTCAAGGATAAAATTCCCCAAAATTGCTCTTTTGGAGCATAAAAAGGC
Source organism: Argiope argentata (assembly GCA_026289955.1). Lineage (NCBI taxonomy): Eukaryota > Metazoa > Arthropoda > Arachnida > Araneae > Araneidae > Argiope > Argiope argentata. Next base: position 3,976,491 of record JAOUZG010051192.1, read on the forward strand.
TAATTTCACAGAGATCTAAAATGACAAGAGCAATTTCAGACATTTGATGCGATTGCAAACACTGTTCGCATTTCCTGAAAGCGTGTTCGCTGACAGCCCTTTCCGCTCTTTATTGACAGTATTCAAAGGAAGCAGCTAGTTCGCGATGTAAACCATGAAACAGCTATTCCTGACAGCTCACGAATTGCGATGAGAGCTGTCGTGACTGTCAGACGCAGAGAGGTAACCGAAAGCCACTGCACTGTGAAAATAGGAGACTCTGTGTCAAAGGAAGATTTGTTGATCATTTTGTCGGAAATGCATCCTTTTGTACGTTATTATGCACTTATAGCTATTATAGAATGACGATTGTTGAATTCATATCGCACAACTCGTAGTAAATTGTTTTCCCAACAGCTTATAATGTAGATACTTTTATATTTATAAATAGAGTAGCATTATGTTCTTTCTTTTCGCTGATGTGCACAGTTGATTTATTGAATCTTGATTAAGATATTTAGATTTCTTATGAATATATCTGCGATCAGAATATGGTGCATTCTGATAATTATGCTTAACTATCAGGATATTGTATCTTCTTTTGAACATGATGATCAAGAAACTGTTCCTGCGGCTAAAAATGCTTATAAAGATATTGTGCCTTCTTATGAATATACTTGATGATCAAGATACTGCTCCTTCTGATTAATATGATTAAAGATCAGAATATTGTCCCTTTTTAGGGATATACTTGACATTCGGGTTATTGTATACTCTGATGAATATACTAAATTATTCAGTTATTGTGTGCCTTCTGATGAATATGCTTAACGATAAATATATTGTGTCTTCTGATGACTATACTTGATCAGAATATTGTGCCTTCTTATGAATATACCATGATCAGGTTATTGTGTCTTATTCTGAGTATACTAAACAATCAGAATATTGTGTGTCTTCTTATGAATATGCTTAACAATAAAAATACTGTGTGCCTTCTTATGAATATGCTTAACTATAAAGATATTGTGTCATCTAATGAATATACTTGACGATCAGGATATTGTGTCTTCTGATGAATATACTTAATGATCAATATATTTTTCCTTCTGGTGAATAGACTAACCTATCAGCATATTGTGCTTTATGATGAATAGGTATAATGATTATTTTATTGTATCTCATGATGAATATATCTAATGCATTTAAAAGAAAGATAATCATCACTTTGTAAAATATACTTCAAAGTTTAAAAATGACCTTGCATCAATCATTGCGTAGATTCAGTACATGACAAAAGAAATTCTAGTAAAATTTGTGATTATGGATTCAAAAACGTAAGTTCAATGCTATCAATTTTTGTTTTGAAAAAAAAATTCTTACTTTCTTCCACACGAAATATAAAAAGGAAAACCTTGTATATGTCAAAAAATTTGAACTATACTTTGAAGAATCTCCAAATCTTAGACTTTTCTTAACCAAAAAACTCTTTTTTTAAATATGTCATTCTGTTTATATCTATACTTGGTAACACGATAAATGAAAAAACAAACTTTTAAACTCTTTGCAAACCGAAAAATAATTCGACGCAAAATTTTTCACCTAATACAAATATTTGTTTATTGCTATGAAAAATAAATATATATAATTCTTTTAGATCGAGTTTCTTTGAAGAATGAATCTGCATCTCTTAATCATTATGTAGGCATTTTTAACAATTAAATTTGAAAAAAAAATCAAAATGATGCACAATCTTGAATGGTGAGTCAGACGCACCATCGGAGTGCAAAGGCTTAAAATCGAAGGGGGAATTTCGTATATCATTTCTACCAAAATTTTTGAATAACATTTAGTTTGAACTGTCCTTTCAGCGGAAGAATTTCTGTCTGGAGCTCCAAATTGCAATTACCATTATAAATACAAAATGAATAAAATTAGATGAACCAAATTTGATGCACAGATTTATCTCACAAGAATATATATCAAGCATGAAACTGAATCCGCGGAAGGATTAACTGTCTGTTTTTTTTACCTCTCACAATCATGTAAACGTGATAACTAAAAATTGAAATGACTTGAATACCGAACAGAGGTAGCGCGTCTTTCTCGTGTTCTGGGAATCCTGGGTTTGAGTCCCGGCTTGGTCATGGTTGTTCTTCTTTGTGATATCTGTGAGATGTGTGACTGTGCTCCACCTGTAAAAAAGGGGTTGTGCAAGCAAATATGGTGAGAGTGTAACTAAGTCGTACACTTGGCCCTAGTTGGCGCTACTTCAAAAACAAGAGACCCTCTTTTCGGCTTAAATCTGCTGCTGTATCAGCTGGTGACTTATCCAGGGCAAGTGCCAAAAGTAACAACAACAAAATACCGAATGAAATTTTATTAATCATGAAATACGAAATTTAATATGCCATTACAATTATATTTGTGGTTAAATATATAGAAGGAAAGATGTACAAAATAGATGTTTGCTATCCTGTACTAATGTTTTAAATTGCATACCAGCAAATAATTGCTAAAACCTTCTACTATTATTGCTCACTATTGATCTTTCATAACTTTTTTCTGCCAACGGTGTATGGGTAATAACGCATAACTAAATTTAATAAAAAGTCCAAAAGAAAGTTTTGAGAACTCCATACCATTTTTTGATAAAGTTTTTAAGGAAGTGATGTATAACATAAATTAGTGAACAATGTTTATATTTAGGTATCAATAACTCTATTCAATGCAAGATCTATTGATTTTATGCTGTTTAAAAGTAAAATGAAAATAATTGTATTCATCCATCATTAGAAAAGCTTAGTTGGCTAATTTTTTACAAAAAGTTTAAAGATAATTGTAGAAGTTTTTTCTTATTTTTAAGATTATATAAATTTCTGTCCAGATTAGAACAGAGACATTTGTATAATTTGAAAATTTGTAGAAAGTATTCATTCATATTAACCGAAATTATTCGGATATGAAGTTTGGGGAAAATGCTAAAGAAAGAAAGTAAAAATAAAAAAAAGAGACATTAAAGACTTCAAATGTAGGTAGAAAAAAAGTAACTGCGATTGCGTGGTTTTGTATAATTTAAGAGGAAATGAATTCAAGAGAAATGACACAGCGTATAACATCTTTTCTAGTGTCTATGAATTAAATGTTTTAGTGGAATAAAGTATAAAAAAATAGTTTCTGTATAATATTTTTCAAATTTAAACCCTGGTTCTATTGCTTGCACCAAAGATATGCGTTTAATATACGTTTCGTCTCTTAAAAAACATATTTTAAAAATTTAACTACAGTTTTCAAAAAATAATTAAGTTAACCAATTTTTTATACTTTTTTTTAAAAATTACTTTTATATTCCTACATCATGTTAAAAACGTGTTTAGTTATTCCAAAATATATTCATCGTTTTGCATCATTTGAGAGGAAGTGAATTCAAGAGAAATGGGACAATATATATATTATTATTTTTTGTAATTAGGCATTCAGTGTTGGGGTGAATTTATGTAATTATAAAATGATATTAAATATTTACAATCAAGTTTGAAAATCAGTTATTGTGATTGAACTAATGATATGGTTTTAATAATAAAAGATTAAAATGAAATCTGGTATGCATATTTCAATGTATTATGTCAGAACATAATTTCTTGAACGACCAAGCACCACATGCTCGGGCAAGTTAGATTATATTTCTATTCATTTTAATTGTTTCATTGAATGAATCACTTTAGTATTGCAAACGATCAAAAAATTGTTGTCTCTCATTTATTATTTACAAAATCAGCACATTTCCTATTTCTTTCATTTCATACAATCACGTGCTCAAAATGACATTTTCTAGGTTTTATTTGGTGTAATCATTAACTTATTTTCTTCAATCAAAGCTTTTGTTAGTACTATTAAAAACTGATTTTTTCGAGATGCTCGTGCAGACGATAAAATTCTTATTTTCCGCCTGCGAATTTTTGTTGACGCCGAAAACCTCTTCTCCGAAACAACACCATGTTCTGACATGATAAAAATTATCACTTTAAAGTATACAACTTAAATAGTTAATTACAATGTTTGAAAGATAAATAAGCTAAATAATGTTTGATCCCTTTTTAATAAAATGATCTATTTATTCTTTTCCTTATGTTTAAATTCCTGTATTACGTTAAAAACAAACTTAAATATTTTAAATAAGAAAAATCATTTTTTCTCAATATAATGCTTCTCAGACGCAATCATAAAGCCTTTTATGCAAGTAATAATAATAAAAACAACTTACATGTACATATGAATAATAAGAAGAAATATTTTGAACCTTATATAGCTTTATGGAATCTACGGTTTTAAGAAATAATAGAATCAATTAAGGATAACAATAGAATTTTAAGGATAAAATTTCGTTTAAATATCACTTGAAGAAAATATTTTCTGAAATACTAAACTGAAATATATCTGATTAAATATATATACTTATTCTTTTAAGAACCTGAGAATTAATTAAATACATCTTTAATCTATAGATGCTTTCTAGCTTTGAAATATTCACCGTTTACATACGGATTTGTAAGTAATTTATTATCATGTCAAAACATGATGTTGTTTTTGGAATGAGCTTTTTAGCGTCAACAAAAATACGTCGGCGAAAAAAATTATTTTCTGCATGAGTATTTCAAAATATCGGCTTTTAATAACACGTTGCCATTGTATTTACAAAAGCCCTGATTAAAAAAAATAAGTTAATGACTACAGCAAATAAAACCTAGAAAAATGTCATTTTGAGCGCGTGATTATATGAAATGAAATAAATAGGAAATGTGATATTTTTTTAAACAATAAATACGAAACAAAGTTTTTTGGATCGTTTGCAGTACTAAAGTGATTCATTCAATGAAACAATTGAAATGAATAAAAATATAATTTCACCTGCACGAGCACGTGGTGCTTGGCCGTTCAAGGAATTATGTTCTGACGTGATACATTGAAGTATGCATAGCAGATTTCATTTTAATCTTTTATTTAATATTGAAGTCTTATTAGACTATTTGTCATTTTTATATTTAAAATTTAAGATACTTTTTTAATGAAATTTCACATTATTTTAAACTTACTTAATTTAACTCACTCTACGAATTCAGTAAATAAACAACATGATTATATTAACATATTTTTTTATTTAATAATTAACAATATCTTTATATTATTTCGAAGTATTATTTTATTTCATACTCAGTCTTTTCCTGTAGAAAAAACTCATTTTAAAATTGCATCTGACAAAATGCGTCAGGATCATAGTGAGATCTGACTGTACTATGGTACAATACCAGTTACATAACGATCAATTCATATATATATATTTTAAATATGAAATCAGTAATATTTGACTTCGATATTTGAATGATTAATAAAAAATATATATATTCTTTCTCAGAAAATGGCTAGAATAATAAAATATTAAATAATATATATTCTCAATAAATTATTTGAATAAAATCAGATAGATATTATTTACTAATTAACTAAATAAAATAAATAGTAGTTAGTAATAGTAAATAGTAAAATAAATAGTAGTTATTAATAACTCAATAGATATTATTTTATATCAAATAATAGTATCAAAAATGTATTCTCTTGAAGAGATATTACAACACTTTTGAAATTTGTTATTCTAAAAAAATTAATTTCGTTTTGAAGTATCATACTGCAATATGTTTGACGTTCGAACTATAATATAACTATGTTCTGAATGTGACTTGCATCAAAAATGATAATCACCACCACCAACAACCCCCCCCCGAATAATTGTAATGTTTGCATATAGAATGCTATGTATAGGAAACTTGAATATATAACATATATCAAATTAACATTTTTTTTAAAAAAAACAACAGATTTTTAATGGATTATTTCCGATAATGCAAAAAATACTAACTTATTTTTTATGCAAAAAATACTAACTTATTTTTTTCTTTCAGTTTATTTATATATAATTAAAGAGTCTTTTTTCTTAATTCCTGTAGTAAACATCAATACATTTAAGAAGTTCAGCATCACAATATTTATTTAATGAAAAAAATCCAGAAAAACATTTAAAAGAATTCAGAGGAAAAAAAACTGTGTTTTTATAACGTAGGAAATCGGAGTGTGCAATCGTTAGAATCTAGAAATCAAATATAGATGCATATATGACCATACATTTCACATTAGGTTCTTTTTTTCTCTCCTTTTTATTTATGCATTTTGTAGAATTTATTGTTTTCTCTGTGAATATTTTGGTATCTGCTTTACATCCGTTTGGTGGCTTAAACAGATGGAGGCAAAAGAACAGGTGGCTATTTATATCATTTCTTTTCGATTATTTTTAATTTTTTTATTGGTTAGTATATTTCATTGATTTTCGATTATTTTTCATTATTTTTAATTCTTCGCTTACCAATTTCTATTTACTATTACCATTTTTTTAAAATTAATGTCCATTGCAATCATCTTATGTTTGACATATTTATTATTATGCATAGATTATTATCAGCTTTCTAATTAGTGCTACACCAAAATATCATATTAATTTTTGTAATTATGGACTTGTATTACAATTTTTTTAAAGGCTAAAGCGTAGTTTGTATATGTATGTAGCTATAATGTAGTGTGTAAATGTATTTATAGTTTAGTTTTTATTTTTTTTCTAAAGTTTATACGTAGTATTTACTACATATAAATATCATATATGCTGTATTTGCTCTTATATATTACTTATAAATATTTTATTTTTCTTATCTTGAGAATAATGGGTTTATTTACATAATTTTTTATTTATATTTATCAGATATGTTTATTTATTATATATTTATGTTTAAGAATATTCATTTGCAATCCGATCCTTATATATTTTATTATTTAATATCTATTATTTTTATAGAAGGAATAGCATAAAGTTTTTAAAATGCTGTTCTTCTAAAATTAACGGTGTTTCTTTTACTGTTGCATTTACTTTTATTTACTGGTAAAATATTTATTGTATTTTATCTAATTTCATTTTTCAAGTCGGTGGAAACGATCATCGATTGCTTTTTATTTTTTCTTTATTCATTATTGAAGATTTTTTTTTATCAAATCTTGGAATTTTGATACGTTTTTATAAGCTAAAAGATACAGTCACAATAAATAATAAATAAAAATTAAAAAATAATACAGTGTACTTAATTTTTACATTTTTCCAAAGTAAATTTCAAAAATGAATTAATTTCGTCTATGAATGATACTTCAGGTTTGGAGCACTAACCTCATTTTCTTCAAAACAGAAAGAAAGAAAACAATATTTTCAGACTCAAATGGTAGGTAACATCATGATTTCTCTTAAATGGAAAAAAAATTGTTTAGAACAATTCCAAACTGATAAATACAAAGAGGTGAGAACATTATACGCCTCTCATGAATACACTCCGAAGAAATGATTTACTGAACCGTTCATCATTGACTCCACATTTCGTTACCTGTCATCTAAAATATTAGATCTTTATACCATGGCCCGTTACCCATAAATTTCACTTTCAAAACAGGGCTGCTTCTATTCCCAAATCCATTCGGGATAAATCCAGTCGACAAGAGAGCAACAGTGTTTTAAATCAGCTGGACGGACTCGATACGGCCAGAAATCCCCGCCGTGTCCGAACTCCCATGAAGGGGTGGTGGCAAAAACAGAGCCCCTCCCCTCCTTCCCTCCCCTGCAGTATATCATTTATTTCTCCTTTTCTTTGCCGGCAAATAAATACGTGTGCCCGCGCGAAGAGACTTCCCCTCAGTCCGTGCCATCCTTCAAGATGAAAAGGGATTTACGCAAAATGCGTTTTCTATCCCACTGGGATCACGAAGTTCAGAACTAGAAGTATTTTTTTTTCTTTTACTTACAGGGACAGAGCACGTGTGAGAAAATTGTTGACCAGTGGCGCTCTGAAAGCCATCGAGTTGGGTTTTTTCGTCGTCTTTTGAGTAAACTTCTGAAATACTAAATTGGAAAATGTGGAACGGAGGAATATTTAAAATATAAATGATTTAAAATTTGAAGTTCTAATATATTAAAGATGTTCTATTTTTCTTATTTAATATTTTTATTTCCATTGGAAAGTCCATACCTTTTCTTCCATTTTATCTCTATTGAATTAACCTGTTTACAGGAGGAGAAATAGTTTTATCAATTTCAAAGAAAATTCACTAGGTTTTTCCATGCATTTATGTTGGAAAAATTATGTCGACATGTGCAAAAATTATATTGCTTATAAAGACATTTATGATGATACATTATCGTTGTTATTATTTATGGCAATTGCCATGGATAAGCCCCTCTGATACATCAGCAGATTTTAAGCCGAAATAAGCGTCTCTTGTTTCAAGTAGCGCCAACTAGGGCCAAGAGTACGACTTTAGCTACACTCTCAACACACTCGCTTGCTCACAGATACCACACAGATATCTCGCAGACAGCACACAGAAGAACAACCATGCTCGAACCGGGACTCGAACCCAGGACTGCCAGAACACGAGGAAGACATCTGTGCCAGAAAGTAGGCCCATACATTGGTTAAATAAGAAAGTCACACCAGACTCTTCGACCCACCCAATCGTATACGGAATAAACTCTAAAACTGAATTACCAGACCGCCACAACAACAACACTGGCGGGAAGTGGAGTTGAGTCTTTAGGACTATCATCGGTCACGGTATAACCCATCCCGTAGGAAGTGCTTCCCGTCATCGATGGGTAGAGCCTAACCCCACCCTATTAATGTTCCCTCGAGGCTAGTGAGAGTCAACCACCAAGTTTTCATGTTGGAGTTTTTAAAACCTTCATATTTGTGTCTTTATTATGGAGGATATTATTTTATATATCTATAAACTATTTTCAATGAAATCTACAACTTTGAGAAAATTCGAAACAAACCTGAAGCTCTTGTTTTCCTCGAATTCTTCTTTGATGTAAAAAAAAATATCTTTTAAAAATTCTTGAATTTTTTTTAAGTGAGGTGGAAATGATTTTTACGGTTTTATTGTTTCTAAAAATTTGTTTCCCTTAAATATAAAATATTCTTTACATTAGAATCCTAGATTAATTTAAAACAATAAAATTACAGTTTTCAGAAATGGTAAAATATACATGTTAGTCGCTTTAAGGAGAATTTAATAATTTGATTAAACGCATAAGGCATTCAAGAAACATAATTCTAATCTGTTCTAAGTTAATGGAAGCTCATCCTCCGAGTTCTAAATAGAATTAACTGCTTATTATACTACCTATTATTTCAAATAGAATTTGGAATTTCTAATTCAATAGAATTAGAAATAGAATCACTATCTGCTTGCGGATCTCAATTCCATTAGCATTACATGCAATATTAATTTCGAAAGTATTCTCTAGACAACGTGTTAACTACTTTTACTTATTTTAAATTATAATATCCGTATATATTCATATCTATAATAAGATCTAAAATTGTCTCATTTGATAGAAGTATATTTCAGAGTTATTTCGAATAATTTTAATTCTTGGTTTTCTGTTTTAAAATAACTGAGTAGTTTTGATTAAGGAGACTATTTATAGTAAAAGCATAGAAAGCAGTAAATAGAAATAGAGATTTCTTCCTTGATTATTAATTCAGAAAAGTAAAGATAAAAGAAGAAGGTTCTAAAATTTTCTATGATATTTATTATTATTCGAGTTAGACTGTTATCTGAACTATTGTTGAAGGGAATTAATTAGTAAGTAACGTGTGAAGTTTTATAACAGATGCCCCCCCCCACAAAAAAAGAAAAAAAAATTAGGTTTTTTATAGAAAATCTGAAGTCGTTGAAATAATTTTCAGTTGCTACATAATAGTGTGAGACTGCCATTTTTTTTTCAGTATATTGCATCTGCAATATTCTACTGCACATAATATTTTACATCAGACTTTAAATTTTTATCCCTATAACAGTACGACTGTACATCTACTAGAAAAGGAGAATTCAGAGGTTCATGAGTTTTTTGAACTTTATTTCTTTACTGGAACGCCATTTGTCCATGGAACATTCTTTTGAGTGATGAAATCCACTTTTGACTCAATATCAAGTCAATACACACAACTGTCGAATTTAAGCAGCGAAACTTTTCTTGCTATCTAGGAAAAATCCTTGTATCTTGTAAAAGTGAGAGGGTAGTGTAGTCAAACGCCTACTTTTACTGCTTGAATATAACTCCAAATTAAATCTAAAACTGTTTCGTTACAGGCAAGGAAAAGCGTGGAATGATGAGAGATTATGTAATTTTATAACTCCAACAAGTTTTTCCTTTAGGACGTCAGTTTTAAGCACTTTGGCACTCTTTCTCATATTGATTCTTGTGTAAAGTTATTGCTAAAACAACATTACAGAGATGCAATCAATGGATATCACATCTTGTGACTTCTGGCTGTGAGGTTTCCTAAAAGACAGTATCTGCCTTCAAAAGCAGAGACCCGTGCCAGATCTGAATGACAGTATCTGACCCAGAGTTCTTGATATTTTGATTGACATTTCTGATCAGCTGTGGAAAATATAGTTTTAAAATTAGAGAAAGTTATTGAATAAGAAGCGGGGAATATTGAATGCTTTTAATGCTACTTTTAGATTAATATTTAATTTTTACAAACATTATAAAAGTTTTTATGTGCATTATAATGCCATCTGAATGCTGAGTTTTACATGTAATTTTGTAAAACAAAAGTCGACTAACTTTTTGAAAAATTCCAAATAACAAAGGATTAATTTAAAAGGACCAACGATAGAAATTGAAAAAAAAGAAACAAAAATTATTATAAAACAATAATTTCACTTTTAGAATGATTTTAATAAAAAATAATACATCAAAAATTAATTTGAGTATATTCGAATGAGTGAATTATAATACTCAAAAGACTAAAATAGTAAAACAATGTTCATTTATTTAGGAAGATATCAATACATGAATTATATCAGAATTCTATATCAAGAACCTCTTTGAAATAAACCCAATGCTTGTCTCTCAACTTCTGATCTATAGGGCAGACTATTTTCAACTTAATAATTAAAAGTTTTAAAAAATGCTTTGAAAAATAGGTAGGCATGTCAATTATCCAGAATAATTAAAAGTTTAAAACATGCTTTGAAAAATAGGTAGACGTGTCAATTATCCAAACGAAATAACTATAATCTTAACATATATCAGAAACAAAAGCTTCTTTCAATATGCGTTATCGAAATGTCATCCAAGAGTTAAAGACATTGACTTATCTTTCTATGGTATCGTCATATTTGATACAACGTCGACTTGAACTACTATTTAGATTTTGACTACTATTTAGAACTACTATTTAGATATTGGTGCAGAACACGAGTTTGAAAAAAATTAACATATGATTTACTTTAACCTTAATATCATAAAATTGAAAAACATAGAAAATTCGTTAATCATTACAAAGTTATATTTGTATTCGAAAAAGAAAATTATATATCTTTGTCAAAAAAATATATAAAATCTCGTAAATATTTTTACTTTATATCCAAATGATATAGTTTCACTAATAAATAACTACTATAAGGGATGTCCAAAAACATTATTTAAGCATATTTAAATGAAAAGAAATGAATAGGAGAAATAATCTTTTCAGCTTTATTTTTATTTGATTTGAGAATCGATTTAAGGTAAACGGTTTTATCTGTATAAAGAATGGGAAAAAATAAAGGGAATAAAGGCAAGCTTTAGAACAGGGTTCTTAAGTCAACGCTGTAAGAATAAACTAAAAGAGGTCTTTCAAAGTTAAACGTATCTCGAAGCGTTTGATCCATTTGAGACAAAGAGCGGATGCCAATCAAAGAGAACTCTTCGTTTGGGATTATCTTTGACTAGATAGTTATATTCTTTGTGATAAATTATTAAGTGTTGAAAATGTAATATCGGATATTACATATTCTTAACATTTTGGAGTTGATATTACAAGAGGTGAATTGTCTGAAGGCTGAAATGATGATTCCACTCGTTGGAAACTTAAGCGCATTCTAGATGGTTTCTGTGCATGCAGTATATTTTAAATAAATATTAAAAAAATAAAATATTAAAACTTATATAGCCATTAATCTTTTCTGCCGAGAAAATTGGAAACTATTAGCTACACGAAAAAATTATAAGTTATAGGGATGAACCAAAATTTTCAATAGATTCAAACTAATATATTTTTTAATTTCATTTTACATAGAATTTCTTTTAATGGGCATAATCTGTATATTTTTTTAATATATATATATATTATGTTTTGTGACATCGTTACTTTTTTTTGTAACCCCTATGTAATGGGGTTTTTTTTTGTATTTTTAACATAAGATGCGTTATCAATAAGAAGACAATACCATTAAGCTTATGATTTAAGTAGGATTTGTGAATTTCTTTATGGAACTTAAGAACAACTTTCTGAATTATGAAGAAAAAATATACTTTACAAATGTTGAATTGATTGATTTTATTTGTTTTCCTTTATTTCATCAATTCCTTTAAGGCGACCAAGGACCTTTAAAATTGCTTTTTGCAATTTTCACCTTAGCAATTTGAAATTTTACAGGCATTAAGAGTAACGCTATAGAAGATGACACAAAAAATTTTAAAGCATTATATTAATTTATTTATGACTTAGGGGGTTAATATAATTCAATATTAGTCATAAATAACGCTAATGAAAAATGTTCCAGGCGCTCCAAATTTGTTTGAAATCACTTCAATTTTTATTATTATTTATTCCAACCCTTTTAAAACAAAAGTTGGCATTAATCTTGAAGTTTGAGTACGAAATATCGAAATTAATTAATGTAATAACTTAAAACTACTAATTTTTTAAAAAGGTTTTAACCCTTTCGCGACGGTTGTCGTATATATACGGCAGTCACTTGATGCATCACAGCGGCTGACGCCGTATATATACGGCAGCCACTTTTTCGTCCACAGAGGCTGACGTCATCTAGATAGGGCGGCGAAAACGTGGCGAAACGTGGCGAAGTATAGTCAGTCACTCTGTTGCGAAAAATAGCGAAGAGTGGCACAGGCGCGCCGTCGCGAAAGGGTTAATAGTTTTGAGTTATTACATTGGTTAATTTTCATATTTCATACTCAAACTTCAAGATTAATGCCAACTTTTGTTTCAAAAGAGTTGGAGTAAGTAATAATAAAAATTGGAGTGCTTTCGAAAAAATATGGTGCACCTGGAACAATTTTCATTAACGTTATTTATCACTAATATTGTATTATTCTATCCCCCTTAACTCATAAAAAAATTAACATAATGCTTTAAAATTTTGTGTATTACCTCCTATAGTGTTACTCTTAATGCCTGTAAAATTTCAAATTGCCAAGACGAAAACTGCAAAAAGTTATTTTAAAGGTCCCTGATCGCCTTAAATCGTTTTACTTCACGATAAGAGATTTAGCTAAATTTTATGTTATAAAAGACCATGCATAGGATTTCATATGAAATTTTAATGCCATTGAAGCTTAATATTTCACTGATGGAATTATAATTCAGTTACTAAATGTTATTGAATGATTTTGTCAGGAAATAATTATGTTGCTGAGAATATTTCATTCTAAATTCAACTGCTATTCTGTATGCTAATGTAATTCTATGAGCCAAAATTATAGAAATAGATGTTTTATCTCTTTTTATAATACTCTTATTCATAAATAGCAATAATTATTACAAATATTAATAAATTATTTAATTTTTAGAAGCTTCAAATAATATAATTCTCGCAGTTTTCTTAATATATTCCCTACCATGAGTCTTTTTAAGCAATTGCAGACATTTGAACTGAAGAAAAAATCAACAAAGATATAGATGATGGTATAAAACCATGTCACTTATGTTCTATGAAATCTCTTTTCTATATTTGATTCTAAGGAAGGTTTATGCTCACTAATATGCATAAGGAAATAACTATGTTCAATAGCAGATATTACTTCCTATCTTTCTTATACTATTTCTGATAGTTCAATAAAAGGATTGACAGTTATTCTTTAGCCCTTTTGTCGTTGCGTCACATTTCTTCAGCCAATCGCCGATTAAGAACAGTGTTTTCATTAAGAAAACGCCCAAGGTAGGATGGCGGATCTAGATAATATTTGTGGCAGTGCATTAGCTAAAATGGTGGGTTTTCTTTGCTCCTAAGATGTGTCTTTTGTGTGTTTATTTTTGAAAGAAGGATATTTTGTTTATTAAATAAAAAATTTGAATTCAGTATTACATTTGGTATCTTAAGATTTTACTGAGAAGCCAATTTTTTTTAGATTGTATGACATGGCCTTTCAGCTGCCTTATGTTATTCATTGCGTTATGTTAACATTATTTTTGCATTGCCTTGCAAAGACATGCAGACTCTTATTAGCAGAATTTTATTACTGATAATTTAATTTAAACCATATATTAAAGATTGGTCCAATTTCGCGTTTATTGTATTCCTTATGCCATCTGGTTAAAAATCAGTTGAGTGCAGTATTTTGGGTGTGAAAGATTATATTCACTCAATTCAATTCCGTTTTATTTTTGCTAATTATTCCCTTTTAGCAACCTAACTTTAAAATTCCTAATATTAATAGTGAAAAAACAATATTGACTAGTTTAAAGAAAATAGCTCCGTCAGGCTTGGTATTAAGAATATATGAAGCAATTTCCAGTGTATGTGTTGTGTGAAAGGCGAATAACACTCTGAAATACCATCTGTAATAATGGAAGGAGAGTAAATAAAATCTTTGGGTCCAAAGTTTATATATAAAAAAGAAAATCTCACATAGAGCTGAAACACCCAGAATGCTTACATGCTGGAAATTGAGACTATGCAGCTGGACAAGTATTTTTTATAATGCATTAGAGACCAAGAAAAGGGTCTTTCAGATGTAATATGTACTTTTAAATGACAAACATCATTCATTATCTGATATTGCCGAGTCTTTCCTCTTCTAATTTAAAACAGACTCAGCAAAAATCTGTGGTATTATCAATTTTTTTTGTACATGCCTTAGAAAATTACGTATTCCAGATATAAAATTATGTCTAAGAATGTATTTATTAAGAGGACGTCAAACTTCACATTAAATGAAATTCGTGGTAGGATTATTTCTGAATTTATCAAGAAGATAAAAGTCACTTTTGCGTAAGGGTTGAAAGAACCTTTCTTAAAAATATGATACGAGTTTGAAAAAGGGGTTTCACTCAAGAGGTTACTATTTGACGAAAAGTGGTAAGATTCTTTCAAATTACTCATTACCGGTGCAGAATTAAGGGTTCATTTGACAGGGTAATATGTACGTTCTATTTGCTAGTATACAATTTCAAATTCAGTCCTCAAGAATTTTATTTAATAACTGTAACTTTCATTAAACAGCCTGCTATTTTTATGATTTAAGCCTTTTCAGATAAGGTCGTTTGGGGTAATTGGGAAAAATATAGACTTGGTCAATTTCTTAGTAAAGATTTCATGAGTTAAAGCTATAATTTATGTGAGTGCATAATCATGTTTAGGGTTATACGTTAAGAAATGTATTTCTTCCCAAATGAATTTAATGGTCCTAATTTTCGCAACCATAATAATTACATCAATATGTGTTCAATTGCCCATTAAACGATGGTGTAATTGGGAACATATGTTTTGACTTCCAATCCTATCAAGTAAATAATTTGAAGGATTTATTTTGATTGGTTAGAAATGAGTACTCCTTGTCTTAGAATTTATACTTATTTTTCATTCTGAACTACGCCACAGTACAGTATTTTTATTGTTTTTCAATAAACTATTGTAATTCATAAAATATTGCAGATAATTTACCATAATTATTTAAATTTTTTGATTTCAAATAATTTATACATATTCTTTATGAAATTTTGTCGTAAGGGAACGAAAAATGAATCTTAATAAAATCAGAAATTGCTTAATGCTATGATATAATAGTGGACAATATTTACTGAACTGATACATACTTAAACAGATACAGTAAGTTTCAGTAGCCCCATTAATTTATAAAAAATAGAAATCAAATTTTAATTAGAATACATAGGGAAGAAAATGAGGATCTTTAAAAATGATTTATATTGGAAAAAAATCTACTTCAACTACGGTAAATTTTAGAAAATCAAAAGTTATCAATAATACCAAATTAATTTTTGATTTAATCAAAATAGTATTCTATTAATCTGTCACATTTAATTGAAAAAATGTTTTTTACTCAAACATATGAGTAATGGATATACGAATTTTAGAATTTTTAACATAATGGTTAAAATAAACATGTTTTTGTTAAATCAACCAAAGGTGATTTGACTTGTAAAAATTTGGCACATTCATTCCATAGTTCAGGAAGAATACTACTTAAAAATTTCATCTTGCAAAATAGCACGTAGTGGGAGGGAAAGAGATAGATAAACTTTGGTGATGCAACGTCATGGTCATTTATTTAAAAGACACCTTTTGAAATCGCTCCAGTGGTTTGTCTGATGATCTATGTCTTATAATATAAACAATAAGTATATGAATTGAGGGCGACTCTTGAATGAATTTTAGCTATCACATATTTTAATATGAAATTAAAACTGTCAAAATTGGTTAACGATTTTGACAGGTGAACATTGTCTCAAAGCCGTAATTATTTTAAATATAATACATTTTTTATTACATAATGAGCTTGTTCCTAGTTACATTAAGATGAACATTATCTGAAGTAATTGAGAACATGATTCTGTTTTTATGAAAAAGCTTAAAAATGAAACTTACCTTATTTGTAACCGTTATGTCAGACATAGTTTAATATGTAATTTAACATCTTATCTTACAAAAAAAAAACTAATGGAGGGAAGCCATACCAGAATCTCCAACCTGCCACGAAGGTACACGAATTTAAACCACTAGGGCTGAATGACCCGACAACCGGAACAGCAGCATTGACAGGAACTGTGGTTGAATCCTAAGGGCCATCACCGGCGACGGTACAGCCCTTCAAGTAAAAAGTACGTTCCATCATCGATGAGGGAAGCCACCCCTACATATAAGTGTACCCACTAGGTTGTAGAGATCCATCCACCATCCATCCAAATCCAGAGATCCATCCAAATCCATCCACAAAATTAATTAGCATCTCATTCTCAATTAGGAATTGCTCCCCCTCCAAGGAGGGTTACTGATTGAAGAAAAATAATGACGTTTAAAAATTGATTTCACTTTTTATCAGTCTTTTTAACATTAAATAATCATTAATGATTAATTCTCAAAAACACCCCTAAAAATCCCCATTCCCGGAGGCCTTCGTAAACAGACATAAAAAAACGGCATGTTAGAAAGTATTCATTTCTAGGGTAGATATAACTATATGTGAAGTAGAGTTTCTTGAATTTCGACAACGATATATACCTACTACATAGGAGATCCGAGCCGATAATCTCTATTAGGATCCAATCAACATCTGATTTGTTTCGTCGATTTTCATTCAATAAACCTAGATTCTAACGAGGAAGGCTCTCTGTAGTGGTTTCCCAAAAAGGATCACAATGGAAACTATTCATACTATTCATACTGCAATTAACGTGTTCAGTAACGTATTCTTCAAAAATGCCGTTTCTGAACCACTTTCTTTAAATTTCTGAAGAATATCCCTTTATTCTATAAATGCTGAATGTCACAAATAGAGTGTAATTTTCCTTTTCTATTTATTTAACATTAATAAACTTCATTTCTGAGTTCTACAATTTTTTGACCTTGAAATCACCTTGAAAATTAAAAAAAAAGAATTTATTCTCTGTACAACCATGAAATATTTTCTTGTCTTTTATATATGCTATTTAAAAGTATGTTGGATTATTTGAAGAAGAATCGAAATGTTGGTTATTTGAAAATTATCATAGTTTATTCATTCGTATTAATTTATCGTAACGAGAATATAACATTTTTCAGAATCAATTCATCAATTTTAGAATCTTAAATTAGTATCATTAACAAAATGACACTTTATTAGATTTACAATAATTCGTTTCATTTTAAAGTGGCTAAAATATCTTCAATTACTAATTTATGAAAATATTAAGAGGATCTTTACTACTTCTTGATTAATTGGATAATTGAATTTAAATAAACAATTTTCCGATTAATTCATTTATATTTCATCGATCCTAATTAGTAATGTTTGCTTAATTTGTCTATCAAAAGTAGCTTATTTAAAACTATTAAAACTGTTTATTTCAGTCTTGATGAGACGGAATCATCCAAAGACAGCAGATAATCTTGGGACTATCTAAATGATATCATGAGTTTTAATTGAATCAATTATGCCCGATGACAGTTAAACATGTACTTTACATTTTTAATTCAGTGCTTGAAAGAGCCGAGCAAATTCCTTTTGGCGAGCAATTAACTTTAATTAAATACCATTTACAAATCCTGTATATCTTCCAGGCAATTAAACTTGGCACGATTTCCTATACTTTTCGATTTCATAAAATAATCACAACTCGAGCATCGAGGAGAACGAACAACTGTAACTTTGTCAAATTTTAAAAGGATTCTTCATTCGATTCTACCTTTGAAATTAAATAGAAGTCCTTTGAAAATATTTACAAAGCTGGTAACGGATGGAACACCTTTAATACATTTAGAACATTTTCTCTATTCGTACAAAGTATTCGTGAATGGAAGATACATGTAATTATCGTTGTTTGTGTTTATGTGGCCATGAAAATTTTGATAATTATTTT
Source organism: Argiope argentata (assembly GCA_026289955.1). Classification (NCBI taxonomy): domain Eukaryota; kingdom Metazoa; phylum Arthropoda; class Arachnida; order Araneae; family Araneidae; genus Argiope; species Argiope argentata. The sequence continues at coordinate 3,995,213 of JAOUZG010051192.1, forward strand.
TCTCAAGAATAGAAACTAAGAGTGTTGTTGGGACGAATGTGTTTTAATCAAAGACATTCTGAGGTGGGGATTTAAAACTTTCTCGTGGTTTTAGTTCCTTTTAGCTACTGTTTAGTTTGTAAATAATTCTGTTTTTTAATAACGTTTTAGCATGAATCCTAGTAAAAATCATCCGTACAAAATTAAATTGTGTTTTAAAAACAGAACTAATTTGTTAGAAACAAAATTGAGCTAAAATTAAATAAATTGAAAGAGTAATTAGGGAGTATTATTATAATTGCTCATGGGTAATCAATAAAACATCGCTCTTACAAATCAATTGTTATGATTTCCTCTTTCTTGAAATAACAATTTTAGATCAGTAATACTCTGTGATTTTTATTCATTGTTATTATCTCCATTTCTTTCAATTTTATTTACCATCCCTTTAATCAACCGATTAGAAGAAAACTAAGTTTTCAGTACAAATTGCGCAATAGAATAAAATGTAAGATGCATTAGCCTTATATTTTTTCGGCATATTTTATTTTTTTGTGTTTCTGAACCACAATTAGATTGATTTATAGCTTTTGTTAAGAATTTGTTTTGTTTTATCTTTTCGTAGTAAGTTTCCTGTTAATGAAGATTGTTTTTCAAGACCGTAATGACACCTGAACGACTGCCGTTAACCCCACTCCACCTTTGGCAACTTAGAATCAAAAAACGAAATTTTCCAAAAGGCCTTGGATTTCAACGATAATAAGGGGAATGAATAGGGGATAAGGTATAATATCTTCCTTGAATGTTATGTCACTAGAACTATAAAGAAATAAGATATAAAAGTGAAAGACAGTCAGTTGAGAATAAAATATGAATTGGGTAAAGTCTTCCTTTCCAGTTTTCATTGAGTGCTTTGTGCTTTTATGGTAGGCTATTTATTACCTTTTGGTAGTTTATGTGCAACTCTTTGATACAAATACTACTTTGTTTATAATTTGTCCTTGTTTCCTATTAAAAATTATTGCGTTCATTTAGAAGAAATCGTTTTTATCTGTCACTGAGATTTGCTCTTTTTCGTTAATTAGCACACAAGACCGATTTCTTTTTGCTAGCAGGGGAATGTTTTACATAATATTATATTTCATAGCGCATTATTTTCATGTAAAAGAGACAAAATCTGTTTTGGTTCCTTTGCATGCATTAACTTACCCAATATTTGAAAATATCTGTTTCTGCATCTTATTTGAAAAAGAAACTATTATTGCAAAAAAAAATAGAATAAAAAAGAATATTATTTCTTAAGAATTTCATATTTTCTGACATCAAATTAAAAATTGAGAAATATCTTTAAAAGTATGAAAAAGAAATTTAATTCAGTTAAAATAATCTCATTAATACAAAAGATCCTGTTGAAGTCGTTGGTTGGAATTTATAAGCTGAATACATAAATTTGTCACAGAATCCATGAAATGAAACTTCATGTCAATACTGGATAAAATTACAGTTTAAAATAAGAAAAATGTAACTGATACTTCTCAGATCTTAAAATTATTCGATGTTCATCACATTAAATGCGTTTTACAACTTTTAAACTGAAATTCAATTCAATGAATGAATGTTTTGAAAGATAAAAAAGAACATCTTTCACCTTCTTTCTTTCTTGTGTGTGTGTGTGCCTGCGTGTGTGTATGTGTGTGAGAGAGAATAACGGAGTTTGTATGCGTGTATGCTTAATAGGAGTAATAAAAAATCCTTGCGTTAGAGTCTTCCGTTATGTTATTAGTAATGCTTAATACATTAAAAAAATCAATCTTTATAAAATTGGGAAAAATATTATGTTCAATAGTCATGAGAAAATTAGTTTTATGCATTTGCATAAAATATCTCTTTTGTATTTAGATGAACATTTTGACTTCCTCTTGTATATAAACAAAAATTAGAAAAGAGAATTTAAATTTTCTACCACGATTTAATACTGATAAGAATTCCAATGTAAAATATGTTTATTCGATTAAATTTCTTCTGTAATATTTCATTGTAAGAGCATAATTAAAAACTAAATATTCCTGATAAAGATATAACAAATTATCTTCAGATTTAATGAATTCCGAGTTGAGAATATGCGAAAATTTTCCCTAAATTGAATATGAGATTAACATTCGAAATATAATTTAATTTATGTCTTTGAATCTAATATATCTCACAATTATTTTTATTTTCAATAAATAAGTAATAAATAAACTTAAGTACTTAACTCCGAAATATAATCAGATAGGAATTCCGAAAAATACACAGATGTGAGAATTTCTAATTTAAATTCAACGATTTATTTAATTGTATATTCATTGAGCGGAAAGATTCCTAAATTATTAAGTAGGAAAATATGAAATGACATATTTATCAGGAATTCAGCAGTATGTAAATTATTTTTTGATATTTATCCTCTTTTACAGACTTTGGTCCATTTCAATTAACCACATTAAATCAGCTTGTTTAATCCGACAAGTTCATATTTACTTAATTGCCTTTTTTTTGTTAGTGCTAGTCTGATTTTAATTTAACTTGTTAAATTATTTAACATCTTAACATTTAATTTATTTAAAATTATTAAACGTGAAACCTTTTAAAGATAATATCATCATTTATTAATTAATTCCAGAAGATGTATGTATAAGCCAAAATTAAAATTCATTTAACAGCTTCGTTTATTTTATTAGGATTATATTTAGAATACTTTATACCAGAAAAAAAAGAGAAATCCTTCAATATAGGATGAAAATTCTGAAAAGTATTTACTTTAAATTTAATATATTATTGAGATGTAATTGGGAGGGAATTAAATTTAATCATTTGTTCCGTGGGATATATGACTTGCTTTAAAGAGGAGAGCGTTTGTATTTAAACAATAGATTTAGATATTTTGTTCTTTATTTAAACTGAATTCAAGAGATTATTTGTTTGCGTTTCTATATAAAGTCAATTTTCTGTTAATGGTATTATTTAATTATTAGTCAATTTTAATACTTAATGGTATTATTTAATTATTAGTTAGAATAGCTTTCTAATATCATATGTAATTTGAATATTTCTAAATTAATTATTTCTAATGCTTTGTTTCAATTCATAAAAAAATAAAAAAAATCAAGAATTCCTTACAAATAATGCAATATTTCTAATGTTAATTATATAATAATATTTCCCCTTTTGTAACAAAGCAAGAATTATGTTCATATCAAGTGCAGGTTATTTCTGTTATGTTCACAGTACCAATTCCTAATTTTTTTTCATTCGCATCCTATTAATAGTTGGAAAACATTGTGCAACAACAGAATTTCGCAATGAGGAGAATAAATCAAATGTTCTAAAGAAATAAAAAGAAGCAAAATGTGAATTAGTTAAAGTTCAATATTTTTCAAATTAGACATCTTTGACAACAGTATTTCTTACATAGGAATTACATACATTTTTCATATTTAAATAAATTCTACATAGCTGTTTATAAAAGTATTGGCGACTATAATATTGATATATATTAAGCTTTGAAATTTTTTTCAAAAGTTAAAGTGACAAGGTTCGAATAGTAATATTTTTTATCTTTAAATTTTATAATTTAGTATAAAAGCTAATGATGCGATTTTATAAAACAAACTAATAAAATTAATAGTGTATTATACTAAACGCTTTATTTGCAAAAAAATTGCTCTAATATTTAAAATATTTAAAATCTTTTATAAAAAAAGCATTTGTGATGAAGTATTATCTATTCGTTTCAGAAATAACTTTTTATGCGCATATTTACTTTTAGCTACCTCAAAATTAAACAATGAAAATTGAGCTTCCATGAAAAGCACAGAAAAAGAAAGTGGAATAGTTTTTTTTTTAAATATAGACATTCGCAAAATAATAATTAAATAATTTAACCGAATAAAATATTCGTAATAACAATAAATCGTGGGAAAATTTACTCTCAAAATTTTTTGAATTCACATCAAATTAATAAAAAAATATATTTAGCATATATTTTAACTTACAAATAAATTTATTTAAGTTTCAGTATTCTTTATACTGAAAATTTAAACCCTTAATCATCTTTATCCTGCAACCAATTTAAAAAGAATTGAAAAAAAAAATCTCCTTCTAAAGAAAAAATAATTTTTCTTTCAAAAAAAGTGCTAGTTTGGTCGACAATACCCATGCTATTTTAATCGGCAATAAAAGAAACAATAATAATCGTCTTGTGAAAGTACTGCTTAAGTTTGTCGCCTAATTCGCTTTCTTAGCCAATTTCAGTGTTTCCAATTTCATTGCGTGGTGCCATCTTTAGGCGTAATAGATTACTATGCCTCCGAAAAAGTCGAAATACTATACATACCACTCATAGGAACAGCTTTAGAGATTAGTAAATATCGCCCAGTCTATAGCGCAATTTTAGTAAATACCGGAAAAGTAAATAATAACTGGTATCAAAGATTACTAAATCAAATTAATGAATAAATGGTAGAATTTCTTTAAAATTAATGAATACGATTTTTTGATTTAATTAATCTTTAGAATTATGTGTGTTGACTAAATTTGTTTTCTAGTATATGAAGTGCCAAGAAATAATTGTAAAAATATAGTCAGAAATTTTAGAGAATCTATGTTTCACACATTTTGTAAATCTGCAAGTGGATTCGATAACTGAAAAACGCTTTGAAAAATACAAATGAAATTTGGTATAAGGTATAATTGTATACCAAGTTTGGTATAAATGTACACCAAGAGTGTAAATTTCAATAGTATACTGAGCAAATTTCTTTGAGGGGAAATTGTGCCAATTGGTTAACTCTGCAAGTGTTTGCGAAAATTCCAAACAGAAGTGACCCATAGATAGCATCGAAATAGCATCGTAAATACGGATTATTATCACATTTGTGTCCATATCTGCCAACGGCTCGATTATTCTCTGGTCTGTTCTTCCAAATGTATGTAAGATTAATATATGTTCTAATAATCAATTCAGAACATGATCTCGTGAATACTATTATAGTTCCATGCAAAAAAAAATCCGATAAGTTAGTAAAATTGCGTCCAAAATGCATACTCACATGATAAATTCAATAAAAATAATAGAATGATTTCATTCATTGAGTTAGAATTCATAACTTTTCTTTAATAATGTATTGCTCAAGATCCACAATTTTACTGTAAGGGGGGATAAAGCCTCTGTTGTTGTTGTTGTTACATATGGAACTAGCTATGGACAAGCCCCTTGCTGATACAACAGCAGATTTATGCAGAAAGGAGCGTCTCTTGTTTTTGAAGTAGCGCCAACTTGTGCAAAGAGTACGACTTAGCTACATACTCCCAACATTTGCTTGCACAACCCCTTTTTATATTGGGGGGGGCAGTCACACATCTCACAAATAGCCCACAGAAGAACAACCATGCCCGAACCGGGACTCTCAGAACACGAGGAAGACGCGCTACCTCTGTGCCAGAAAGCCGGCTGACAGTTTATAAATATTTATATAGTGCAACACACATTTCAAGAATTTATTAGAGAAAAAGTAAGTTAAAGGATATAAACTGTTCACATTTTTTTGTAAATTTTGTAATGCCTAAGTTAGGTGTAGTTAGCATAAACAATATTCCTAATGTCTTAAATTCTTCATTTAATTATGATAAATGAAAACTAGAGCTGGTAGTACAGATCCCAAATAGTCTCGAATCAGATACTCAAGAGTGTACTATATTAATTTTCTATCGTTTCTGAGTTGTATTTTAAAACTAATATGATATTATAAATGATTTATTTTATATTCAAGAAGGTCTAAAACAGGGAAAATCTTAAAATACCCTTGCTGATACAGCAGCAGATTTAAGCCGAAATGAGAGCCTCTTGCTTTTGAAGAAGCGGCAACTAGGGGCAAGAGTACGAATTAGCTACACAGTCACTACATTTGCTTGCACAGCCCCTTTTTACAGGGGGGAACAGTCACACATCTCACAGATAGCACACAGAAGATCAACCATACTCGATCCCGGTTCTCCCAGAACACGAGGAAGACGCGCTACCTCTGTGCCGGCGGATAAAGCCTCTATCATTGAATATTCTAGAAAATTTCGGAAGAGCATTTCTGCTGTTTGATAGTAGAATGTGTCGCGGTTTAAAAATTAATAAATTTGAGGTAAATTCTGCAGTTGTTGTAATTGAACCTTTCTTCCATAAATATATTATCTCTCATAAAATTATCTGAACTTATTTACAGGAGTACATTCTCTATAAATAAAGACAGAAAATTTTCTTTTAATAGAGAGAAGAACTTCAGCGATGCAGCGGAATGACAACAGACAGCTTAGAAATCAGTCCTTACGTCGCTTCTCTCACAGTTTCCAGATATAGCTCTGATGGATCATTTATTGTGGATGCACTTGAGCAAATTGAGTTTAGCTACATATGGTATTGCCCAGTTGACTAGCTATAATTAAGAAATTTAAGACTAAAATTGAAATTATAATAGCATTGCCTGGACAGTAACTATGATTTTTTCTTTTGTATTAATGAGTAAAAAATACGAAATTGCTACAACCTTTATCAGTTCCTTAAATATACTTCGAAATTACATAATTATTTTTATTATGTCCATTAAAAAGTGTTAAAACTGATAATCAAGAGAATTAGTGTCTCAAAAGTTGTCACCAGAACATAAGCAGCCAATGTATTAGTAGTTAGTTAGTACCAAGACATAAGCAGTTAGGAGTAGTGTATTTAAAACATTATTCTCAATTTAAAGAAAATTTAACATAAAAAGTGGGCTTTTTCAGAAAAAAGAAGGAAACTTGGTGATAAAATACAGAGACAATTCTCTGCCTAATAAAGACGAAGCAACAGCATTATTTAATGGTTATCATATACAATGAATTTGTCTTATCATAATATATAATATTAATTAGAAGTAATGAGAAGAAATTTTTGAGAATCTCAATATTACGTTAAGTTTAATATTTCTTATAGAGAAGAAAAATCGCACAGCTATAGAATTAAAAAAATATGTGAATAATAATAATGGAGTAAAGAGCTCCAGAAAAAAAATGACCGATTTCTATGCGTTTTTTCTTTCTTTTTTTTTACTTTGTGGAAAGTTTTTCGTCATATACTTTCTACGGAGAAGATGATACAACATTTACAGGGACCGCATGGAACTCAAAAATATAAAAAAAAGACTACTGTATGTTTTAACACCCGTGTTATTTATTATATAATGTAAACCAAGTTTTGAAATTTTAAAAAGATTTTAAAGTTTGATAAATTCTGAAAAGACGATTACCACAAGTTTGTAAAAAGAATGGATGGATTTAAAGTGAAACACCTAAGTGTTTTATATATATTTTTTTCAGAAATCTAAAAAGCCAAATAAATTTTCCATGACATTTTTTCATAAATTCTTTGAAGCATAAAAAACTTTTAGTGAAAGCTAGTGTCATTGGACTAAACAGTTTTCTTTAATAAATAAATAAAAATACAACATTTTCATTAGGCATGTTATATAAGATGCAATTAAAAAGTTAGCTGTACTCAAAGATGTTATTAGCAAACTGAATTTAAAACATTGATGATTTGGAAAAGAGAAGCATTTAAATGCTCAATTTACATAATTTATATTAAAACATATTAGTTTAATTTGTGTTTTTTTAGTAATCCTGTAACTTAGAAATTAATTCAAAACCTTGCTGTTTGCTTTTACATTCGAAAGAAACCCTATTACCATATGAAAAAAATAGTTTCATATTTAATTCTATAAATAAAAATTTACGATGTCAATGTTAATAAAGGTTCTTCTAAATGGAAGAGTCTAAAACTGCTAGGTAAGACTCCCCAAAGTATATTCAAATAATATATAACTTATAATAAGATGCAATATTCATATGTAAAAATATAGTAATTTTAAAATAGTTAATAAAAAAAATCCCACAAATTTAGACTTATCAGAAGCATGATGATATAAGATAACTAAAGTCAAAAGATAAATCCTACATCCCAGAAAGATCAATAGCAGAATCAGGCTTTCGAACCCATAACTCCTTGGACTGTAAAATCTGGAGGTATTAATTTCATTAGGAAAATGAATACAATAAAACTAATTTTATTAAAATTAATTTTACAAATGAATCCATTCTTAGTAGATTTGTCTATAACTGCTTAAATATCCATTCTACAAAATAAGATGTAGTTCTTGGCTCAGGGATTATTCGATTGCCTAACTTTTCTTAGCTGAATTAATTGAAAAAAGTTTGTTTCAAATCAGAATTTTTCTCAAACATCTTAATTTGTATTGTAGAAAACAGCTTCTGGTAAAATCCTTCTTTATTATTTTCTTTATACATAATTTTATTTCATATTTTTCCAGTCATTTGTGTTTCTATATGCAGATTTCAATGCGCACAAGTTAATAAACTTCTTGTGTTGCATTTCCTTATACCATTTTGTCCTATTTCAAAATATTTATAAAGCGAATACTTCCAACTAGTTTTTAAAGAATATGAAGTTTATAATAGTTATTTCTATATATTATACAAGGCACTTTAAACCAGATTTTTTTCTCATGTCAAGCGAATTTACAAATAGTGACATAGCTGTCTTTTTAAGATTCAAGAAATATATATAAAAAAATACTCTCCAATGTATTTAACATTTGAAAGAGAATGTAAATTCTAATTTCACAAAGATCTAAGATGTCAAGAACAATTTCAGTTTAGACATTTGATGTGAAGGGAAACATAGTGGTATTCTCGGTAGGCATGTTCGTTGTCAGACATTTTACTATTTGTGGATATTATTCTGAGGAAATAGACAGTTTATGATAACTATGGCATCTTACTACTTTTAAACTGGAGTGAAAGTTTGAATAGTTGTTTAGTATATTCAAGTAAGCAAAAGATGCAAACCGATAAAAGTAGAATGTATTTGTAGAGAAATGAAACTAGAAAATTATTCATGGAAGATGCATTTATTTGTTTGTTATAATACACGCACAGTTAGTTATTCTTTCATGATGGCTGTTTAATCAATAGCTTGTGATTAATTATATTTCTTTAAAATAATTAATCAGATATAATGTGATTTTTTCTCAAGAATAGGATTAATAAACACTGTATTTCCTAAAAAAATAAAGTTTTCAAAAAATTTTGCTCTTATTTATATGCAATAAAAATTTTAATTAGCTATTATTTGATTTCAAGATGTAACAAAGAACTTAATATTCTGATTTTTCAAACTCTAAATTTCATTAAAATATAATAAAAAAATAAATAGTTGGAAGAAATTTAGTAAACATAAATAAAAATCTCTTGAAAAACATAAATACATAATCGTCGGAATACTTTATGGTAAAGTAGTCTGACAATTACCATAAAATGTTTACAGTCTTTTCAATAATTATACATTTCTCAATGTTTCTATTATTTTATTTGGAATTACATTTCATTCCACTCATTGGGTGCAGTTTCTGCTCCTCTTATCGTCAATCTCTCCTTTCTTTTTTTAGTCTGCTTTTTTCTTGTTTTGTAAATTGCACTAATATTACTGAAATATAGTTCCATAAATCTCAATGAAATCTTCATCCGATGATCTGAGAGAAGCTCGTAGTTCGATCTAGTATATTTCGACAAAAAATAAATACTTTGTCCTGGTAGTGTTCTATATTTAATAATTCGTTTTAAATAAAAGGCAATATGCCCTTAAAATCTACAAATACGGGAAAACCAACTGTCTCAAAAATAAATAAAATAAGGAAATTTTTTCATTAAAAATTCGCAAGTTATGGGTAACCAAACATGAGCTTAGTGTACAAGAAATATCTATTGCTGATATTAACAACATAAGACGAACAGTAAATCATCAATAAGAAATTGCAATGCTACAAAGTACTCAGAATTTTCGTCTCGTCTCTCAATCAAGCGCTTCTTCACGATATATTAGCTTCAATAGAATTCATCTGCTCATACTTTCCACCGAACACCCCCTCCATCATCGTATTATTGTACACAGTAACTTTTTCTGTGCACCACATGTAAACTAATCTTTTTTTCTTAATAAATATTTTCACATCTATCCTTTCTACAGATAGTGAATCCTAGAGATTTCCAGTTCTGGGATATTCGGAGGCAAAAGAAAGTTAGAGAGATCTCGCCAAAGTGAAATCATTCTCTCAACTCATTCGCTTTCCTGTCTTCATCATGTATAATATCCGTAATAATACATAAATATTTCTAAAAATGTATCTGACCTTGGCCCCTAAAATAGATATCTTCAAAATTTTTATATTCTAGAACTTTTAGTTTTTTATGAATGCTACCATAAAATAATTAATGATAAGGAGGTTATATATCCGACTGCATTTAATAGTATATATTAAATATGTATAAATTACAATGGAATCAATCGCGAAGGAAAGCAGTAGCAAGCACTTTTGTTGTTGTTTCTTTTGGCAGTTACTATCAACAAGCTCAAAGAAGTAGTAAGGAATTTTAAGCCTAAACAGAGTCACTTGTTTTCTAGTAGCGCCAACTAGGGCCAAAGATACGACATTTGCTACTCACTCACACATTCTCTTGCCCAGCTCCTTTTACAGGGGGGAACATTCACACACCTATCAGGAACACAAAAGAACAACCATGCCCGAACCGGGACTCGAACTCGGGACTCTCAGATCACGGGGAAGACGAGATATCCTTATACCAGGAAGCCGTCCCAAGCACTTTTAATGCTATTTAAACGATTTTCATTTATTTAAACACTGGGATTAAACAGTATATGCTATTATATAAAGTTACAATTATCTTAGCCACCGATAAAAATTCGATTTAAATGTTAATATTTAGAGTATCAAAGCTTAATTCCAGCCATTTAGTTACTGAACTTATCTTTTAAATGAAGAGAAAACGGTCTTTGTGGGAATTTTCATAGCAATTGAAGCAGCAGAATCTAATAACTTGAGTATTCTTATCGAATTAAGTAAGCGGATTAATAAACTGAATTAAAGGGCCTCCCGATTGCGACGAAATTGCTGCATAGATTCAATTATATTAAGGCACAAGATATCCAGTCAAAGCGCTTCCTGTCACTTCAAGCTAGAATAAATGGGTATTATTACCCTTACAAATATTTCGTTCCCACAGATTTATGGATAAAATAATCGTTGCATAGTGTGGCTTGCTTCTTGAATGCAACAGTGTCTATCCGTGGTAAAAAGGTGTACAGATAATTTTAATTTTCCTAGCGAATAAAAAAATTAGTTTTAGAAAATGTAAATTATTTCAAAAACGTGATCTTTAAAATAAAAGCGTCAAAATAGAAAAAAATAAAAAAATAGAAAAAAAACCCAATCTACTATTTTTTAAATATATAATGAAATTTCCAGGGTGTAAGAATTCTGCCATTTTCCAATGAATAACCAATTTTGAACAACAGTAAGACTATTTAGGAACCTTCCGAGAAAGACAAGAAACATAGGATATTTCAGATATAAAAATACAAATAGTATATCTATAAATATATGGATAAACATAATATATTTAGATACTCGAGGATGATTGAGGTTGATACATCTTCTCCACTTTTTTTGCACTACACCAATGAGAAGGTATTTGGCTTTAAAAGATTATCCAATGAACTATAAACCGATTTTTACTATGATTCTTAAATCAAAATCTTTCAATCTGGAATTATTTCAACATTACAATCTAGCCACCAGACAATAGCACAGAAAAAGAATGGAAATTAGCTCCATATTTCTGTATTATTCAGCATTAATGTTTTGTTTATTTTTAAAGTATATATATTTATTATCGTGTGTCTAATTTTATGTTTGTTGAAAATATAGTTCTTAAAATGTGTTATACACCTATTTTTTGAATTCCATTTTTTAAATTCTATTTCTAAGATGTATTTCACGTTACAAAATGATATAAAGTATAGGCACTCATTAAGAAGTAAAAAAAATACAGAGAGTATATTTTTAATAAAGTAAAAATGTGTATTAAGGGTGCTTTGGCTTATCATTCAAGGCCTATCCTTTCACATCATTTGTCAATAAATTGGGAATATGCTGTACACTATAATTATACATAAGTCTATTGTTTTGTTCTGTATAGTTTAATTACGTTCACCAACTATATAAGAGTCTATTGTTTTTTTCAGTATACTATGATTATGGTCACCATCTGTGTAAAAGTCTATTGTTCGGTTCACATTTTTTCATTAACACTAAAAGGGTTTCGATTCATAATTCTATTGAATATGTTTCTTTAATGGGAAAAGATAAAACATACCTTTCATGATAAGAAAACCAAAATTAGATGCTCTTCATTTTGCTCAACTATAAACTGCATTTATTTATTATAAAAAAAAACCCTTATGGCATTGAATAAAATTAGTTTCATGCAGTTTTTTTACTAATACTATAATTCGATTTCATACTCTCTGCGTTAATAATATTGATCAATAAAAAACAACTTTGTAATTAATTAAATAATCATCAGTATTTGTAGAAACTATTGTTATTTTTGTGGAAGAAACAAATTCTTGTTTGCTTTATCTATGAGATAGCATTTCTAATATTTGAACACATTAGTGATTTAACATGTAAAATAAAGAAAATAAATAAAGCTTACATAAATGATATGTAATAATAAGTAGATTAAATAAATTTACTTATCACTTTAAAGTAACGCTTTAAAATGAGGAGAACTTCCAGAAATATATTTAATTATTGATACGGCAGAATCAGAAAAAAACAAGAATGATTAACCAGTGGTTTAGAGACTTTTGAATATTGTTTAATATCAGAAATTAAAAGTTCACATCCTTATATTCATCCAAGTAATTTTTTTCAACAATGAATTATTTAAGGGCATTTCACTGATTCCAAATTTTGTTACTCATTGACTATTAGATAGTTATACCATTCATCTGTTTTCCGTAAAATTCACTTTCAAAACACAGTTACTTTTTTTTCTTCAAATCTCTAGAGGGATAAACAGGCCCGACAGAAGAGCAACAGTGTTTTAAATTAGGTGGATGGTCTAGATACGAATAAAATCCCCGCCTTGTCCGAATATTCCTTTCATTTTTTTTCTCCACCGGCAAATAAATACGTGTGTTCGCGCGAAGAGGCTCCCTAGCTGTCCACGCCATCCTTCAAGATGAAAAGGGATTTACGCAAAATGCGTTTTCTATCCCGCTGGGGTCACAAAGTTCAGAGTTAGAAGTCTCTTTTTCTTCTCGTTTTTATCAGGCGTATAGAAAGCAGAGAAGATGTTTTGACCAGCGATACTGTATATGTCACAGGGATATTTTTTTCGATGCTTTATGTGTAAATGCATCAAATACTGAATTGTAAAATTTTTAGGGATGAAGATTTTAAGTTGCTGCATGATTGTTACTGTATTGAGGGAATGCTTATTTTTTTTTCAGAAAGTGCATTCCAATTAAAATGTAATAAACGTTAATGCAATATGATTTTTCACTCAAAGAAAACCCACCGACGTTCTGTTCTAGTAGTCGCGCGTCTTCCCAGTGAGATGGGTGTCCCGACTTTGAGTTCTAGTGCGGGGATTGTTATTCTTTACTCTGTGTTCTACCTGAGGGGGATGCGAAAGAGCCCTCCTGTGGAAAATGGTTCAGCAAGTGAATCTGTGAAAGTCATCGTCCGATGAGCTAAAGTCCCGACCTTGGGTGCTTAGAGGACATTACCCTTAGTAATAATTTAGTTAGTATAAAACTAAGGTGATTTTTTTGCAATAAGGAGCACAGAATGTGTGCTCAAGAACACTGAAGAAATGCTTCAATATGGCAATATTATCCAATTTTTAGAAATGAGGAATATTATTCGAGAATAATTATAAGCTGTGAATACAAAGCAAAATCCTATATCATTTTTGAATCTATCAGTAACATAATACTCGGACATATCTTGAAAGGCCTGGAAAGCAGTTCTCTTAAAAACCACTTATAAAATTCCTATGAGATCCCAGCCCAGAGGAAAACCTCCAACCAGATGATTGGAAGAATTGGAAAGTGATCTGAGTGTTCTGAGAATAAAGAACTGGAGGGAATTTGATGGAGACAGAAAGTGCGCTTGGTTGAGGCAGCCAAGGGGTTCTGAAAGGTGTTGTTGTGCTCATGAAGAAAAAGAAGAAGAAATAACATAATACACAGGACAGTTTTATATTCAACACATTATACTTCACACAAAGGTACCGATTGCACATATTGAATCAATAATTTTACAAAAAAACTGTTATAAAATTGCGGCAAATTCATTGTGGACAAAACCTAAATAAACAATATCGAAAAGAGAGAAGTACGTAAAAAACATGCAGGAACAGATAGACTCCTAGAGTTACAAAAATACTGCTTCTTTATTAACAAAATATTCTTTATTAAGAAATATACGGCATTATCCTTAATATAATACTATTAAATTTACATTATATACGGTATTATCCTTTATATAATACTATTAAATTTACATTATATACGGTATTATCCTTTATATAATACTATTAAATTTACATTACTATAACAACAGGAAATTTTATTTCAAAATATACTCTTACCTAAATTATAAAATTTAATCTGGATAGTTATTCAACAAAATATCTCGAAAATCTCAAACTGATACATTTCTCTGAAAAATATAATACTTATCTTGTATTCTACAAATCTTCTATATTAATAAAAATGAATCTCGAAATGCGTTGCTAAACGCAAAACTAGAGAACGGATCGACCGATTCGGCTATTTTTTTTATATTTTCGTTAAGACGCGAGGATGGTTCTTATGGAGAGAAAAAAGTGAAAAAACTGCGAGGAAAATAGTTAAAACGACACTTTTCTTACTTTCCCGCCAAAACTCCTCATTTCCTTCCCCCACACCGAATAAGATAGCAGGAAGTAATAAATTATGATTTGTTTAGAAAGAAATATGCGAAGTCAGTTGGTTTTCATTTATACATAGCGGGAAGTGAAAATGAAAGAAATTAGTTGCTTTTATTATTAGTCTCTATGGATATTTAATCTATGCTTGCTCAAAATAAAGTCCGGGCAGGGAAGAAAAAAAAGAATAAAAAAGGGAAAAATGGTTTGTAGGAAGAAAAGTAGTGAAGAAAAAAAGGATAGAAAAAAAAAAGAAAGAAAAGGGTGTCACCATTATTTCCTCTATGCGCGGCATTTTTCAAGCTGTTTTAAACTTTCGCATCAATTGAAAACCAATTGTGTCTTTATTTGTTTAGTGTGTTTACATTTATGAAATTTTAAATCTCATTATTCTATAAAAACGTAGAATTTTAGACCTTTCCCTCCACCAATTAAGTAAAGTATCAATTCCGGGACAATCATTGCTCGGATAGAAAGAGAAAGATGAGTAGTACAATGAACAGAACATCTGGAGAAAATAATACTATTAATGAATTATATGATTATCAAAATTTGTTTGGTTTAAAAATATTTTGGTGAAAAACCTGTTATGAGACACAGCTACATAAAATATTAGCGATCATTAATACTGGCGGACCGACTGGTCGCCAAAGGCGGCTAGTATAAAATAAGATAAGTATTATATTTTTCTTATATATTTATAGAAATATAATTCTATAAATATATAAGAAAAATATAATACTTATCTTGTAACTTAACAAGCTGAAATCTTATCAAATAGTAGAATCAATCCACTTCTTCCCTCAAAAATTCGCTTCTTATTCGGCCACTTGACCGCCAATTTTCGTCCTACAAATAAAGCTATATTTTCCTTTCTTTATTTGTTTGGTTTTTTACAACTTTTTTTTATATTTCTTCTCCTTCCTTCCTGACAGAGTCAGTAACGAGCAGTTAGGAAGCCAATGAAGTGGTCAAATCGGTCACGAAATGACCTTCAGTCTTCAGATGACCAGTAATGTCTGCTGAGGGGGTAAGCAAAAAACATTTTCCTTTTAATTGATACATAAAGGAAATATACATGGAGGGCGAAATAAATTGTATTTTTGTTTTTTGGATGATTCGTTTGGCGTTAGGGGACAAACTGCAGGAATGAAATTCCTCCCCCGCTTATTCCCTGGGGAGGATGGAATGACCATCATTTGTTCCCGTGTGTGGAAATAGCAAGATTACCAGTAACATCATTAAGGCTTAATTCGATTTATTTATATGCAGAAGAAGGAATTTCCTTTGTACTAAGTGCTGTTGATTTAGAAAGAGTTATTAAATTACTTTGTTTGTTGAACATCTTTTAAGGGGAAGTAGACTATCTTCTTTCCTAAAATGGCGGTATGCTGAATAATACAAAACATCAAAAAGTACATTACCTAGTTGTTTTGATCATCAAGAATATTATGAGTAGAAGATTAATTAAAAATATGTGGACCGTTTTTATTCATCTAATATTTACTTCTATATTTCACTGAAATATATTGTGCTCATTTTAAGAATAATTTTAAAGGATGTGCCCTTAGACATTATAGTTCTGCTGAGCATAGCTTTAAAGTAGAAATAACTGACTTCTTCATCATTCTTTGAGTATCTCTTTAATGACAGTATCTCAAATTTTCTTCACTCGATTTTAAAAAGTTTGAAAAAAGTGTTTAACAACTCTCGTATACTTAAAATAGTTTGAGATCTTATTTTTTTTACTTGTAGACTAATAAATTGTGAATTTTTTAATATTTTTTATAAAACTTTCTAAGTTTAATTGATATTTATAGAAATATAAAAGAAAATAAAAAAATATTAATAAAAAAGATTCAAATATTTGTTTGAATAAAATCATGTTATTATTAAACTGGTAATTGAAATATAAATGGAAAAAGCATAAAATTGTTATTTTCATTTTTACTTTTTAGTATAGATAAATGTTGTCATTATTCCTCAATGTCTATATGCCTGCATTGGGCCTTTCTATGCTAAACTGTTTAACTTAGAGCTATAAGACCTGCAAACATTTATATTTTAAAGAATTATTATGAAGATATTGAAGATATTTTCTTAAAATCTTAGTTACATATTTAACTAATTACAGTTAATCAACATTGAGTTTTTTTTGCAATAATTTCCATAGATATTACTAAAAAATTGAATTACTAGAAAATTAAGAAATTATTTTTGTACAGTATTAAAATTTAAAAAAAAATCCTTTTAACAATATCAGTTTTTTACATATAAATTAAGTTTATTTTTAAAAATTTTTTATATTAAGCACAATTTCCAGCATTTTATGTCACGAAAAAAAGAGTTTAATCTACGTTAGACATGTACTCGTGGATGGAAAAATTACCTTTTCGCAACATGATGTTATACTTCTGCAAGGCTCTAAATAAAAGATTAAGTTTACTCTTACTACAAACTAGAAATAGGAAAGTTTAATTTTCAGCAGGTGTCTCTCTATATTAATAAAAATGGATCTCGAAATGCGTTGCTAAGCGCAAAACTAGAGAACGGCTTGACCGATTCGGCTAATTTTTTAAAAATATTTTCGTTAAGACATGAGGATGGTTCTTATGGAGAGAAAAAAGTGAAAAAACTGCGTGGAAAATAGTTAAAACGACACTTTTCTTACTTTCCCGCCAAACATCTTCATTTCCTTCCCCCACTCCAACTGAGTTAGATAGCAGGAAGTAATAAATTATGATTTGTTTAGAAAGAAATACGCGAAGTCAGTTGGTTTTCATTCATAGATAACGGGATGTTTAAAAAAGAAAGAAAATAGTTGCTTTTATTATTAGTCGGTATGAATATTTAATCTATGCCTGCTCGAAATAAAGTCTGGGCAGGGAAGAAAAAAAAAGAATAACAAAAGGAAAAAAGGGTTTATAGAAAGAAAATTTGTGAAGATTATTTCGTCTGTGCAAGGCATTTTCCAAGCTGTTTTTAAGCTTTTGCATCTCTTGAAAACCAATTGTGTCTTTATTTGTTTAGTGTGTTTACATTTATGAAAATTTGAATATCATTTTTCTATAAAAACAGAATTTTAAACCTTTCCCTCCACCACTTAAGTAAAATATCAATTCCGGGACAATGATTGCTCGGATAGAAAGAGAAAGATGAGTAGTACAATGAACAGATCATCTGAAGAAAATAATACTATAAATGAATTATATGATTATCAAAATTTATTTGGTTTAAAAATATTTTGGTGAAAAACCTGTTATGAGACACAGCTACATAAAATATTAGCAAACATTCATACTGGCGAACCGACTGGTCGCCAAAGGCGGCTAGTATTAAATAAACTTGGAACAAACTATCCTTTAAGATGTTAAAGACAAGAATGAGGTTTCTGTGAACTTTTGAAACTGCTATAGTATTACTTCAATAATTATGTAGTTTATGCGGTAAACATAGGTTATATAAAACATATTATTTATCCTAATTGAGTTCGAACGCTTACTTTCTAAATAAATAGTTGTAGTTAATATATAAGAAAAAGGATCTTAATGAATTTTTTTAAAAATTATTTTATTCAGTTAATAAATATAAGTGGTTTAGGGATATTATACAATACACTGACCTTCGGTCTTGGGAGCAATATTTTGTAAAATATTCTTGAAATACTATAATTTTAAATAGAGTCCAATTCAATTATAGATCAAATTGATGATCGCAGGTTGTAAGCGAGAATTGTAAGAAATTAAATCATTTCCCAGAGGACGATACTTTAAAATAATACAAAACTCCAGAACAACGCCATCTCTCGAGCTTTTAAAACACTGTCACAATTAATATAAAGTCAAGCACTTACTAAACACCTTACGATAAAGACGTTTTCTCGCTTCTTACATTTGGTAAGACGTGTTTGAGTCAAATAATGCTTTTTTTAGAAATTTCTAGCGTCCTCTTAGTTGAAATAATCTAACTTTCTGTTTGTTTAATATCTCCATGTTTTAATCCATTTAGTATTTCCCTCTAAATACTCCCCCTTGTAAATTTTTCCCTTTAACTCTAAATAAATTTTTCATTTTTTAAAAAAAGTCTCTTCGTCATTCGTTTGCAATTTTTATTTTTAGTTTAAAAAATAAACC
>JAOUZG010051192.1:4014343-4035821 GCA_026289955.1 Argiope argentata
AAACGTAGACACCTGGCCATTAAAACCCCGCTATCTCAAGAGTCTAATACTTTTTGGAAGATTTGATTCGATTCTGACACACATATTTTATATATATATATATATATATGTTTTATACCAATACGCATCACTAATCGATTGAAATACCTTCATAAAACTTTGGTGCAGCTATTTTAAAGAAAGTATCTCAGTTACACAAAATTAATAATTAAATAGAGAAAACAAAATATGCAAGGTTCGATGACGATATTTAAAATATTCATAAATATTTGTAATACTAACAATTTTATATATCAACGCGTCGCGTTATAAAACAAATCACTGTCAAAGAAAGTCATGTAATATTTATAAATATAAATCATTTTTTCTATTTTTTTTCTCTTTTTTCAAAAGGCAATATATTCAGCCACAATGGAAAGATAGAATTGGAACAAAATGAAGATTATTTCTTGATTTATTACTTCTAACAGTCGGAGTGACAGATAAAGATGAATCTCTCTGGCATTAGGAAAAATGAGAAAGCTAGAAATTTTTAGAAAAATAGACACTCTTCCCTTTCTTCGTAGCATTCATTTAGAAAAAACATCAATTTTCATTGTAGATTTAGTTTTTTTGTTGAATATTTGGTTAGAATCTATTCATTTGTAATCGTAATGATTTTGTACGATTTTCTAAGCCAAAAACGAATAAGAATTGTATGATTTAAGAGAAAGTGATATTTTTCAAATGCCATCTTTTCTGTTGAAAATTTTATAAATGGATTTACGATATGTGATGTCAAAAGGAAATGGATTAAAAAGTAAATTTCGTAGGAAGAATTGAAACATTTTATCATATGAGCAGCTGTGAGTTCAATGTTTAAACTTAAAAGAAAACCTATTTTATCAAATTAATCAAATATTCGCATTTTATTTCATTATAACAATAACATTTGCAATATTATTTGTTTTTGATATTATTATCTTAAAATAGAAGTTTTTAAGATGTATTTAAAATGAATTGAATGTTTATTAAGTTATATCTGAAAGCATTTTATTTCATTTATATATATTTACATATATTAAATACTAGCCGCCTTTGGCGACCAGTCGGTTCGCCAGTAGTAATGCTCGCTAAAATTTTCATATAATATTTTATGTAGCTGTGTCTCATAACAGGTTTTTCACCAAAATATTTTTAAACCAAACAAATTTTGATAATGATATAATTCATTTATAGTATTATTTTCATCAGATGTTCTGTTCATTGTGCTACTCATCTTTCTCTTTCTATCCGAGCAATGATTGTCCCGGAATTGATATTTTACTGAAATGGTGGAGGGAAAGGTCTAAAATTCTACTTTTTTATAGAATAATGGTTCAAATTTTCATAAATGTAAACACATTAAATAAATAAAGACACAACTGGTTTTCAAGAAATGCGAAAGTTTAAAAACAGCTTGGAAAATGCTGCGCACAGAGGAAAAAACGGTGACACACACACCCTTCTATTCTTTATTTTTCTATTTTTTTTCTTCACTACTTTTCTTTCTACAAACCTTTTTTGCCCCCTGTTATTCTTTTTTTTCTTTATTTATTACTTTATTATGACTTTATTTTGAGCAGACATAGATTAAATATCCATACAGACTAATAATAAAAGCAGCTTTCTTTCTTTCTTTTTTAAACATCCCGTTATCTATGAATGAAAACCAACTGACTTCGCGCATTTCTTTCTAAACAAATGATAATTTATTACTTCCTGCTATCTTACTCAGTTGGTGTGGGGGAAGGAAATGCAGATTTTTGGCGGGAAAGTAAGAAAAGTGTCGTTTTAACTATTTTCCTCGCAGTTTTTTCATTTTTTCTCTCCATAAGAACCATCCTCGTATCTTAACGAAAATATTAAAATAAAAATTAGCCGAATCGGTCGAGTCGTTCTTTAGTTTTGCGCTTAGCAACGCATTTCAAGTTCCATTTTTATTAATATAGATTATAAATGTGGTATATCTATCGAATTTGTCTTATTTTATTGTTTTTGAACTATTATATTGTATTCGAAGTAAATTGTTAAAGAAACCAATGTTCATAAATAAAATATTGGAGCAAAAATAAGTTTCATAAATTAACTTCATTATCGATATTTTTTCAAATGTTCGTGACAAAATCTTGCTTTTAATTTAAAATTTTGATGTAAATTAAATTTAAATCTACAATTAATTAAGAGATAGGAAGTTCCATGAATAATTTAAGGTCAAACATCATTTATATTAATTAAAATCATTACTTAGATCAAATTCAAAAAATATATTATTTCTCAATAATAAATTATTGCGAAATTTTTCCTCTACTTAGATATTGTTATATCGTCTATATTAAATCCTTAATGTATTTGCGGATTTCAAAATAAAGTATAAAATTTGTTTAAAATGTTTCAAAATTTCGGAATTATCTTGAGAATACAAGTAAAAAATAATTGTGAATCTATTGAATGAATTTAAAGACATATTTTATTTCAAAGAGGAGAGAATTTAAGTCAAAATGTCATCGCGAGAAATTTATGTGGTAGATAGATAAATTTCGAAATTACCATAATAATATTTTCACTATATATAGATTCTCATTATAGATTATGTTCTTAGAACTATCGATACAAGTAAACATTGATGTTCTAGGAAGAAATTCAGGAATCAATATAAAAGCATTCTATTTCGAAACACACGAAGAAACATATGAATATACGTTTCTTATATTATTAACATGTTTGCAATTGTTTACAACGAAAATCGTCGTATTCATTTCATTATTGAAAAATAACGGAATATGAGAAAACAATGATAAAATGCCAAATTAAATTTTCAATTCAAACTAGACTTTTATCTACAATTCTTTATATACAATTGTTATAAGCAAATCAGATTTTTTTGCTATATTTTCCTTCTTTAAAATTAAAAATATATTTTGTTTATAAAAAGAAGAATTTTTTTGTGAATAATCTTTGTGTGTCTAATCTTTTTGTGTCTAATCTAACAAGTTGCAACATTTGTTCAAACAATTTGCAAAATATTTTAACAGTAGTAATCAGTTGCATATTGTGTTTACGTCTGATTTTCAGATACAGAAAATATATATGAAGATTTAGGTATTTGGTATTAATGAGACATTTGTATTTTTTATGTGTTAAAAATAATAGTTATTTCATCCAATGAAAAACACTATTTCTTTATAGGAGGCCAAAAATATTAGTTTCCTAAAACCAGCTGGAAGTATTTGTTTCCTATAGCCAACAATATTATTCCTTTCTTGTCGTTAACAAGTTTAGAAGTAATTAATACCTAACGACTTACACAAATTCTCCATTATTTTAACAGAAAATATCGCAGAGTAAAATTAATAAACTATTTAATCAAATGGAAGCCTTAAAATATTACTTCATTGAATTGACTTTTGGACATAACTTATTAAAATAAAAAAAGGAAATATGGAATATTGTTTTGATGTTAAAATTGTCGACGTATAAAAAGTTCTCTTTAGGAAAATAATAAATTATATTCATTATTTTTAAGACAAATAAATATGTTGTTCATGCATGGGAAATTAATTATAAAAAGGTATTACAATTATAGAAACGATGCATGACAACTAAAGCGCATTCAAATGATAAATTATCATTTTTATTTTGTGTTTTTGTATACGCTTATTTTACGTGAAAAAAAATGTAGAATTAATTCGTTGCGTGTTAACAGATTTTATACATATTTTAAATGTTATTCATAAATAGGAAATTTGTTTTATACCAAAAGATATTATTTATGCATTATTATAGTAGGATAATTCATATTAATATAATAAACTAAATTTAAGACCAGACATGAATTAACAGAAATTCTAAAGCAAAAATCTGTATAATATGTTATAAACTAGAAAATACGCTAAAGATCTTCCTCAACTTTATAACAATTTAATCACAAATTGTAATCAAAAGAAATCAATGCGATATCAAGAATATAAATATTTGGTTAGATAATAAATAATTTTATTAGGTGAATATAGTTGACTCGGTTTCTTTTAAATTCTAACAATAATTAGTAAACAAATTAATATTTCATTTGATCTGACATTGATGGTGTATTGTAATAAGTTTCTAGTGAAAACGTTCATTTTACTATTTATTTTTAGTGCTTGGATTTCCAAGTAAATGATGTGATTTTTTGTGCCAAGTAATGAATCGTTATATTAATATTGAAATCATTTTCTTCTTCAAATTAATGAACTCGGCTATTTATTCAATGGGGGAGGGGGAAGTTTTGGAAGAGGTATCTTAAATTCCAATTTCCCTATTATATACCATCACAAAGTATACTTGTGTCAAATGTAGTGGTTCTATGTCTAAACGATAAAAATACAATACACACATGCGTACGTACATTCATCTTTATTATCAGAAGAAAATCCTCGTCTGTTATGATACCATCATCTATTAAAATAATGTTTCTTTAGTTTTTGCTTAATACAGCTTATTGCAATGAACAAAAAATACTCTAGATGAAAACAAAATTTACTATTATTATAAAGACAAACGATAATAAAAGCTGTGATTATAAATTTGGAAAGAAAAGTATATTTAGAGATAACAAAACTAACATATTTTTCTTCTTTTAAAATTTTCATTTTTCACGAACTTTCTTTGAGGTTGTCAGCCTCTAAAAACAACTAACAGAGATATAAATCCAGATATAATGAGAAAAAAAATGTTCTTTTCGAAATAAAGCGAGATTATTTCTGAACAAAAATAAAGTCACATTAAGAGTAAGGACTTTAGAAAGTCAAACAGCCATGCATCTCGAATTAATTCATGGGTAAAAATTCTTTTATCTTTTGTTGTATCTAATTAGATGCAATGCTTATTTAACACAGAATGTATAATACAGCATGAAAAAGGAGCTTTAAAATAAAAACAATAACAAATGCTGTATCCTATTTTCGTGGCGCTATATATCAGAATTGTTAAAAAGTTAAATACAATGAGAATATATATTCTGAAAAGAAATTATGCAATGGTTGATTCTACAACTTAACAATCTTCAGCTGAATTTTTAAAAGATAATAAATTTTGAATGCATCTATAATTCTTTTATAACTTATATAGAGGTTACGCCATAAATTCATAAATTAATAAAAAAGGAATTAATGCTCGGAAAAAATGTTTTAAGCGAATATGATAAGAAAATTATTGGAAATGATTCCATAAATAACCAAAAGAGGGCACTTAACTGCTTTATTGTCAATAAAACAGCTCACAATAACATGACACTGTACATTTACTTTTATTCAATTGATCAACATGTTATTAAGTTTAAAAAATCACAAATTATTTAGAAAATGAAGGAGGACAATAAGATAAGCTTATAGCAGCATTGATTCCACTGATAATTCATCGAATATAATCTTTAATTACCACTATAGTAACTTGTAAGCTCTAGTACACACGTTAATTAATACCACAACCAAAATTCTGATGGATTCAAGTTTGGTTGATTGTGAGAGAAACTTAAATTTACAAACTTAACTTATCAGTCAGCTTTCATTGAAAATGCTCTATACATAAACTTAGATTTCACGTGAGAAGTAGCTCCGTGTAGAAGCAATGCAGCACCGCCCTACTTCTTATGTGAATGCAGGCAGAATACTTCAGGGAATCTATATTTTTTTCGTATCGTAACCACGTGCAAGTGCAACTAGCATTCTGCATTGCATGTAAATGTTTTAAACCCGATGTAAGACAATGCACTTAAAAAAAGAAAAAACTTAAAATGAAAGACGAGATGAAAAATATACAAGAGGGAGAATTCAGTAGCTTGATCGTGTTAGGTGTCGCTAGAATATGAAATTAAGTGGCGCTTACCATGCAATGAAGTGTGGGCGTTAAACGACGTCTACATGATGTTCAAGAACCTTTGTGAGTCAAATTATATTCATACGAACGCCCATGTAACAACATTTTTCATCTACATCAGCTGGTAATAACAAGAGAAAATTTAATATGATTACAGATACAAGATCCTATATAGAATGCGTCGAATGGGCGTATTTGAAAATTCCCATAACTCTTTCATCAGATTCGCCAACTTGGCTACTCAACTATGATGCTCCAGCTGCCAAATTTTCAAGGAGCTACCAATTTTCCTCCAGCTTCTCCAGCTGCCAATTTTTTTATTTTCCAACACGGAAACGATTGAAAAATTGCTCTGTTATTTTTCCAGGTGAAACTTTCGCAATAGTTAGGAATTTCGTTATTTTTGTTGAAAAATTTAAAAGCTTTCTGTGGTCTGGTCACACTAGAATGCTGCTGAATTCAAATGTGGGATCCATTTCTAGCCATGTGTTTTGTTGCTAATTTTATTCATTTTTTATACGTGGAAAGAAGTCGTGCAAATGGAGATTTTTCTGAACACTACTTCAGTGTTTATGATTTTTTCGAAGTCTATACAGATTTATTATACACTCTGTAATTAAAATAATGATTTAAAAAAACAAATAAACGAACCACCCAACATCAAACCTTGGTCCGATTCCTTTTCTTTTCATTTGAAAATTCATGATATGTTAATATGTCAACATGGGTATTCTGGCCTTTTTTATCCTTAAGATCTGAGATAAATAGATTGCAGTAAAGCTTCATATTACATATATCTTTTATCGGAGTTCATCAAACAAAAACAGCAAAACCTTTCATTTATTAACTTTCCTCTTTCAAGGGGTGTGAAAAATAATTTTCAGTGGACATAGAATTTTGAATAGCTCCCCATGCATACAGAAATTCAAAATTTGCAGGAATGCATCGATCACAAATTGCATTGTTTCATTTTTGATAAATGAAAAAAAATTGGTCTGGTTTAAATTCTAGAGTCCATTAGATAAAATAACGACGGTCCAGTGTTGTCTTTTCTAAATTATTTATCGATACCACACAAGACAACACAAAAACATTAATATAGGTGATAAAGTGATATTTTGTAATTGTAGGTTTCGATTCAATACTGCACTGCAATTACCCACGTCTGTTAATTCCGAAATCCCTACGATGTCTACCCCCTATGGAAGGTTTGGTTTACACGCGTACTTACATGACCGTCTGGAAGCGCGCATGCGCCAACACAAACTAATAGCAAGTTTTTCTGATATAAGTAATTAGTTTTTACTTCTCTCTATTCTCAAAAAACGCTTTCTTAATAATTATTTAATATACTTCGAAAGCACACTTCAAAAAACTTTTATTAATATACTTTAAAACAGAGTGTGTGGCGGCTGGCACTCGTTAAATCTGTTCGTGGTCGCAAAGTCCTCCATATCAAGAGTAATATCACTGGGGGTACTGGGCCAGGGGTGATCGTTCCTTGCTCCAGGTCTAAATTACGATCTGAGATGAATGAATGAATTTGCGTGAATGTAGTCCGCCTCCTAAAAAGGGTTGTGACGTGTGTGTAGCTAAGTTGTACTCTTGGCCCTAGATCGCACTACTTGTAAAACAAGAGACGTATATCTCCGGCTTAAATTCTGCTGATGTATCAGCGGGGCTTGCCCATGGCAAGTGCTATAAGTAACAACAATAAAACAGAATATTTTTCATTCTTTTTATGATTTAATTTTTGCCCATTCCAGCTTCCTGCTGTGAATCGAATGGCAAATTATCGCTGAAATATCTTAGTTTTTTTCCTTTCTATAAATTATTTATAAGAAACTGCATTTTCAACTAAATCATTTTTCCTGTAAAATTACGACACAGAGATATCAATAAAACTGAATGTGCGCATTTTTAACAAGCAATCACAAATTCTGTATTATTATTCTTTTTAGATGCATCCTTATGTAACGAAACAATCCTCATTCATAAATTCATTGTATGAAAGCAAGAGAAGCATAAAATATGCGTGGAAATTTCAAATTAAAAACACCGGAGAAAATATCGTTCACGGAGAATGCAAGACTGATTCTGCAGCGATGACAAGAACACAAATAAGTTTCTAAAACTTGAGACGTTTCAAAAAGAATGTACGCATTTTCTGAAGGCTCTGTAAATGGCAGCCCTATCTCTTCTCTATTGCTTTTAATCGAAAGAAAAGGGTTGTTTATACTGTAAACGTGGAAACAGGTATGTGTGACAGGTTTTGAATTGAGACAAGTGTCTGTTTTGCTGTCACAGACAATCTGATTATTGAAAACTATACTAAATGAGCAAATGCATCTGAAATGTATTATACAGGTGGCGCATTATACCGTATTCCGTAAAGCATCTTTAGTTATTGAATTGTTTATGTAATTTGTATAAAATGATTTTAATTCCTCTATAATTCAAAAGGAAAGTAAATATACTTACTAAATGACGTATATTTCAAATATGGCTTTATTTGACGGATACGCAAAGGTTCATTTTAAAAATTACCTTTGCGCATTTGTCAAATAAAGCCATATTTATTTTAAACTATGCTGATTAAATTTTTTAACCTAACCAAATATTAAAAGAACAATAAGAAATTAATTTAAAAAAATTCCTGATTCGATTCCAGTTTTTCTATTTAATTAATGCAACAAAAAAGTACTGTAAAAATGCCAATCTTCAAGTGAAGGGATATAAAATTTGTGACCAAAACAAATTCCTCTAAAAGATCTCTATGAATTCCTTGTCGGTATAGGAAAATTTGTATCAAAATCTTATCGTATATAAGAACGGAAGAAAATATTATCCTTCTCTTTTACTCTAATCTGTTCTTGTTTCGCGCTGTGAAAAGTTTTGCCATGTCTGCGTCTCTTGTACATAAATTATGCGTCACGCAGCAGCAGCAGAAGCGTCTTACTACTTGAGTATCAAAAAATCTTTAGATGCCTGTATTAGTTGTAAAAAATAATTCATGTTTTCTTTCAAGATTTATTTATGACAATACAGACATAAAAATGGAGACAAAAATACCTGAAATTGAACCTAGTATTAGGAGAAACTTTTACTAAAATCCATTGCAGTTTGAATAGGAAAGAAGGAAAGCGTAAACTCGAAAGACTAATTATTTTCTATTATTACTCCGACAAATTTGAGTTCATTCTTATCAAAAAGGAATCAGAAATAGTTTGAAATAATCTATTTTTCAACTAAGACAATACTCAAAAACTATCTAACATAAGACTAAATTGCAGACTTGTTTTCGCCAAATCTGACAGGTGATCTGGAAAATACAAAATTTATTTACTTCATAGATTCAACGCAAATAGCATAACTAACGAAATTGCAGTTCATATTACCACGAATCTCCATGCTGCAATTTAGCTGCACAGTAGAATTTATACGTGCTCACAGTAAAGGGCAAAATTTTCGTTGAGCAAAGTTTAAACATTTCTGTATTAAAAGGAGTTTGTAATGGAAGAAAAGCTTCTATAATCAAACACATGTTAATATCAGAAAATTGCTACGATTGATACGAAAAAAATCCTTCTCACATTACAATAATTATTGGCAAACTACGGCACCTTTAAATGGAAAAAGTTATGAATAAACCAGATATGTCAAGCACCACAATTACACCAAATCACAGATACCACGGATTAAATAATTGATGATTGAAACAATTATATTAAAATTAAAATTTTGAATGATCGTTAATGCAATTACAATTCTGAAACGCGCCAATTGTAGACGCGAAAAAAAAACACACCCCGCCAAATTAGATTTCACCACCTTTTATTCTATCATAGAATTCATTAACAAGAAATCTTGTATATCCAAATTCTTTAGATATTTTGGCAGATGTCCTAATTTCTGATCATAAGCAACTAACACCCGTAAATATGTCATTAGTTTTTGGGAGAAGCCCCGATAATTCATATAAAAATCCTCATTTTAATAAAATGACCAATTTCAAAGATAATGTTAATAATATACTAACTACCTATTATAATAATATGTATAAACTATTAGTATGAAACATTTATTAATATAAAGATGATGAAAGTTCATTAACTTTTAGCTATACTGACGGAAATAAATACTTTTTACGAGCAAATAAAGTTATAAATAGAAAAGTTGTATAATAGTTCACTCACACTCCCAGCAACATAGTACGCTCTTTTTACAGAGACCCTTTAAATCACACATATACTTTCAGAAAGCTGTTTGTTTAAACCAAAAAATCTCTGAAATCTAGACACACAAAACAGAAACAACCCATCCCCGCATATAAAGGTCAAATATACACGGTGAATCACTCTCTTCGTAATAAGAAGCCAAAAAAAAAACAGATGAAAAACATACTAACTGCTATGCAGCGGTTCCAAAATCGCAAACGGCTGATCTATTCATCCAACATACACGAATACGTATTCCGTTTTTTACCCACTCAGTCAAAATATAAACAAAAATTCAAAGCAAAATAAATCATGTCTAATCTCTTCGAAAGAGATGAACACGTGCCGTTGCTTACATATTTCAGATCAAGTAAAAAAACATTCTGAATCGTAAGCATATATTGAAGGTCAATACTCTGCGAGATGTATTTCAAAATTATAAGCGACTACAACTGCCATCTGGTGGTGTTAAAAAATTTAAATAAAACGTTCCAAATATAAATCGCGCTGGCATGATCGTGGGCCGATACAGACGGAAAAGATGAGTAAATGAAGTGTATTTCGAAAAATGGGTAGGGGTTTATGGAATGTTTATTGCAGAAAAATTTGTTATCTGGATGTCTTGACAAAAGAAGGAGAAAAAGGCCCAGATAAAAATTTCTTTCGTGCTTGTGTAATAAACATCATGAATTTAAATGTCAGATGTGTGCAGTTAGCATCAGAAATTGTAGTTGCAAAATTTTCTGCCGCATTGTTACAATGATTACAATGTAGTACAAATGCAATAAAGTATAGTATAATACAATACAATACACTCTCTGTACACTTAATATTCCTTGAAAAAAATTCCTGAAACTCATATACTGGAAATTCCTATTAGGAAAGAAAAAAAATCCTATCCTATAGGAAAGTAAAAATTGTATTCTACAGTAGATTAAAAATTCGTATCCTACAATGCATAAACAAATGATCATCGTAAACTGGAATAACTGAAAAATGAAACGAATAAATAGAGAATAAATTAATTGGAATTTTTGAAATATTTTTTCTTCGTTGACCTTTTATTAAGAAAATGAACTCTGTTACTAAGAATACAATATCATATACGAATAATTGTCTACCGAATTTTACATGAAGAGTTCTTAACATTATTGAGATATTTAGAATCTTGCACTATTTGCCGATTTGCTAATACCAATGTAATGATATTGAAATGCACATGTATTTATTTGGAAATATTAAGAGTTGAGTTTATCTAAAACTGTAAATGTTACATACTTATATTAATAATTTTTATTCAATAAATACACTATCGAATTCTTGTAAAGACGATACCCATATAGTTTTTCTTATTCTGTTAGAATAAATTACAGTTTACAGCATCGAATAGCATTTCTTAAATGGTTTTAATTATAAAAAAATCCATTCCTTTTTATAAAAAAATGAAACTTTTGTTGTTTTCCATATAATGAGAGAAAAAATAGTCTCTTCGTTTTATTTAATTAATAGTTATATTCAATAATCGCTGACAGCTACAGCACTAATAATCTGCAATTAAAATATTTAAAAAATATGGCATAAAAATAAAGACTTGTTATAATTTAATTATTAACTTCAAAAAGAAACTGAATACGAATAATTATTCGTATCATAATTATTTCTTGCTCATTTAGTTAAAATTAACATATTTTGTCCACTATTTTTTTATTTCAAAACGAGAGAGTTAATAACAAATAAAAAATAAAAAAAATTATTAATGCATTAAAACCTGTTTTTGTGCGGTTTATATCTGATTTTAATTTTGTGCGAGTTTATTTTTTTAATCAAGTCAAAGCATGTTGTCGTTTTGGGAATGAGGTTTGTGGCATCAACAAATTAAAAAAATCGTTAATAGTTGTGGCGTAGGCAAAATATTAAAAAAAGAAAAAAAACGTAGGTGAAAAATTGAAATTTTATTATCTACACAAGCATCTCCAAATATCAGCTTTTAATAACGCATTGACATTATAAAAGCTCTGATTTTAAAAAAAAAATAAGTTAATGACTACAGCAAATAAAACCCAGAAAAATGTCATTTTCAGCACGTGATCATATGAAATGAAATAAATAGAAAATTCGATATTTTTTTAAAGAATTAATGAGATACAAAGCTTTTTTGAATCGTTTGCAATACTAAAGTGACTCATTCAACGAAACAATTAAAATGAATAAAAACGTAATTTAACCCGCACGAGCACGTGGTGCTTGGCCGTTCAAGAAATTATCTTCTGACATTATATATTGAAATAGGCATAGAAGATTTCATTTTAATCTTTATTATATGATTTTCTTCATGAGATTTTTTAACGCTGTATATGAATTTCAACGAAGTTGATACCACTGTGTGTGTTTTTTATCAGTGTACATATATATGTTGGTACACTTCAAGACTCTGTGTATATTTGTTTTAACGGTCTCCAGATAATGCACCTTCAATTATTTTCTCTCAACATGCTAGCAACGTACGTTTCACATTCCGATTTTTATTCATGATTTATGTGATTAAGGTTCATTTTAAAGTGGGATTAAAAGTAAAGAATTTAATTACTTTTGTTTCTTTTTGTATAAAATTTTTATTATTTTTATTTTATTTTTAGATATAAGTGCAAACTTGAAATGAATAATTGTACCAAAAAAGTTAAAAGAAAGACGAACTTAGACAAAAATTCAAGAATTAAATAGACCGACAGTCCCTATCCGTTCTGAATAACGACAAGTAGCAGTAAATTATGCATTGTCCATTTTTAAAACTTCTCCATTATACACTGGGAAATTAAATGTTTTATAAATGTTATCATGCTTAGTTTAATTATTTTCTTATGGATGAGCTTCTTAAGGCTTTTCGTAAATAATTGATTTCGTAAATAATCTGTCACATAAAAAAATTCTATATTAAGTTCGTACAAATTTGTTTATTATATTCACTAAATAATTTAGTATTTTGGAACTTTCGAGTAATTTTTGCGAGGTTTCTTTTATACGGTCCCTATCTACTTTATAAAAAGAAGTTTTACTGCATAAGATGAAATAAAATATATTTATAATGTTATATAATGCGAGAAAATTTCACTTTTCAAAAACTTAGTTACCTCTATTCCAAAATGCATTCGGGATAAATCAAGTCGATGAAAAAGCAACAGTGTTTTAAATCAGGTGCACAGAACAGATATGGTTGAAGTCCCCGCAGAGTTCGAGCCTCCCTTCCAAAACAACCTCCCTGAAGAATATCATTTATTTCTCCTTTTCGTCACTTTCGAATAAATAAGTGTGTTCGGGCGAAAAGACTTTCCAGTGGTCCACGCCATTCTTCAAGAGGAACTGGGATTTGTGGAAAATACATTTTGTCTCCCGTTGGGATCACGGTCTTCAGAACTGGAAGATTTTTTATCTTTTCTTTCAAGGACGAGACAAGAAGAAAAGTGCCGGACAGTAGCTCGGTAGGATGTGCAAGGATACTCTTGTTCGAGACTTATACTTAAATGGATGATCTACTGAGTTAAAAAAAATAACGCTAGAACGTAAAAAAAAACGTTAAAATACTTGCCGTTTATCTTTTGGGAATAGTGTTTGAAGCGAATCAATCAGTGAGCTTTCGAAAAAGGTTTGAGGGTTATATATGTATATATAGTATATCCCACTGAACTATTTTGTTTTACCATCATTTGATTTTGTTGTCCTATTGTAGGACGTGATTCAAATCGAGAATTGTAAAAGATTGAGCCTTTTCCCCGAGGACGATAATTTTAATTAATGCAGCATTCCAGATGAATTGAAATTAGATTTTAAAATATCAACACACACACACACACACACACACACACACACACACACACACACACAGTGTCCATAATTTAACGATCCTACTTAAAGTTGTCTACAGTTACTACTGTTATTGGATCACCGGACATCATCATTAATTCAAAATAAAAATGTTCAAGATTTGCAAGCGCGGTAATGCTTTTCGAGTACAATTATTATGCAAGTTTCGTGCCTTTCCTTCACACATTAGCCGTTGTGTAAAGGGCGTACTCCATAACCATTTTACAGAAGAACGCGTCATTAGCCGTCACTTTCTGGATATGTGGCCTTTCCAGTCTCCAGATCTAAATCCTTGTGCCTTTTGGTTTTGGAGACATTTAAAACATCTGGTAACTCTTGATAATCGAAAAACTTTACCTGATTTAAATAGCAGTATCTCAGAGCATGTTCTTACTATTCCCCAGAACACACTACGGTCAACTGTGGAACATGCTATCTTACGATTCCAGATGATGGTGTACAATGATGACTGCCATGTTGAACATGTTTTGTGTTAATAATTTGTCAAAAATATGCTAAATGGGTAATTCATTTGAAAAACTTTCCCCTGGTGGAGAAATTTTGGACTAGTTTTTATATACTCAAACAAATTCCCATCCCATCATTATTTTCTATACAAAACTGAATAAATTTCTGAATAATAGTTTCGCCTGTAGACAATTTTAAAGTAAGGATGTTTAATTACGGGGACGCTGTATTTTAGAGAGATTTAAATATGCATTATTGCTGTAAAAGGAATCCTGAACGAGAAAAATAGCCATGTAAAAATTAAAAAAATATCTAGATTTTTAAAATAAGTTAACATACCTATTAATTAAAATTTATTTTACGGATGCAGTGAAATGCAATTAATAGTATTTCTTCTCATTTTATAAGGCTTGCCCAAATCAAAAGTGGAGAAGTTAAATAAAAAGAATATTTTATTAGAAATCAAAAGAAATTGCCAAGGGAGGTTCAAGTCGCATTGCTAAGGTAGCAGGTCTATAGGTTGGTCTAAGGCATTTCGCTGCATGGTTATTCATTCTTGAGTAAGTCCTACACACTTTATTGCCCGAAGCTTCCTTTATTTTATTGCCCGAATGGAAACGTGTCCCCTGTAATACCCCTTTAACTAACCTAAGGATGTGGCAGCTACAGGTTATAAATCCGGATTTTATAGGGGGGGTATTCCAACTGAATTTTTTAAAGTCATCTAGATTACACGTGAGACGTATAGGTGGGTCTTGTCATGGAGAATTTTACTTGTTGTTCGAGAAGGCCTGACCGTTTGTTTTTGTTTAGTTTCCTTTGTTTCGTCAGAGTACTTTTATATTGTGTTGAATTGGTAATGCTCTTTTGGGAAAAGAAACCAATCAAAAATGGAAAATAAGAAACCGTAGTTCCGGACTGTAAGCATCCATGTAGAGGACGATTTTATTTTTGATCAATTTCCTCTACCATGAATAGTTTTCACTGTTGAAGGCCGCATGCAATGCATACCACATATCCCCTTTTTATATCCTTGTTCGATGACGTTGCTATCATTGTAGTTATTATGTTTGCTATTGAAAGTTGCACAAATCATTTGGGGAGCCCTTATATTTAGATTATAGATTCAGTGTAGACGTATATAAAATTATTTATGATAACCTTTTTTTCATTTTCAAGTTGGCGCTTATTTATTTTGTTTTTTTTTTTCTAGTTTTGCTTTGTTTTCTGTTCAAAATGTGCGTACACATTTATATTTTCTTTTTTGATATTTTTACATCTTCTACAAAGTTTAATTATTTATGAAATGTGTCAGCATGCATTTGAATAGTTATTATATTTTTTCTTGAATATTTTTATGTGTTTTTGAATTTTATGGTAAATGTGAGTAATCAATTATTTCAATGATACCGATCAATCTCATTTTACAAATGTTATTAATAATAATCAATTTACCTTATTAACAAATATATTCATCTTTTTCCCTTGATTTTTATATGTGCCTTAATCATTTCTGAATGAAACTTGCAACTGAGGTACCACGTTGAATGAGAATTGATTTACAACCGAAAAATCCTTGTTATGTAATTAATAGCAAACAAGGAGACATTTCCATAAAATTTCCAAAGAATTTTCATTATCAGAGAAAGACTTTAGTATTAATATTTTTTACCTTTTATCCTGCGTTAAGTATATTTCATTATAAAATTTCTTATCCGATTTTTCTGATTGTTATTTTAAGTATACAATTGAACAAAAAAATCTTTACGAATTTAAATTATCACAAAATAACAAAATAAGCAAAATTTGATCTCACGGACTGAAATTCTTAGAAATATTTGAAACTGCAACATCCAATTACACTTTATTGCCGAAATATGAGACAAATCATTGTGAATAGAAGTCGGGTCCTATTTATAAATATAGCTCATTTTTTCTCTTCCAGAATGCAATAGCTTTCACTATCAAAAAATTGGATAAAAAATAAAATTATTCCCTGATTTATTGCTTAAAATTTCCAAACTGACACATGAAGATGAATCTCAGTGGAATTAGAACAACCACGAGAAAGTTCAGCGCTCTGAAAAAGTAGATACTCTTTTTGTTTTCATTAATCATAACTTAGAAATATCTTCTATTGTGGAGTTGGGGCTTTTAATGAATACATGATCATAAGTTATTCATTAATCTTTTAATGAAGACCTCAGGTCTTCGAAGGCCATTATATGTATAGAATTCCATACAATATAGACGAGATTTTTTGATTGCATCTTTTCAACTGAATTTTTATAAATGTAATCCCAATATGAGATTTTGAATTCTGAAATAAGTCGGGAAATGAGTTATCCAATAAAGAGCTGAACATTTTACTACATGATAGATGCTTATGATGCTCAGTTGTTAAAATGCTGATTGAATCGTTTCTAAGTTTTTTATTTTAAAAATTATTAGCATTTATATAAGAAAAATGAATTTTTAATAGGTAATGTCTCAAAACAGTTTATTCTTCAGTTTTGTATTTTTTCTCCTTTTTTAAACTAGCCGTCTTTGACAACCAATTGTTTCTAGCATACTACTGGTTAAAAAAAATTGAATAAAATTTTCAGTTTTTTTAAAAATTACAACAATTATTAAAATTTATTTAAGAAAAGTTTTAAACTTTTATTAGGTCTCAAAGCAATTTATTTCTCAATTTTTTGTTTTTAACTCTTTTACATTACTTGTATTTGGAGACCAGTTGGTGAGACGAGACTGTTGGTGTTTAAAAATTAAATATTTTGTGAAATTATATCTTAATGATTTCTTCAACGTTGCACTTTTAAATTAATACATACTTCCGGCATGAAATTTGCACTTGCCATTCAGGGGTCAATTTCTTCGTAACTGTGTTATGTCTGCTGTTTATCAGCTCATTATGTTGTGAAATGTTTAATTAGATGAATTTATAGTTTGATGTTATGATAGAATATGAATGTTAAATTAAGAATTAATTAGATAAGAATACTTTTATGCCACACTTAATAAACTTAAATAATATTGCTTCAAAAAGAAAAACTGTCCTAATTCACCATGGCTCGATTGGCAGAGCATTAGACTGCAAAGCCTTTGGTCCCTGGTTCGATTCCCGGCCAACGCATTTTATCCAAAGAGTGGAATTTTAGTTTAAAATTGAACTTATTATTTCTCCAAAATCGGGATGATTATAGAACATTCTTTACCATTCGAGAAAGATGATACTCGAATGTTCGAATGGTGCAAAAAATGCTGTTGGTGCGAATGATGCATAAAAGCAGAGTTCTGCTCAGTTCTTCATTCTTTTCACCAGCGAGTTGCTTGGTGCTAATAAACGCAATTGTTTCTAACTATCCGTGTCTCTAATTGAGTCTTCGTGACAATATAAATATACTTTAGAAATAAATATACTTAATGTTAAATTAAACAAACAAACTTTACTACTTTTCCACAAATGAAATCTCATTTGCAGTTTTTGAAATAATTATTTCAAAAAGCTAATTTATTCATCAGTTTAAAGAGTAAATGCTTACTTTCGTAAAGACTTTGGTTTAAATGTTATAGGATGCATTGTTTCAATTTCATTAATTTTTTAAATCTTCTTTGTTAGTGTAAGATCATACTACATTTACTGAGTTCATTATCTGGGAAAGAGAGATATCTAGCCATCTATGGCGATAATATACCGTCCTAGTTATATGTAGTATTAAAATTTAGATAAATCATTAGATTTGACTTGTTATTCATGATTTTCTCAAATTGTCAGATATTAAATACATATTTCAATTTTTTCCATATTCTCTATTTGATGTGTAAATGGATGTTTCCCATTGGAAAACAGTCAGACTACAATCTTTAAAATAATAATTGCACAAAACTGTTTCTATACCAGTTTAAACAGTAAATATTTCCTTTTTTCAAAGTATTATTCAACTAGTTTAAATAATGTAAAATGCGTCGCTTAATTTTCATGGAGCTTTAAAGCATGCTTATAAATGAAGGATCACCTGACATCACCGATTTTTTTTTTCATTCTGTTGAAGACGATCTAGTTACTTTTGGTTTTAAATAATAAGTAATAAAATAGTTTTTAATAATTTGGGTAAAGTCTTAATAAAGTTATATTTTTCACTCTTTTTTTAAATTTAAATAAAGTATTTTTCGGAGAAAATTCTATGGTCAAAAATCAAAATTTCGAACTGTATTATCTTTTCACAAATATGTGCATTAAAAATCATTTTATTAGTAAATCCGATTATATTGTTTGATATAATAATACTGCTCTGGGAACAGATTCATGAATACACACACGAACTTGCTACAAAGTTTCTAAGTAAATGTAGATAATGTGTAATGCAATTTTCATGTTTTTATTATTTACCGTAAAACTCACATTGCTTCGTATCTTTTGAGTTCATGGAAAATAACAATACTTGAACAGATAACGATAAAATGAAATTATGTATTCTTTATCTAAATTAAATTTTCTTCCGAATTTATTTCGTTTGAGAATTTGATAAACAGTTTAGAAATTTAATTTATTATGGTAGTTTCTTTCTATGGAGTATATTTACTAAATATACAGATTTTTTTCTTTCGTTAAAATAATTGATGCATGACTTCTACGAATAGCTTTATTTTTTTTAAATATAACTTTTAAGTACTTCTAAGAAACATTTTTAAAAAAGTTTTTGATCATTGGTATTAAGAACAAAATAAATTCACATCTGAAATTAAAGTAAATTTTGGTTTAAAAATTTTGAAACAGCATTATTTATATCTCGTTGTTTTCAGCTCACTTTGATGATAAATTAAAAATATTTGTTATCCATCGCCTTAAAAATAATAATAAATACAATTATACCATGTGTTTTCAAAACATAAAATTGATAAAAATTGATTTGAATACGAGCCATATTTTCCTATTCTTAAGCATCTTTTAAAATGAAGTATTTTATTATTTTTTCGTTGAATAAAGCTTTTATAATTGTCATATTAGTTTGGAAAATAAAGGAAAGTAATTATTCTTTTGGAGTTAAAAGGGTTGAAATATAAAACTGAGTTGAATTTGTTAAAAGTGGCTTAAATGATGGGAAAATGTTATAATGTAGTAATTTAATAAAACAGCATAATAAACAGTTAAAAAAATTAATGTATTATATGATTCAATAGAAAATTTTATTATTATAAAAAGTTGTCTGGGTTTTAATACTTTTATATTTAGTTTCGTCACAAGTATTAATTATGTAATACAGCCTGATGTTATTTATGAAATTTTTCTTATAATGCCCTAATGAATTGCCATTCATGTTAGCAATTAAAATTCGAATGCTAATTTAATGAATTTGATGTAAAAAATTTTTTTCTTTTCTAACAGATATTATTGTTATCTATGGAATAAAAAAAATAATTTATGTCTGAGATATAGAAATATTTAATAATTCCTCAGTTTTTACAGCACATTATTCATAACATGAAGAAAATACATAAAATAATTCAAGTAATAATAATGAATTATCAATCAATAATTAATAAAAAAAGAAATTATTTAAATATATTTTTAGAATAAAATTCCAAAGTAAATGATTTTTGAAATGTTTTTGATTAATAACAAGGCAGGATTTTACAGATGAAAAATAATTGTTTTTGGCTTCGAAACATAATGCTTAAAATCTATTACAAACGATTGAGAACAGAATGAGGGGTAAAATTGTGTTTTTATGCATGCATACTTGTTAGAAAAAAGAATACTGACCACCGCTTTTATGATTTCACTTTCCATTGTCTCCACAAAACCTTTGAAATAGCAAATGCATATACCATTATACAACTAACCAATATTTCACATTCAATTCACGGCTGCTTATATTTCCTGATTCATTTAGGATAACGCAGGCTGTCAAAATTGAAATAGTGTTTTAAATCAGGCGACCAAACCAGATATTGTTGAAATCTCCTCTAGGTCCGAAACGTCTTTAAAAAACCAGTGTATCATTTATTTCTCTTTTTTCTCTCGAGCAAATAAATATGTGCATTCGTGCGAAGGGACTTCCGAGCGGTCATCTTTCAAGATGAACAGGGAATTTGCGCAGAATGCGTTTGCTATCCTGTTGGGATCACTCACTTCAGAATCAATTTTTTTTTTAAAAAAAGTGTTTTGCTTTGTCAAGGAGAAGATATGATGAGAAATGTTGACCAGTCTTGCAGCAAAAATTGCTTTGGCATTCTTGTTCAAAGCCTCCTGCATAAATGCATGAAATATTGCGTTAGAATGTATGTAGTGTTACACATTGAACACTGCTTACAATTTATCGACTAAAATTGGTAATGTTATACTATATATATATATATATATATATATATATATATATATAATCTAACCTCTTAAAAAATTAATGGAAAACATCTTCTTTAATTTTCTCGGTTGTTCTCAAATGAAGATGTGATTCCCCAAACTTTCGCCAAAAATTCATGAACCATCTGCAAGATGAGAACGTTTATATGACTTTGTTTTACAATAGTTAGGAGATTTTATCCTTCGATGTTATTGTAGAATTTGAAATGAGCCTATCTAACAATCCTTGGCGATTATCCTCTAGTATGCAGTTAATTTCGTTTGAAAACTGAATTTGTATTTTAAGCCTGTTTTTTCGGGATTCAATACCAAAATTCAACATTTTAAAGTTACTGCGTGCCTATATGATTCTGAAAGCACAATAAGTGTACCGACATAAGGTAAGGTTTTTTAAGGCTTTTACTCAAAATTTTGTAACACAATAAAACTTATTTGTACAAAATCATAGCGTGTACATATGCATTTAGACCTTTCAATATGTAAAATTAATTTAATTTATAGTATTGCCGGTCAACTAGAATTATCCAAAATTATTTTTTCTCAAAATTTAAAAGGAATCTACAAGTTTGGTATAAATACCATATACCAAATTTTATCAATCTAACTCAAAATGTTTTCCAAATTATATTTATTACAAATTGGCAAATATAGGAATAGATGCACATAATGCCAAAAATGCACTTTTCGAACTTGA
>JAOUZG010051192.1:4035831-4097185 GCA_026289955.1 Argiope argentata
CTATCTTTATACATGTATGAAAAAGTCAAAAATAATTGCTTTAATGATTAAGTTTTAAGAAAGGGATTGCTAAATTGTTAGTACTTATATATTAGACCGGCAATCTTTATCGCCACATTTGAAGGATCGCCAATGAGTTGCTAAAACACAAATAAGGGAAAAAAACGCCTTTATATGAAAATTTTTTAAGCCGTAACTGTCTGCCGGCATTTTGTTGTTTCGTTGGCGTCGACGTTTTATCGCCAAATTTGAATCCGTCGCCAATGAATTATTAAACCATTGGCGTCGACCTTCTAATACGTAAGTATCAAATATTTTTAATCGAATTTAACCATTGTACTTATTCCCATAATTATTTTTCCCTAAATTTAGATTTAAGATTAATTAAATAATTAGAATGCGGTACTTCTTAAAAGATACTTTTCTTCTTTTATTCGTACTAAATGAATTAATTTCTACATTTATTGTACAATTAAAGATCGACTTCAAATAAATTTAGGATCGAAATTAATTTCATACGAGTGTACGTATTTTTCATAAACTTAAAGATTGGAAAATAATTAGATAAGGAATAACAATATCCAATGGAAGTTTTTCTATCTGTTTAGTATAAGCATAACACGAAGCGTATCATCTTGTCCACTAATTTCTCAAATATATCATCAGAAAATTAAAATTCTATACAAAATTAAATATGGAAATTAATCAAACAACAGTTTTTTTAACAAGAAATTTCAAAACATTTTACCTGTTTTGAAATTCAAAACCAATCTCTTGATTGATTTGAATTCCAATTAAAATATTTTAATACGGATATATTTCATTCTTGTAAGAAAAATAACTCGATTTTGATTAAAAACACTTCAAATTATAAAAGCTTCAAACAAATATCTAACAAGATTTTCGTAATCAATAGCTGGAGGAGGAATTTCATATAGAAATAATCGAAAATTATCTTTTTTGAAATGAAATTAAAGACAATGTGTTTTTAAGCAGATCGTGGTAAACACGCCCACTCAGATAGGTGTTTTTGGATATTTGCAATAATTGTAGCTTAGAAAGAGGAAAAACACTGCAAAACCGTCGTTAATGAAGTATTAATTTATTCATATTATTATCTACATGTAGAGTAAAATACAATTTTCCCTCTTTTCAATTACGATAACACTGAAAAGATAAAAAAAAAGAAGAAAACAGTCGTCGATGAAATATTCATTTATGATCTAGAGTATTTTCCATGTTATCTGCATAGTTAAATAAATTAAAAATTTTATGTTGTTTTTTTTTAAAATATATTTTCTGTCTTTTTCTAGTGTAAGATTATTTAAATTTGTATCTTGCATGCTTACCTTCTACATGTTTTTCAAATTCTCATATCGCTTTTGAAATTAACTGCTTTCAAAAAGCCAGCAAAAACATTCCGGAAATAATTTATTTTAATATATGGTGTTTTTTACTACATTTTTTTAAATTTTTTTCCCCATAGCATTCATTTTCTATAGCGTGTGTTAGATAAAAGATAATTAAATTAAGCTATGTATCTATGTTGAATATTTTATTCCTTTTACTCCTTGTTGTTATTATTTTAAATTCAGTAAAAAATTAATAAAAATCCCTTATTAAAGGCAAAATAATTAATTCTTTCCACAAACAGCTTAACACAATAAATTAGTAAATATCCTTTATTCTAAGATGCTCCCTTCATATCCAAAAGTATTCTTTTCTAAAATTCAAATTAGATTCACTACTCTTGTTAGATGCTTCAAAGTATATTAATTTTTAAGCTTGAGTAATCTCTTAATATTTTTTGTCTAAACTTAACAAAGATAAAATATACACACTTAAAAATGTACTTGATGCTATTGCAATGCGCTATATGTATAAAGGAAATAATTAAAATAAACAAATTTACTTTGTAATGATAAAATTTAATGCTTAAAAATATACCTAAAATTGACTAAAACATGAGAAAAAATTGTACTCAATCGATATCACTGAAAAATTAAATTTTAAATTGAAAAAGTAAGTTTTAAAATTATATGAAAGTATTTGTCTTATTAGATATATATTATGGGCATATTCTAAAACTACTATGAAAATTTGTTATGAAATCCATTTATTTTAAAATGTTTGATAATCTAATCAAAGTTTGAAAGTTTTTATTTATAATCATTAATTATCTAATAAAT
Organism: Argiope argentata; assembly: GCA_026289955.1. NCBI lineage: Eukaryota > Metazoa > Arthropoda > Arachnida > Araneae > Araneidae > Argiope > Argiope argentata. The sequence goes on from JAOUZG010051192.1 coordinate 4,038,021, forward strand.
AATTATACAAAAATTTGGTAGTTTAAGGTATACAAATCAATATTTTATTGAAATATGGTGACTTTCTCTTTATTAATAAAGCGTATTCCATTGCTTAATGGATGCTGCGTAGTTTACGGTTGATATCCAGGAAATGAATATTTCCAAATTAAAAAAAATACACGACTTCATTAAATATATTATTTCCTAATATTTATCGATTATTTTTTTACTTTTCAAGACTCCTATTGAGGCAAGTGTATACATTTCGATTGCATTGAATTTTTGGAACGCAAACGCAATTAATTGTAGTCTGAAGTACGTAATACGGTACAAAATTCAAAAGATTATAGAAATACAAAGCATATATGTATGTAGTTGTTGTTTATCCCCTTGGTCTAGACCCCAAACCAAGTCCAAAAGATCGTGTCGCACCAAAAGGTCAAAACCAGTCTCGCTCTCATCCGACAGTTGCCTCACAGAGGCACCGATACAAGAAATAATATGAGAGGGAGAGGCAATCGCCAAGCAAGGGCAAGTAGAAAAGGTCCTGTTCGGACCGCCGAAGACCAGATTTCTAATGTGGCCAGACTTTAGCCTAGCTAAGGCGGATTGGGCAAAGTCTTGAGCGGGTGTTCTGCAAAGATAAACCAGGGCGCTCTGCGGCGCGCCAATCGTGTTCAGGAGGAATCCTCCAAATTGATTTTACTTTGTCAATAAACATGTATATATATGAATAAAATGCATTAAGAAATGAAACAGAAGAATATAAAATTGCAATATATAACTAGACTGAAGAAAATTCCGAAGCTTCAACTAGGAAGAACAATTATTGATAGAATCTGCTCACTTCTATGCGGATGTTTGTTATAAACTCTATCCGATTGTGCATTTTGGCCATCGTTTATGTAATTATGTCCATATGGATTCATCATTATCTGCTCAATTATTACTTTTATCATCTACTACAAAGACTTTGCCGTTGTACTTTTTTCGAATTTGACATTAGTTGTCATTTTAAGCAAATTCTTAATCAAAAGAAAATCACACGGGGCAAAATCAATAGATTGAGTTGGTGGTAAAAATATTAGAATGTAAATACTTGAAAAGACAGTGTTATCCTATGCAAATTATCGTTAGTATTCTTAAAATAATAGATATCAATCCTAACTAGTCTGTCACAAGATATTATTTTCTTCTTTAAAGAGAAACAGCGCAATTTTTTACAATTGTAAAAAGATTTAAAAAACTGCAAGTAATTTTGAATGAAGTTCAACGGGAGACAATGTACCTCCAAAGATTAAAAATCTGCATTTACAACAATACAAATAATTAAAAAGTTGATATATGAACTCTACATCTTTCTCCTTTTTAATATTGTTGCTTTATTTCTTTAGGTAAAAGAACTAAATAAAATGCCTTACTATGTTGATAGGAGAAGACACGTCTTATTTAATATGATCAATTCTGAAATGCACCAAACATCTGTTCACTGAAACTACGTAAGACAATCAATTCAGCAGTATCCTAAACCTGATGACCCGTCAAAATTCCATGAATATTTTGGTAAATAAAATTGAATGAATATTTGTGGCAAGTACATAACTAATTGGAGATGCTTTTGTACATGGATTAGAGAGATTCTCAGGACTTGTATGAATTTTCCAGAAATGTTAGAGCATACATTAGCTTTGCAGCTATCAGTTGAGTAGAATTCTTTTTTTTTTCATATCAATTTCTTTTAACCCAAATTTGATAATAGAGTTTTTGAATTTGTAGTGACATTTTTTATGTTTTGAACATAAATTCTGTTAGATTTTTTAGCATTCTGAGGTATCATAAATTGTAGAGATTATAAAGTAAAAGGTGATATCACTTGTAACTGAATATTTTTAGTAGTTGTTACGCCAAAAAATCTTTTGCATTTATAATATAGCCTTTCTGAAACCTCAAGCATAAAATTGGTAACGAATTATCCAACTTATACCAAGAATAAAAGTAAAACTATCTCTGCAATGCGAAAAAAAGAAACAAAATACCGTTACCTAATTTCTTAAATGCCATTTTGTATTATTAGAACTAACCTGAAACCCTAATTAGATGTCAAAATTAGAATTTCACCGTGTCTGGAAGTTCACTGACCACTGAGCTTCTTGACCATTATATAATTCTTCCACTTCATTTTCATGTAACTCTAGAGGATTTTTTATTAATTTGTAAGCTATTCTCTTATTATTTTATATTCTCCTACTGTCTCAATATCAAATGAAATTGCGAAATTGCTCACAAAATTACCCTAATACTTTAAAATAATTTCAGTTATGGGAATACTCGGATTCCTTTAATAAAGACAGTCCAAACGAATTTCTATTTTTGAAGATCCATTCGCCACTATAAATGACATAAGTAAAGCTATTCTCTTTCTCTAATTTCTGCCATTAGTAGGTAATAATGATCCTCATTTGTTCAATTATACACAAATAGTAACGGTGACAATTTGATACATGGGTTTAATTTATTTATATTTATAAAGAGCAGATACATTGAAAGGGATTCAGTTTATTATCTAGATATGTATTGGTGGGTTGTAATTTGCTTTAATTGTATAATAGCGATTCTCTATTATAAATACTCTAGAAGAACTGTTCAAATATTAAATTAATTGATTTACTGCCATTTGATATTTTCTGCCATAAATGCATGGGTAACGCAACATTTCAAAATATTTAATTAAATATATCCAATGCTCCATAAATTATATCATACCCAAGGTAATAGCAATTAAATTTCGCCCGTTCAGATCATACTGTAAAAATAGATAATAATAAGTGAACGAATTTTAAGATAGCCAATTCAAAAGATGCACCAATAGATTCTGGAAAAAGAATTCAAAAAAAATTTACAAGGAGGCATATGACTTTAATGTACAAAATAGCTGAAAGCTTTAATATAAGCATGATTTATTTGTTGCAAACTGTTTAGAGATTCAAGACGATTTAAGTGCCCATACATTAGATTGTAAAATATAAAGAAAAGGAACTGTCTGTTAAAAAACAGATCTTATGCAATCAATTGCACAATGCAAAGCCATACAATTCTTCAGATAACGATTGTATAACATTATAACACTCTACTGTATATTACATATTGTCTTATTGGGTATGTAATATTATATCCCTTTTTCAAAAATAAATGAATTACGGTCCATGAAATAATGGAATTGCAATAAACAGACTGAATAAAAGGACAATTATAACAAGAAATGTGAGCAATTATATTTTAAAGACAAAAATAAAATAAGCTAAACTATTTTTTTTTCTGAAAAGTACGAAATGATTTTACGTTTGTTCCAGATATCCCACGAAAATTATTTCTATTTTACACTATTTTTTTAATGCTGCGTGCTATTTCTATTTTCTAAATTCGTATCTTTTCTTTTGTACTATTTAATATTTTTCAGGATAATGAGGTCATCAGTGGGATCGCAACATTTTAAAAACATGAAGTCTTTACAAATATCAGGAGACAGAAATAAATTATTATTTTTTAATTTATATCAAAATTTTTATTTTAGGTTCATTATATTTTAATATTTTTAATATTTTCCAATTTTATATTTATTGTTTGTTAAGTACGGCAAGAAACTGAAATAAATCAGACATTCCTTTTAAACATTATAACTTTAGTGTCAGATTCTTTTTGTTTTAAAATGTTTAATATTTTCTAATTTAATATTTATTGCGTGTTAAGTCCGAATTTTTAAAAAAAGGTATTTAAATGTTTTTCCGCAATTTTGAATCAAATTTGTTTGAAGAAGTTTGTTAACTAATAGGAAACATTCCTCAAAATCAATTCAGGCACAACATATTCGCATTCCATGAACGAATTGTTTCCTTTTTATTTTCCTCCCTCCATCTTCAAATTTATTTTCATTCATTCAGATTTTAAAGATAATTAAAGCAGCAAGATTTTTTTTAAAAATTAATAGTTTTTAAATGAATCTTGTAGGACAATCAATAATTTTTATGCTGCTTCTGAACACATAGTTTTAAACAATGAGCTCAGAGCTTAAATTTCAGGATATTTAGTCGAATGATCGTTAGAAAAAACTGAGTCATTTTTTTATAAACTCTCGTAACTAAACAGAATCTACATCTTTTATAACTGTAGTTATTAAACTTAATAAGAAATGTTTGAGTTACTCTTCAACAAAATTATTTTTATCTCTTATCGTTTATCTCTTATATTGTAAAGAAAAACACTTAAAGCAGATTATACTACGAGTGTAAATAGTAAATGTTTCTTTACAAGATTCATTTCTTCAATACATATCAACCTTCATCACAGAGATTTAGAATTTGAAAAGAAAAGAATATTTCCACCGTATTACTCCAAAATGAGAGAAGAACGCAAGATTAATCTTCCTTGTAATGGAATTACTATTAGAAAAATCGGGATCTCTTGGAAAAAATAGATACATTTTCTTCCAATCCTTGCTTTAATTTCGAAAGAGCATCATTTTTCATTCATTATCATTCGGAGATTTTTTTTTCTCGATTTTATGTGAACAGGCTATTCATTTTACGGTTTAATAAAAGGTAATGGAACGAGTAAAAACATAGGAAATATAAAAATGCCGATATTGAATGGCAGATATTATTTTTCAATTCCATTTGGTAATGCTACCGTTATATAAATCAAATTTCGTAAAGAAATCTTAATGAAATTGCTTGCAACTATAAACTAAAAAAATCTGAAATTTAGCTAATGCTTAAGAAAATCTAACGGAAATATCTTACATTAAGAACGTTATATGTAAATATCAGCGTTTTAAGCCTTCTTTCATTAGATAATAATCTTTTTCTATACAAAATACATTAATACACAATAATAAATAATATTTTCTCACACAAGCTGAATATATCTATAAAAACCGAGATTTCAATCTTTGAATTCTGAAAAAAAATTTATATTTAATTTATTTGAGTTTTAAATGTTTGGAATTTTAAATCTATTAAATTTGTTTTAGTTACTACAGCTTAGATAGAATTGTTTTTAAACATTATTTCTTATTTCTTTATTTAAACCTTCTAAAAATTACTAAAATAAACAATTAAAATCGTGCAATCATTTTTAAGAATTTATTTAAATGTAAGATATAGCATTTCATAGAATTTTAAAGAGGAATTATCAAAAAAAAATATTATAAACATAAGATAAAAAATGTTAATGAAAATTTTCCAAGGTTGTGAGTTTATGGAAAACTCATTGAATGCATGTATTTCTTGATAAGCATTTCTTTATTATACTTAATATAGTTCTACATTTTTCAAATATTTAATATAATTTTTAAAATATAAAATGTGTTTTTCAGCTTCTTTTTTTCTTTAGAAACTGATTGATGACAAATGTTTGAAAGTCATCTAAAATATTTTTAAAAGATTTGCCACTATAAATTAAGTTACTTAGCTTCCTAACTTTAAGGTAATAAATTAAAAATATCATATTGGTCACAAAAATATCTTACATATTATTCCATCATTAATTAATTTTTTTTAAAAAAAATTATAAATAATATGTTTATATCTATATAATCTCATTTCAGTAATTTCTTATTTTATAAAAGTAAAAATAAAACTTTGTGTCAATTTTTATAATTTTTTTTCTGTAGTTATTTTATTATTTGCATGCATATGGAGGGATGGGGTGAATTTTTAACTACATGAAATGAAATTTTTTTTCTATTTAATGTAGTTAAAATGGTAGTTAGGCTTTTAAATAAACTTAAAAGTTTTAAGATTTGTAATTTATTTTTATTCCTATCCTTTATGATTTTTACAAATGTTTAAAATTTATTTCACAGGTATGATAAGATAAATCTGCACTTAACCCTTTAACGGGAAAAAGCTGTTTTCTTTTAAAATTTTCATTTTACGTTATATTTGAAAAAAAGAAACTCAATCATGACTAAAAAAAGTATTTTTGTTAAAATTTTGTTGTTGTAATGTAGTTTATTACAGAGGTGGAAACACATATTTTCCACAATCCAAACCAAGCAATAACATTTTACTAACTTATTCGATAGAAAAATATGAAATATAAATAATTTCTTAAGTAAATACTATTTTTGTAAAACTATTTATTATTAGTTATTTCAAAGTATTTATTACACATGAAATAAGTGGTAGAAAAACCAAATACAATGTAAATTACCAAATGCATTATTTTAAATTATTCTGGTGAAACAACATAACAAGGAGCTGAACGCAAAGTAGCATTACATGATGAACATGACACTTTAGTCCATTTCTGGCTAATTTTGGAGCTACAATATTTGAAAATGTTATAAGGCGGTGGTAAGATATTTACCACAGCCTTAAAAAGGGTTACTATTTGTTAAAATTGTTCAGATAAATTCCAAAGTACTCATTTAAAATTTATTAATTTGAAATTCAAAGAAAGCGCAAACACATTTTCTATATAATCTTTTCCTAATTATTATATTTAAAATGAAAGTAGTAATATTTTGTACATTGAGAATACAAAAAAATCAGTATGAGAAAACATATTTTAATTTGATTTTACCTTGCATCTTTTAAAATTGAATCTGGAATTTAGTTTTCGAATGACACACAAATAAATGGTTTATTAATTCTGTATTGGAGTCATACTCTCGCACTCTTTTTGAAGTTCCGTTACTAAATTAAGTAACGGAACGACGGAACTTTAAGCTTGTAATTTTATTTTATAACTTCCGTGAAAACTCTCATTTTTCATTCATTAAAATAATTTGTAAGTACTATGCGTCGAATATTTTTCATAATTTCAACCAAGGAAAAGTTAATTTGGATATTATATTTAAATATGCATTATTCTTTTTGCAGCCTTCTTAATTCTAAGCAAAATGTCTCATAAAGGAACTCAGTTAATTAAAAATTAGGTAAATTAATAGTTTCAGTAATATTAATTATTTGCATCAGGAAATGAAACTAATTTGTTTTTTTCTTTTTAATGCAATTCTAACAACCATTCTGTTGCAGAAAAATTATCCTGATAATAATACAATAATAATACTGCAAAGTCCACCATAAAAGGAAAAATAAATAAGATTATGAAAAAATACAATCACACGGTGCTTTAGAAATGCCCATATGAGTTCAGTTTATTTCTTTGCTTTCTTTATTTTTTGTTTACCTATTTGACAAAGCAGTGATATTATTAAGGATTGTCAATACAAGAGAATTTTTTGTGGTTTGCGTTTACTTTTCATTTTAACAACAGCGGCTTACGCGATGTTTCTTAGGTACACTTTTTCTTTTAGAATTATTATGAAAGTTTATTATTTACTTTAAAAAGGAAAGCGTAAACATATTTATATTATTAGTCTATTATTAGCATAAATTAAAGTCCTTTATTAGCGTAAATTAAATAATCACCAGAATTGTCACGTATTGTTTTTGAAACTGTAAATGTATCCAATATAACAAATATTTCAATGTCAATTGTATTTTACAGCTATAATCCATTCTACTTTGCACAAAACATATTGTTGTTGCTTCTAATGGCACATTCCATGGACAAGCTCGTTGGTGTAGTCAGTTGTTTCTTGCTTTTTTTTTTGTTTTAAGTAGCGCCAACTAGGGTCAAGAGTTCGTATTAGCTACTCACACATTAGATTCGTTTGAAGAACCCCTTTTTACAATGGAGCACATTCACACATATCACAGATAGAATAGAAGAGGAATAACCATGTCCGAACCTGGAATCGAACCCAGGATGGTCAGATCTTGGGGAAGACGTGTTACCTCTGTTCCACGCGTCAGCTCCAAAAACATTAATAAAATTAACCGGTAATTATAAAAAAGGTTAAGAATGCGATTTAATGTTTGGAAAATTAATTGAATAATTAATGAAGAATTTTTGTTCAGTGCTATCATAAAATGTGCTGTTAAGTATTTTAATTTGGATAAAATTCCTTTTCTGCAATCACTTATCTTCTCTGCTTCGTTTAAATTTCCCTTTGGGTTTTCCTCACCGTGTATATGTAGCAGTTAAATGTATTATTCATTTATTTTATAAAGTAGCGACTTATTTTATTAAATCACAAACAAAATCAACTTGAATGTCTATTAAATCAATATTTTAACAGATTACTTTATTGAAAATTTAGTTATTCGATAAACTAATTTATAGTTAAAGGTAATTGTAAAAACCAAAACGTTTTTATACGAAGACATCTACATTATTTTATAATTTAACTGATAATAAATGTTTCAAATCTCTCGATAAATACATCTCAAATAGATTATTGATAAATATTAAAGAAAACATAGCATTAGTTAGTCTTTATTATTATATTACTTAAATATAATAAAAACATCTGAAGACGATGCAGTGATTGCTATATTTATTTTTTTACAAATTATGATTATATAAATGACTAGTTTATTTAGACATCAGGCAAAAAATACTTGCGCTGTTTAGAAAAAGAAAAATACATTTCATCTGTTTTCGAAACGCAAAATAAAAAGAATACTTTTAATAAATGGCTTTTATAAAAACGAAAATGTAAGAGCATATTAATTTAAAGTTTTTAAAAGGATTTTATTTTTATTCTCATTAATGATTTGAAAAAGGAACTTCAAAGATTTCTTGAAATTGCCTTCACAAATACTTTTGAATAACATACACTAATTTTTGTGATCTATAACTGTATTTAACTTTTTTGCGTACTGTTTTTAATATTGTAACATTTTAAATAATTGCTAATTTATAAAATAACATATTAAATTGTGCAATTCAAGGATTTGATACACTTTTATTGATTCAATGATTTATTTTATAAAATAGAGGATTATATGTTTCAGCAATATAATATACAATTAAGGTAATTTACAGAGTATCAAGTAAAAAATATCTTACCACGAAAAAATTATTCACAAAGCAAAATTATCATCGAACACTTTAAATTTTAATTCTATTTTATATTATTCTTAACTCAGAATAGAGTTATTGCCAATTAGACTTCAGTTATCAGCTTTAAGCAAAGTTTCATTTATTCAGATATAGTCTCTGTGTAGCAAAATTTAGAACATAAACCAGCTTAACAATTATTTTAAAAATTGGTGAAAATTAAATCTCTTAATGCCACTTCAGAAGAAAGAAGGGATTACAGAAGTTTAAATTAAATATAAATTGAATAAATGCTGCTTATATGGAAGTGTTAAGGAGAATATTTCTCCTTCTTCTGACAAATGCTGCTTTCTAGGTAAACATTCTCTAATGAGTCTTCTCTGTAACTTCTATTAAGTTTAAGAGTTACCACGCTTAAATTAGTAAGAGAACTTCAAACTCAAACACAATACTATAAGAATGGAAATTAGAACTTTTAGATTTGAAGCATGAGAATTTATGCATCTGCAGAGGGAGCAATGTTATTTTAGAATGTCAAATGTATGATTATATATTATTGTAATTTATGGTAGCATTTAACTTTGAAAGCCAAATTAACCAGGAAAAAGTTTTTAAAAACATTCAGTTACATTTGAATATAATATTTTGTCTCCAATAAAATCAAAATTATTAATTAGATAAATAAATTTAAAGAATCTATTTTAATCTATTATTTTTTTGAGAATTTTTCGTCAATTAATGACGATGCTATAATTATTCAAAACACAGAATGTATTTATTAGAAATATCGGACAATAAGAAGGATGATTGTAGATGTATTTATTTTGAACAATAAAAAGCACTTTTCATGAAACGGCGTAAAGATCTATGAGATGAGTACTAATCCATATTTTTTTATGAGTATTATATTTAGTAGGTCTTATTGAACAATTCCCTTCTAAAATTTTATCAATTAACAAATGTCCCTTACAAGACTATCTTCATTTATTATTTATACAATATTTATTTTAAGGTAATTGAAAATGCTTGCGTTTTTTTTTACACAGAAACAAATGAACCTAAGAAGAATATATTGCAAATGAGTGCCTCGTGATCCCAATGTATTGTTACAAGCGAGCGAACGTCGTGGAAACGCGTCGAAGCAGAAAGCATTGGCGACGGCTGTGAAAAAGCTTGGCGTCAGCCGAGTTGATTTGGTGAAAAGAATAGTCTGGTAGCCACTGGATTTTTCATGAAGCTCTGCGTGTTTCCACGCGCTCGCTCGGCTATATAAGGGACAAGTTGCCGTAGTTTCGGCAGTCTCGGAAGAGAAGCGTTTTGCTGGACTAGCGGATTACTTTTCTCGCTTGTTAATAGTGGGCTGTGTTCAGATTTGCTGTTAACGTTGTATTATTGAGCTCGCTGTGATTTACTGTTTACTGTGCTATACCATAGCTGTTTTGCAGTCTGTTTTTATTGTGTGTAAGGCTTGCATTTAAACTGTAAGTGACTGTTGACTGCTGGATTGTTTTTATCTGAAGTTTTCCTTTCTCAAGTTATTCTGTAAATATCTATAATTAAATTTGTTTGTGCTGTCCTCAAGTAAAGTCCCTTCAATCCGAACACGCAATGCTAAAAACGTAACAGTATTTTATTGTCCTTCAGCAAAAATATACCCAAGTTTATCTTAACTATTTTACATTATGAATTTAGAATGAATTTTACCCAATATATCTATAATATAACTATGACAGATCGAATTGAATATAAAAAATTCTGAAATAAACCTTTTTTATATGCAGAGTGACTAAATAATATTTTTTTAGTGAAATATAAACAATATTAAACTTAGATAAAAATTAGAAAAAAACCCAATTGTTCTATTGAGAAGTAGAAAGCAGTAATTCCATTTCAAGCGAAATGGTAAATGCATTTTTAATTCATTAATTTATCATTTGTATATCCTGAAAAAAAAACATATAAAAGATATTAACTGCATAAAGTCTACCTCAAGGTGCAACCTAACTGGCATATGAATATTGGGTCTTCAGTTTCAATCAAAGGTTTAAAAAAAATCAACAACAGTTTTCTCGAGATATGTAAACTTCAATTTCTTGTTAAACATTCAAAATAAACATCTTTTACACGATTATATAGGATAAGATTCCACAAGCAATCCTCACGATTTCTAATTTTATTGCCTTGGAATTCCTTATTTTCTTTCATAATTGGCTGATAAATATGCTCTGAAAATATTAATGCGATTATTGTTCCCGAGAACAAACCAGTTAAAAAATTCAGAGAATGCAGAAAATTTCTGAAATCTAGTATAATAGAAGAAAATACAAAGGAATTTGTATACAAAATCACATCATTTTATACTCAACAGTTTTTTGTTACTTAAACATTTTATTTTTTACTTTAAACCGTTTCGACTTCAATAAAAAATATTACAAAATATAAATTCATGATGTTGGAAAATCAAATGAACGGAATAAAAATTTTAAAGATTTCTTTTTGAATACTTAGGCACTTATAGAGAATCTAGTAAATTTTATTTGTAAATAAGTTCAAGTTCAGATTATTTCTTTCTTTCTTAACGCTTCAATTAGAATAGAAAATATTTATCTTTATCAACTGAATATAAAAATGCTCCAGACTTGATGTTTCATTTATGGTTGAGCGAATTTTATTCAACATACAAAGAGAAATATGTGGAAAATCACAATTTTTTTTAACTTTTGCTTTATAATATAATATAAATTGAATGAAAATCTTTTTTGATACCAATTTTTACTTTCTCGCGATAATGGCTTTAGTAAAAAAAATTGTGGTATTTTATTTCCTTATTTTTGATTTATTTTCCTGATTTATTTTATTTATTCTTTCTTCTTTTCTTCAGATAGCATTTTGAGATTCAATATTGATTTAGAGTCGATAAAGTTCAAAGAATAATCACATAATTTTCAAAGGGATAAATTGAAAAATGTTTCTCATTTTATCGACAAAATATTTTCTCAAATATGGTACGTTAACTATCCTGAATTAATACTTATTTTTTTAACTATGGGCATTTACATTTTATCAAAAATTAATTTTTTTCAAAAATAAATGTGATTTGTCGTTTATAGATGGTAATCCCTTGGAATATGAAATCATGCCATTTTTCCTACGATAGTCATATAGTTAAAAGTAGTGTACGCTTTAAATACGGTATTTTAACATAGCCTAATAGTAACATTAGCTTTCTGACTCTATAGAGTTCTTACTTAAAATAAAATGTAAGTGTAATTAACAGACAATACAGGATGTAATAAAATGTGCATTTTTTAAATTTTTGTTATATTGTTATACATACGAAATATTTTTGTTATACAGACAAAATGCTATTTGGTTTCAATATTTGACTTTTAATAATTTGGTTTTCATTTGTAAAATTACAAATACTGTGATTATACATAAAATATACATATTGTATTAAACAAGGTATGTGGACTTTTCTTCTTTAACCTAAGTGTGAAATATGTTTTATCGTCATCTGCTTTTATTATTCTTTATGATATAAATTCTTATATAATAAAGAATAATAACAGAGTATCAGAAAACATATATGATTTTAAAAATATGATTTAAATTCCCAATATGTGATTTTAAAGGGTTTGTAATTATTTGGCTATTATATTACAATATATGACATGATTAGAATAATAGAATACACTTTAAAAATGCTTTCATAATTCGGAATGAAATATGAATCTTCCTCTGCAATTAATCCTAACCTAATATTTCATTCATGAAATTTCTACACCAACCTCAGTTCTATCGCCCTTTAATAGAAATTTGCAGGAATTCATCTTCCTTAAGATTTTATGATGCAAATCCTGAGACACATGCTTGAAGCACATTTCCAAATTTTTGGAAGAATGCAGGAAAATGAATGCATTTATGGAGGAAGTGGTATTGTTTACCACTATTTAAAGGAATGTATAGAAATATCGGAACTAAGAAAGAATTTGGAAGTTGAAAAAAATGACTTGATAACAGTATTGATAGTATCAAGTAATCTTAAAACTTTGAATGGCATGACGACAAAAACTGATAATTTTTTAACAAATGTTTTGAAAGTTTGAAAGTGCTCAGATTTTTGTTGTTGTGAAACGGAATTTTTGAGAAATATTTAGAATTTTTTGGAAATTTTATTTTTGTGATGGCCTCTTATTTGTTTCATTGGGAAATGAAGAGGACGAACAGCTATTGACCACTTTGTGGCCAGTTATTTCGAAGGGAATGCCAGTTTGATAAACCGGTCAAGCTGATGACGCTAAAGACAGCAGTCGGCCACAACAAATTCTGTCGATAGTGCTGCTTTCAGTGGTGACGGAGCGCTCAGCTGTACACAAGAAGACACATCCTTAAATACAAACTTTGTTTTATGTATCAATATGGATAGTCCTCCTTCTATTATCGTTCCAACAGAACCATTTATTTAAAACATCTTCTACTTACATTTTATTAATCCATATTCAATGAAAAAGTGAAGAAAATGACAGAAATATATCTTGTGACTTAATAAATGAGATATAAATCTTCATTTGTGTAAAGACTCAATATATTCACGTTGTATAGATTTTATTATCTATACAAATTTCAAAACATAACTATTTAATTCATCTTAAATATAATTCTTTATTATTAATAAATTATAAAGATTTAAGCCCTTTTTCTGGCACAGACGAAGCGCATCTTTCTCCTGTTCTGGGAGTTCCGGTTCGGGCATGGGTGTTCTTCTGTGTGCTATCTGTGAGATATATGACTGTACCATCCTGTAAAAAGGGGATGTGCAAGCAAATGTGATGAGTATGTAAAGTCGTACTCTCGGCCCTAGTTGGCGCTATTTCAAAAACAAGAGACGCTCCTTTCGGCTTAAATCTGCTGCTGTATCAGCGGGGAGTCTTATCCATGGCAAGTGCCATAAGTAACAACAACAACCACCAAATATTTAATTTTAATAAAATAGAAAAATGAAATCTATGATTGCAAGTTTCAAGTTATCATGTGAGAAAATAATTATTTTTTAAGTCTTATTCAGTATTTTTCAAAAGTTATTTGTCTTCCTTAATTTAAGAAATTAACCAGTTTAAACCAGTTTGAAAAAAAACTACCAGATTTCTCTCTCTATCTCTCTAATGATAATTTATTTAAAGCTTTGTTTGGAATCTAGAAAAATTTACATTGAAAGCTTTGGAGTTCGACAAATTTTAGCTTTAAAAAACCCTGTAATGTTAAAGAAAAGTTAACTATTACTAGTAACTACTGTATACGTAGTAAAATTCAATGAACATAATGCAGAATGATATTAAAATTATATTCTAATATTTACAGTACTTTGAGAAATACTGTAAGAATGCTATTTTCATTCATCATTAAAGAATAAATATAAATCGCGTTTTACAAAATTGCGATACTTAAAACTGAAAGAGAATTAAAAAAAACACTAAAAGATAATCTTTTTAGCACGAGATTAATATTTAAAAGTAAGAAATCGTAAACTAATTTATAGATGACTTCCTATCGTAGAAACGACAAACAAAAAGAAATTAATAGTAACTTATATATTTTAAACAATACTGGCAAAACAAACCTTAAATGTCATGGGTCAGATGACTCGCTATCTACCAATAAAAAAAGCAAAAATTTTTTGCCCACGTTATTTCGGAGACACAAAAATCTCCTGACCAAAACAGTATGCTCTCACATGATTATAACTATAAACATTAAGACTGAATTCTAAAGAAGATTTCATATGACATTTTAATCGCTGCTTACGAACACTATACTTTTATTGAATATTTTTACATTATAGTTCCTGAAAATAATTGAAATACCATAAATTTAGTTTTCAAGAAAATATATTTTTATAATTATCTATCACAACCACTCCCATTTTTTTAAAAAATGATACATTATTATTGCAGTTTTATCACTTTCATTTCTTTATACATTCAAGTACACTGTTTGCTTAAAAATTATGGAGAAGAAATATGTTTGCAAAATGAAATAGAAAAAATAAATAAATTATGTGACTGTTGGGTTTTTTTAAAATCCAAAATAATCCTGTCACTGTTGGCTTGTACAGTTGGATAATAATTTCTTAAATACCTGTATTCACTTCAGTTTTTAGAAAGATTTCCAATTGTTGAGGGAATATCATCAACTTAACATTTTTTTAAACTTCAATTAATGTATCGGGAAGAAATATGTTGCACAGTTCTAAATCAAGCTAATATAGAGGAAGCATGGAAAACCTTTTTACAAAACTAAGAAAAAGAAATTAGTTGTAAATGATGACACTACAATGCCACAAGCAATAATTATTTTCATACAAAACACCTACACGTATACGTCATGATATGTAACATAAATACTTCAAAACATTTACATAATAATCACCATATATATACATTAAGTTGGATTAAACTCTTTGTAATTGAACATTTTCCGTTGAAAATTTTAACAATAGATTTTCATAGGCATGTTTTTCTTTACTGGTGATGAGTATTCCACTTCCAGTTCACATTTTGACATTTGATTTTAGGATCGTATTGAAAATGTCATGAAAATGAAATGACCTATATGCATAGATTTAAAAAATATATATTAGAAACTCTTTCAATGGCTAAATTGACTTATTTACTATGTGCACTTCTCAAAGATTTTGCTTAAAATGTTTAGAACTGATATAGCAAAGAACTTCGTTTTTCTCAAATCTGTATAATGGATTTTAAAATCCTGCAAATCTGCTCAACAAATCAAACAATCATCATTATTGTATGAAATTATACTTTCCAAAAATATTAAAATATATTATAAACCATTTTCTTCATAAAATTAAAATACCCTGTAAGTAATTAATAAGGGCAAAAATGAAATTTGTTTATCTATCAAAGCTGAGATTTTACTGGCAGCGATTTTTAATCTTATAAAAATTATCCCGCATCATGAGCGATATTTGTGAACCATTATCAAAATTGCTCCATAATTTGTTATAATACACTAAAGGAGCATTTGAATTTGGATTTCATGACTTATTAATACTTTTATTTTAAAGTTATTATCTGTGTTATATATATTTTCAAATATGCCAAATTCTTCTTCTTTTTCTTCTAAAATATAAAGTTATTCTCAGGAATATACATGTATATTCAAGTAACTATCATAACAAAGATAAAAATGGAAAAAAATAAGACCAAATGTTTGAACCAAAACATTAAGATTCAAACGGAACATTGTATTTAGAGAGCGCTAATGCTGCCACGACTGAAATACCAATGAATTGCTCTAAAATGGCAATAATAAATAAGTTTAAAGTAAAATTCACGATCAAAAGTGAAAGAAATCGAATGCATCCGGCCTGAAGACTTTTTCTTTTTTTTAACAAAGATAAAAATGAAAAAAAAAAAAAGACCAAAATTTTAAACCAAAATATTAAGAATTAACAAGAACATTCTATTTAGAGAGCGCTAATGTTGCTACTACTAAAACACCAATGAATTAATCTAAAAATGCAATAATACATAAGTTTAAAGTAAAATTCCAGATCAAGTCTTCAGGCCGTATTCATTCTATTTCTTTCACTTTTGATCTTGAATTTTACTTAAAACTTATTTATTATTGCCATTTCACATGTATATTCAAGTATGGCAACATTTTTTTCTTAGTATAGAAAACACAAGATACCCCTTTTTTGGGAAGTAAAACACCGTAGTAATAAATTTGTAAAATGTCTGACCCTCATTTCATGTTTCTTTGATAGATTTTTCGTTAATGATGAAATATTTCTAGCATTTGCCACCGAAAAGACTAAAATCACGTAGTTAATAAACGTATTAATGATTCTGGTTCTTCTCGAGAAGGGCCATTAATTCTTGGTTCCATAAATTTTTTTTCTCGCATCATTCCATTTAACTACTTTTTTTCCAGTAATAGGACTCTGTCGACGTAAAGGCGTGTGAAGTACGACTTGAGTTATAAAAATATTAACGATATCGTAGCAATAATCTACTTTTGAACGCTAGCAGCAATGCATATAAATTACTTTTACTGCTATTTCCTGGCAGTTGAAATCGAGGAATGTATTATTTTTATGTACTTATGTATTATATCGTCCATCTTTATCACCAAATTTAAATCCGTCACCAATGAGTTACTAAACCGTTGCGATAGTTGGCGAAGACTGTATAATACATAAGTACTGATTGTTAAGTGGTATATTATATATTTACTTGCTTTAACTCATGGTTTCTTTAAAAAATTGGATGATAAAAATAGTATTGTTTGGATAATTTTATTTAAAATATAGTAAATATATTGCAATGTATTTATTTTGATTTATTAACAGTGCTTTTTATTGTAGCTGCGGTTATTTATACTTTGTTCGCAAAGAATGCGCAGGATAATTCAAACCTAACAACCGAAGACTCCATGTGTATGTGTGGTGGATGGCGCCCGTTAAATATGTCGTCGTAACAAAGTCATCCAGGTAGTGAGTAATATCACTGTGGGTACTGCGTCAGAGGTGATTGTTCTCTGTTCCAATTCTGAATTACGATTTGCAATGAATGAAATGTAAGATTGGAATCAGTCCGTAAAAAAGTATTGTGACATATTTGTGTACCTAAGTCGTACAATTGGCCCTAGCTGATGCTACTGAAAAACAAGAGACACTCAATGAACTTAAATCGCTGACAGGGATGTCAGTGGGCTTGAAAAGTTCCATAAGTAACGACAACAGCGATTTATTCAAAATTCCATTAAGCAGTTTTTAGCTTAAAGAGTTTGCCAAGAATAGAAAGTTTATTTTTATTGGTAACTTGCCAATCAATTGATGATATATTCATTAAATATATTGTTCCTTGCCAACTGCCAACTTTTTAGGTACTTATGTATTATACCATCCAACTTTATCGCCAAATTTGAAGTCGTCCCCAATGGGTTCCTAAACAGCCAGTTATGGCAATTCGGCAATGGTGTAATCTGTTGATCTTTATCGCCAAATTTAAATCCATCGCAAATGAGTTACTTTCGTTTCAATATCCTGATCGCTATTTATTGATTATGTCTCACTAAGGGATGAGGCGAGAAAGGATATGCACGTATTCGAAATTTATTTTATTATTAAACGTAAACATATCTATATTGTATATTTTCTTTCACCCCGATTTTATCGAATTAAATCCAAATTAGCGCAATCACAAAAGAACGGAGGGTTTTAGAATCCGTTGGCAAATAATAGAGAGTAGTTTTCAAAATCTGATGAAACAGAGTTCAGAAACACTGGTTATGACCGATGAAATATTGAATATTTTCTCAATGTAATATTCATAATTTACTTAGTTATATCTTAAATAATCACCTAACAGAAAAAAAAACCAATTATGAATTCTTTTAAAAAGGCCTTAAGTTTAATAAAACTTGAAAATAACAAATTAACACATTTGTATATATTTTCAGTATAATTTTTTTAAAATATTTGAATAAATTATGCTTATTTATTTTTGTTTTTATCTCGAATTTTTTTAAAAAAAATTAACGTGCATCTTATATTTTTTTAGAAAGTTATCTAGGCTCAATAAATTAAAATATATCTACATTTATAATCTTACCTATTGATTGAAACACAATATAATGTCAATGACTGAAGTTTTTTAAAGATATGGGCTGGTAAATTTCCTAAAAAGCCTAAATTATACAAAAAATGCAATAAAAGTTTCCTAATTTGCAAATTTTTTTTAATTATTCATAAACGTTTGATTCAGTTTCTAGTTCAATACATTATTGAATATTTATTCACTGAAGGATGTACGAATCCAGTCTACTGTATTGATCTAGAGTGTTTGAAAAAAACTGTTCAATTTGGAACAAAAACTCTAAACTTTCTTAAATGTTTCAAAAATAAAAAAAAGCCTTTAAATTGCATTTCCCTAAGTTATGTATTACGTTTGTGCATAAATAACCTCTAAAAATGGGGAAAAAACTTCAGATAAAATTATTTAAAGAAAATGATCTCCAAATGCCATCGGATAACTTAAAATATATTTATGGAATTTAGTCGCGAATGTTGTTACACTGGAGAGCCCTTAAAGTATCATTCCTATATTTTTTTATAATTTAGATATCTTTTAAGAAGTAAATGCAATTAATTATTCATTCGAACAGTACAGAAAAAAATAATTCACACATTAATTAGATTAAAGAAAATATATTTTGAAAATTTGAAAAAAAAACGATCCCTAGACATTTTAAACGAAAACAAATTCAAGTTCAAATATTTACCGAAGTTAAATTATCATAACAATAATGAAAGACATGAAAAAAAGATTAAAATAGAAAGTAAAATTCAATTACTGACAGCTCTTGTTTAATTTAATTTTATTCTTAATTATAGAAAAAGAACTAGAATATCTATGGTAAGAGAAAAATTATTCTTTTAGTCAATTTATAGTGCCTATTTTTTTATTTCTAATGTTATTGAAAAGTGCCCTCATGGGAAAATAAAAAAAGATGAAAGAAATGTATTCGTATCCTATATATTTAACGTAGAATTAATAAATAAACACCACCAATGTCGGTCAATATTTTTTTGCAATTAATTAAAAATTCGGTGTTATTTAGATTCTTAAATAAATTCAATTACTTCAGCAAATATATTTAAATATACATGTTTTGAAGTAGAAACTACTTTTTTTTCTATGACTATGTTTAGTTTCTGTGAAAAATTATAAGGAATTTATAGAAGAATAAAAAACTAATTTTTGCGCATAAATTGACAATTTTCAAAATAGTGCATATTAATTTGTGGAATTCATATTTACAGCAAGGAAAAGTATTCATGTCTATCGCAAACAAATGAATATTATTTAAAATACAGCAAAAAAATATATGTAAATATACATGTTTTGAAGTAGAAATTAGTTTTTTCTACATCTAAGTATGTATTCTACGAAAAATTATAAGGAATCTACAGAAGAATAAAAAATTATTTTTTACGCATGCGTTGGCAATTTTCATAAAAGTACATATTAATTTGTGGAACTTATATTTTACAGTAATGAAAAGTATTTATGTCTATTCCACATAAAGAGATATTATTTAAAACACAGCACAAAAAGTCAATCGTTTCCATAAAAAGATAATGCGAATTCATAAGTTACAAATTTGTAGATAATTTAAAAATATTTTTTATTCATGATACGTTTTTATTTTTGATAGGAAAACATTTTCTTCACTTCGTTAGCATTTAATTAAATAAATTTTAATTAAACGTTTTGCCTCGATTAGACAAAGTAAATGAATGAATATTTGGCTACTTTTTCATGAAATCTTAATTAATTTCTTCTAACGTTTTTCTTTATTTACATTTTTTGGCAGGATAAAAATTTAAATCGCCTCCTAATATTGTAAGGAAATATTTCCAGTATGCAAATAGTTATGATTTCTGTTTTATAATTCTTTTTATTTGTATACTGGATTTCAGCTGGCATACTGTTTGCAGCAATAAACACCGTTTCTTTTTAATGATTGAATAAAATACAATTCTATTCATTTTGAAGTGAAACTGAGAAAATACATTTGAAATTTACAATGTCATGTTATGCAGTCATTAAATAAAAGGATTTGCATCATTAGGAATTTTTATGTTAATAACTATAAAATAAATGCAGATATATTAGAATAACGCGTACAAAACGCTATGAAGCTTAAAAATACTTTTTCATTTGATAATGATTAACAAATTTAAGGTAAAAAATAGAAATCAAAGGAATCTCAACTATTTATGTTGATTATTAGCAATCTGGTTGCTAAAGGCGGCTCGTCACAAACAAAATTTAAAATTGATTTTTTTAATCATGTGAAAACAGGATGTTGTTTTGACTTGAGATCTTTGAAGCCTCAAAATGCGTAGGCAACAAATCGGCCGTTTATATCTTTTGAGGCATCAGCTTTTCGCTTTTAAGGGTATTCAAAAATAATGATGACGGTTGTCATGTAGTAGATTATTGCCAACTAAAGTCAAAACTTGATTTCTAAATTATTGATTTACTGAATTCTTACGAATTATATCAATTAATTTAAATCATTAAACAGTTTGAATTGTAACAATCATAAGACTATCAGATTGCGCAAGCGTCGATAATTGATTAAAAAAACTTTTTTTTCTCATCGCAAAATTGATTGCACTTCCAAATCTTGTCATATTATATATATATATATATATATATATATATATATATATATATATAAAATTTAAAAAAAAAGACTTGAGTATAAACTGAAATGATCTACTGTTGAATTCTGATAGCATTACATTGAAATTACTTTTATGACTGTCGAGACAAAAGAGACAGTGGAAGTTTGATTTTTAAGTGATATTAAATGAACTACATTTGGAAACCTTAATATCTTTTTATGAAGAATGACATTATTTCTGATTTAAAAGAAAGCAGAGGGAGAATTTTAAGAAATTTAATTTGAATAGTAGTAAGAAGAAAGGATTTTAGACAGTTCCTTCTAATTCAAATTCATGATTTCTTTAAGAACGCAAGGAATAGTTCAAAAGAATCTTTGCACTTTTTTGGCATTTACTGCACTTTTTTAGCAACGATCTTCATTTCCTCCTTCATAATTCTACTTAACTTCTTAACATTTTCAACGCTACTGGCGGGATATCACGTCGTTCAAAGACTTCTTCATACTGGCTTCTGTAGGCTAAAATTTGTCTCTTACGCTAGTTTGAAAAAAGTAAAGGTATTCTTTAGATAGTATTGCATTGTATTAGAAGGTTCGATTTATCTAAAATGGTATAAAAGACCAATTTTAGCCCCCAGTAACACGTAATGGGAAGTATTTGAAAGATGAGATATCTCGTCGGTAGCATTGAAAAGGTTAAGGAAACTTTCTCGTTGATGGAATTAATCAGAATTACAAGTGTATAGGCAACGTACGTTGTAAGAATTTCAGTCTCAGTTTAATCAATTCAATAATCTGTAAAATTCTTATTCATAGGAAATCAAGTTATATGAATTGGTACAAACTCACAAACTGATAATAAATAAAATCCGAAAAATTCGCAAGTTTTTCATTAATTTAAAAAAATTTCGCATAAGTAGATCAATATTCTTTTTAAATATCTTGTACACAAAAATTCATTTCAAAATTCCTTCAGCAGCATATAAAACTTTAGAAATAACATTTTTTAATCCACATTTATACTGTATTCTATCATTTTTGTGTAAAATATTTGATTAAATAACTATATTATTTACCTTTCCATGGATTTTAATAAACGTTAATGAGTTATTTTTATTACCATTCGACATTTTAATTCAAGAGTTTTTCTTTAAATAATTGTTTACATAAATGTCAAGTAACAAAAACTGCCCTAACAAATAATGGTAAGCATCCATCTGCATTCCAGTTATTTTAGAAGCAAATTTGAATAGATACATTTTGCATTCAAAATTTTCTCTTCTATCATTTTGTAATTATATCAATACAATAAAAAACACAAAAGTTATTTATGAGAAAATTTTAAATTAAAAAAATTTATACATATTTCCCCCCCCCCCCAAATTAATTTTTATTCAAAAAATGAGGGAAAATGTTAAAATAAAATTTGTTTCAGGAGCAGTAATTGGAAAAATGTATTGAATAATATAACTACATAATGTATATTATCCTCTCACTTTAAGCAATCCTTTAATGTAATTGAAGATAAAAATCATGTAAACTGCTAATAAGCTTAAATCGGTGTTTTCAGTATCTAAATGAAATACACTTTTATTCAAGGCATGAAAACAGAAACTAATTAGGGCAGAAAGTCTGCGGAAGTCATTGTCAATGAAGGTACTTTTGCATTGAGTGCTACAAAGATTAGCGTTATAAATTTGAGGAAATCCCTTAATACAATTATTCCCGATCTCGAATCGTTCCTTTAATGAATCATTTTAATGCTAAATACTTTCCTTTCGGTGTACATAAGCTTTATGTGAGTTAGTAAATGCTCTGTTTCGATAGAGGAATGTGTATGAGGTATTTAAAAGGAAGAATGGGAAAATGTTAGCGATTGGTTAATGATTGGAACTTACTCAAATGTATTCGTGTTTCTTTATAATAATAAAGGATAATTTGGTATTTCACGGTCTACACGTAAATGTCAGAAAGGTTATTAATTTTTCAAAAGCAGGAAAATTCAAGTGGAAGCTTTCTCCAAAAATGGTCTTTTATTATAGAAAAGCTTAAAAAAATGAAAGAAAAAATAGACTGAAATATAAATAATAACGCACTCACATATTAGTAATAGTTTTAACGTTATTGTTTATCTCTATAATTTTAAGTTTTATTCGCTACTTATTGAAGCGATTTTAATAAATTAATATACACTACTCCCCAGGTAGCACATCCTGTAGCATAATACTGCACAATATTGTGAAATATTATATTAAACAATATTCTACAATATTAAACAATATTGCGAATAATGATCAACATTTTACAATATTTGTGTGCTACTAGTATCTTACCAATAAATTACATACACCAGAAATAAATTTTATAACTTTTTTTTCTTATTTTACTTTTAAATATCTTCAAAATTAATCATCCTCAGATGAATATGCTTTCGTCACAGGATACAAGAAAGATCTCATCCATTGGCCGAGCAATTACAAATTAAATCTAACTCATGTGTTTTGAAAAAAAAATTCTTCAATGCTGAATATTTTTGGAAATGAAATATTTCTCTCCTTCAGAAAGACTGCCATCACGCATTTAATAAACATATAATGAAGATGTCAGAGAGGATTATAATATTTTAGCATACTTTTTTATTTAGCTAGATTCTTTTTTGCACGTAATAGGGCTCTTGCAGACAGAAAAGCGTGCAAATTACAGACTCAGAAATAAAAAAAAAAGATTGAATAAGTGAAGTCCATTAGGATATACTTTTAAATTCTAGTAGTAGTGCATTTAAATTAAGTTTATGGCTATTCCAGACGCGAGGGTTAGGGGAAGTTTGATTTTTAAGTGAAATGAATTGCATCTCTAGACTTAATTTTTGCGGAGGAAGGACATAATTTCTGATTGAAAACGTACGAAATGAGGATATTTAAAAATGAATTTAAATAATAGTTGAATAAAAAAAATTTCAAAAATGTCTTTAAATATAAATTCTTGATGTCATTATTACTTTAAGAAATAGATAAAAACTTCGTAAGACAACGTCTTGGTTAATTAAATCACCAAGATTAGGAGTTTATTGCCAACGCTGTCCGAATTTCATTCATCATTTCATTAATTAAACGTTCCATAAAAATCCTTTTTATAGCATATAAAATTATAGGAAGTGGAAATCAGCTCTCAAGATATGATTAACTAAAATTAAAAATATCCGCATTTCTTTCATTATTTTTTGAAAATTCCGTGAGAGAGTATTATATTCTTTTGAATTATATTATAAATAATCACAAACACATAAACATAAAACATTTCGAAATTCTTTTATCAACACATAAAACTTTACAAATACCGCCCGTAGCATTTTGATTCATTTCCATTTTTTTATTGCATTTGCGTAAAATATTTTATTAAATAATAGTCTTATTTTAATTTTTGTAGATATATTGGGCAATAAAATTTAATAGAGTTCTTACTTAATAAAAACAAATGCGTTATTTTGATTAAAATTTGGTATTCTCATCTTGAAGTTTATCAATAAAATAGTGATAGTAATTTATCAATAAAATATAAAATACCAATAAAATCACGTAAAAAGCATTTAATCTGCTAGCAGGCAATGGTTCTCATCGTCCTGTATTCCATTTTTTTAGGAGGTAATACTGAATAGATAAGTTTTACAATGAAAGATTTATTTCATTTTATATTTTGATAAATAAGAAAGTAAGAAAAAGTATTCTGAGTTAATAAAATAAATCTATTTTTTAGTCATAATTTTTCAAAATCATTGGCGAGTACATCTAATTTATTGTATTTCAGAAAAAAATCAGAACTGGGCTTTAAAAATTGTATCATTCGCATTAACTAGATAAAAATAACTCCATAATGTAATTACTCGGCGTCCATTATCCTCATACTTACGCTATATAATTTAGTACAAACATCTTAAAAATATAGCATTTTAATAATAAGCGTAAAACGATATTTCTAAATTTCCAAAGATTTAAACTCTTATTTAAAATCTAAAAAAAAAAACAACAAATTAAAGCAGAAAGTTTGTTTAAGTCATTGATAAAATAAATCTATATTTTTTAGTCACGATTTTTCAAATCATTGAAGAATACATCTAATTAATTTAACTTCAGAAAATGGAAGTCAGAATGAGGATTTAAAATCCGTATTAGATAACTGCATAATGTAATTACTCTGTGTTACTTATCTCCTTACTTTGTGCTATATAATTTAACATAAAAATCTTTAAAATATTACATTTTAATAATAAGTTTAAATCGATGTTTCAAGTATTTCAAAGAATTAAACTCTAATTATAATAAAACACTGATTAAAGCAGAATATTTGTTGAAGTCATTGATATTCTTATCGAAGCTGGTTTTGCCTCAAGTGCTACAAAGATAAACGCCATAAATTCGATGAAATCCTTTAATACAATTATTCCTGAACTCGAATCTTTCCTTAAATGACTCTCCTTAATGCTAAATACCTTCCCTCCCGTGTTCATATACTTTATGAGAATTAGTAGATGCCCTACGTCAATAGAGGAATCCAAATGAGGTATTTGAGGAGAAGATTGGGAAAGCTTTGAGATTAGCTAATGATTGAGGCTTATTCAAATGCATTCGTGTTTCTTCAGTTTATAGTAATGAGGAGGAATTTAGTATTTAACGGTTTGTATGGAAAGGCCAGCAATGTTATTAAATCATCAAAAGCGAATATTTAAATGTACACATTTACCGAAAATTGTGGTATATTATAAAAACTTTTATAAAATGAAACACAACAAACAGAAAAGAATCTTCAAAAAATGAAAGACAATTCTAGTTTTGAAAAAAAAATGACATTTATAGTTTAAAACTGAATATTTTTATTAAATTTTCACAAAATAAATTTCATTAAATAATGAAATTGTTTTATTTGTATACAAATAAATATTTAAAAGTAGAAAAAAATGAAATAAAGCATGTAATTTCAACAATCATATAAATATTGTACTTCGGATCATATTGTAAAGATTCCTATTCCTTTCGAAACAAGAGCAGCTTAATAAAAATGAAAACGTTTAATATTTAATGTTTATTTCATTTATGTCTGTTTTTTTTTTATTTTTAGTGTACTGATACTTGAGTTGAATGTCTGATTGCTATTTTTTGTCCAGCTCTTTGTTTTTTCTGTTTCATTTGGATAGTAATTTATTTTTTTTAAAGCAAGCTACGTACCCTTGCATATTCTGATTTATAAAATAGCCTGTGTGATGATAATTTGGTTAGTTTGTATTAATGTAGAAACTCCAATGAGATATTTTGTGGAACTAAATTTCAACATTTTCATTAGAAATATTAATTTGTTAGATATACAATCTTATAAGCCTTAAATAATTAATTCCATTGTATTATTCTTAATTTTCTATCTGAATCATTGTATACTAAATTACTTAGAAAAAAAAGAGCAGCAGGATACAAAAGTGGAAGCGCTTAAATTTTTTTTCAATAGCTAAATTCAGAAATTGAATTCTAAATTCTAGGTGCGTTAAACTAAAAATAAATATTTAAAGAATATTTGATACCCGAAATTTCTCGAAGAAAAGGTTTATTTGGTTGACTATATCTTATGTTGCGTACTTTATTAATTACTTAAATTAATGTTATATAAACACAATATAATATTAATATAATTTAAAGTTATACATTAATAACAATTCCTATTATGGTTAGTAATGTATAAATTATCATTTAATATTTATAAGCCGCTTCCATTTTAAAATAAAATTTGAAAGCATTATCAAACTTTAAAATAAATGAAACTTTATTATCAAACTTTTAAATATTATAGGAAAATACTTTCATTTATTTATTTGCTGTTTTTTAAATGAAATCAGACATAAAAATCGAGGGATGAGTATTGCTTATTAGCGTATATTATTTCTTCATACCGTTTTTAGTTTCTTTAGCATAAACCTCAATTGGAAAATGTTATTATATATTTCCAATTACTGAAAGAGTACAATTTGGAGAGACAGAACCATTTTACAAGGTTGTTTCTATCAAGTTTAAAAAATACTTTCTAATACTATCCCAAATAATTTGGTTCGAATTTTTTTCCCAATTCCATACGGAACAGATCTTCCGTGCTAATGAAGTCACGTACGTTTTCAAGTCACGAATAATCCCAAAAGATCTCGCAAATGAGCCCATTTGAGATTCCGAAACGAACAAAATGAAAGCCGCTTCCATTTGAACCATTAAGGTAAATTAGTTTCATATTGTGGTTTGCAAATATATCAGAGAGGTATCAGCATAGAAATTAATTTCTCGTATAATTATTTCCAGTATTACTCGTCACATTAGAAGTTCGGAAATTTTCATCATTAATTCCGACAAACACAGCAAAACTAGGTTTAGGCATATTCGAACTCAGAACGGTTTTGAAATTCCATTATACTGATTAAAACACGAGTGGAGGATTTTGAAAGAGATGTATGGTATTTTGAAACATAATATTTGGGATTAAGGTATTTCAATAAAGGTGAAAAAGTTTTCAGTTTAATGTAACTTTATTTTTATTAATGTGATTTGTGTATTGCATTCATCATGCAACGATATCAAAAAGTTTAAAACTATTTAAAAAAAGGTGCAAGGTTTTGCAATTTTTATTACAAAGAATTCTGCCTTCATAAAAATGACAATTCCAAGATAGAGTTTAAGGAATATTACATGCGAGTCTGGTTGTTATATACAGAATTAAAAATACGGTTAGAAGGATCTGCAATCAAAAACGCTATCTTTATTTATTTTCGTTTCATTAATCTTTACACTTCGCATATATTGAATAGAATCAGGAATTTCTGGATTAAAGATTTCAAAGAAAGTTAAGATTTATATACGATTTTTGTATTTTCACCTGAAAAGGGTAATTTTTTTTGAATTTATAATTTCTAATTCATACTGTTATGAGAGGATTCTAGATAAAAATTCTTGCCTTTTTCATTAATTGATTATAATTTAAAATACAGAAATTTACCTCCAAACAATGTTACAAAAACCAATGCCCTCAAAGAAAAAAAAATCTAAACTTCAGAATTTATTTTGATTTAGCGGAACTATTTTTCACACATTAATAAAATTAGAGACAATATCCATGTCAAATTCTTGAAATCATATGTCAGATTCAGAAATTCCTTACGGTAGTATTTTTTAACACTGGGAATTAAGAATAACTACTTCGGATTAATTTCCGAAGTTTGTTGTTGTTACGTATGGCAATTGCCATGGACAAGCTCCCCGCTGATACAGCAGCAGATTTAGGCGGAAAGGAGGGTCTCTTTGTTTTTGAAGTAGCGCCATTTAGAGCCAAGAGTACGACTTAGCTACATTCTCACCACATTTGCTTGCATTTTGTCCTTTTTACAGGGGGCACAGTCACACATCTCGCAGATAGCACACAGAAGAACAACCATGCCTGAACCGAGACTCGAACCCGGGACTCCCACAACACGCGGAAGATGCGCTTCCTCTGTGCTAGAAAGCCGACTTTCCGAAGTCTTTATAACACAAGGCGTGTATGTTTCATGGTATTGAACATTAGTTTATGAAATCTAAATTACCTGAAAATTATTACTGTTCAATTCAAGAAAACTTACCTTGTTGTCTAATGCCGGCAACCAACCTATTTAGTTTAATGCCGACATTAGATAACTATTTTATCCGATATTGGCTCTAAAAATCAAATAATGTATGATTGGAAATAATTTTTTCATATTAAAACAAAAAAGTATTTTTTAGTATTGGCACGTTTTACATAAGATGAAAAAGTGGCGCTACAAGACAAAGAAAGAAAATGGGCTTAATAGGGCAAAAGGTACAAATTCATACATTTCATATGATATTATAATTCATGTTATTCACTTTTATTAAAAAAATCAATAAATAGCACAATAAAAAGAACGGATGTCACAGTTTTTAATTTTAGTTTAATGTTTAAAATATCCTCTTAAGAGATTCGCGCGCAACAAGCTATATATAATAACTTTGAGGGAATTTAGATAATATATTCTTGTCAACTAACCTGATGGAGGTGTTGAGAATTTTAACTCCAAAAACAATAAAATAAAAAATAAGTCAACATGCCTGTGAAAACAGGTATCAAAACATTAAATAAAATTATCTCCTTGTTGAGTAAAGAGGAGAGATATTTTTAGGGCATTAGTTGAAGCATTTTTCATAGGAATAATGGAAAGGAAATGGAATTCTTATAACTTAGAAATATAATAGTTGCACAAGAAACAAACACACACACACACAAAACAAATACATCATAGAATTGGGACCACTTTTAAGATAAATTTCAAAAGCTATTTACATTTTATAACGAGTAATAAAAAATTTTCCAATATGAAATTTTAAGTAAGAAAAAACCTCATTTCTTTTAGCAAAAATATTATTTCTTAAATAAAGTATTTTGAAAGTTTATTTCAATTAAGTTTATTTTTTAAGTAAAGTATTTGTATCATTTATTGTGTAAAAATAGCTAGTTTTCTAGATAATAATATCGAATACGCCTTTTTTTTAAATAATAGTTTGCAGTAATTTAAAGAAACAACCAAATTACTTATTAATATTAACAACAGATTTATTGATCTTCTTTGCAAATTCTTTTATTTGAGACATAGAATTATTTTTTTTCAAGGTGACTTAATAGAGAACGCCTGGAAAAATTGTGTTTCCTCACAAATATATGAAGTTTCCCTTTAAATAAAGTCGTCTTTCCAAACTTTTAACAATCCGAATATATTTCAAAACTTTGAAAGGTGTTAACTATGTATTGATTATATCCTTCATATTGGCGATGATTCCATATCATCCTCTACAATGCATTTCTGAATAACTTGACTTTTCCACCATTTCCATATGTCAGAAATTCTCCATGTTGGCAGCAGTCAAAAATGACAAGCGCATATTTTTCAGCATGTAGCTACATTGAAGTATGGAGAGCTATTTCCTTGTACTTGAGAAAAAAAATCAAAATATGCGAAAGTGAAATTTCTGGAGAATGTTCATGCTGAAAAAATAACCCATAAATGACGAGATCCAATTTCTGGATAATATCTCGTGATATAGGAATTTTTTCTCAGACGTACTCCAAAAATAGATTTTTCGAATTCAAGTATCTTTGAATTTTGAAGCCTCAAACTCTGGAATTATAAATGATTACAAATTTTTTAAAGTTTATAATATATTTCATATCTTCTATTCCTTGTGTTAGAGAACAAAAATCAAGAATATCTGAAAACAAACTCAATATTATGATGTTGAGTTCGTTTTTAGGTACGAAATTAATTTGCAATTTTAAATCCTGCAGACGATTTCAATTTCAATAAATAAGAACGAAATGAAAAGTACAATTTTTGACAATACAGCACTGCACTAAAAATTCAAATGAAGAAAATATATTATATTTCAAAAAATTAAAAGAGGGCTGTATTTGGAAGATATTCTATAAGTACAATGCTCCTGATAAAGAGCATTGAAAATCAATCTTCTTACCCGCTACGAATCATTCATATGCGGAGTAAAAAATTGTCAAAGTGATAGAAAAGTTTTTCGAAACCAAATATAATTTTTCCCATTTTTGAACATTTATATCTTAAAGATAATAGTAACCGAAATAACAAGTTGATTTTATTTCTCAGATAGTAATTAAAAAATTGCCTCTTAATTGATCTCACAACGCTCATTATAGGTTAACCAACCTAATTTAAAAAGTACATTAATAAAAATAAAGTATGGAAATTGTAGTTCCAGAAAATATGGCTGAAATACTTTTAAAATGTTCTTGACTTCAAAAATTAAAAAGAGAATATATCCTCAATAATAATAATTTTTATTTATTTAAACCATCTTCATGGCGAGAAGGTTTTGACACGTAGGGAAAGCCTGTTGGGATCAACACTTCAAGATTCTTATGATCAGTAAAACATTTAAGAAAGTAAAATCATGTATTCCATTTGATAAATGTAACGCGAAAAATATATCTGCATTAATTTACTAAAAGGAAAATATCTTCAAATTTAGGAAGAAAGTGGTTTTTAGGTGCAAAAAAGGGAAATAAATTTAAATGGGAGCATAAAAAAATGGGAAATAGAAAAAAAATTGAAAATGTAACCTAATTTAATTACTATTATTTTTTATTTCTTATTTTTAGGTTTAATTATTCGAATACCAGGATCTCCATTTAAGAAAAGTATTATTCTGTTTATTATTTATTTGATTCCAAAAATGCATTATTATTGTATTTTTTAAATAAATCTTCTTATGAAAATGTTGAAACAAAGAAAATAAATACAATTACATTTTATATAGTCATTTCGTGGAATAATTAAACAAACGCTCCCTGATTTGTCAATATTTTTTTTGCACTTAATTTTAAAATACCTTTTTTCATGCATGAAGAGGAATTTAATTATTTCATTAAAACGTTTCAATAAACATGTTTTTATGTGCGTTCTGCTATTTTTTTTTCACCACAGCCGCAGTTTCTCTAAAAAATTATAAATAATATATTTGAAAATAAATAATACATATTAAGCTTATTTATGAAATAGCAAAAAGAAAACATGTTAATTTCTGGATTTCGTGACTAAAGCATTGAAAGCCAGATACACTAGCCCATATATAATAAACCAAGGCTAAATAATACTAAAAAACTGTACAAATATTTATCTGTTTACTAATAGAATTGCATTCGCATCCATGGGAAAAATGATATTCGTACCGTTTGTTTTACTGTCTCCGAAGCGTTCAAACGACACAATTAAAATTTATGACATTTGCAGCTGTTTAATTATATTTTACTTTTGAATGAATTATTTACAGCCTCGAAACAAATGCAATACTTATTTTTTTAACATTTTTCTTAAGGAAATCTTAATAGACTTTGCTTTCTTTTTTGATTTCATTATCCTTCTTTAATGAATATTCAAATAAAAATCCATAATATGTCTTTTTTATATGAATATTTATCTAATAAGTCAAATGACCTTACTCATTGAAGAAGTATAATTATGCAGTTGATCCTGTAAATTTTATATCGGCTTATTATAATCTATGAAATATAATGTTAAACATCACCATTTTTATATCAGAGCCATTTAATGTTAGAATTAACTGCATAAATAATATATCTTAAATCCTGATGCTATTTAAATTAAAACATATTTTGTTAAGGAAGGAATGAATATCTAAACATACATTAAAATTGAATTTAATAGAAATACAAGGAATTTCGATGGCGAACGCACTGGTTGCTATAGGAGGATAATTATAAACATTTTAGATAGCCAGTAAGTTATATTACTGACTCTTCAACCCATCTGAAGACACACGGACAAACTAAAAAAAATTAATGACCGGACTGCCGCAACAACAACACTAGTGAAAACAGTGGTTGAGTCTTAAAGACCATCGTCTATCACAACCCTTCCTGTAGGAAGTACGCTCCGTCATCGACATAGAAATTCAGGCCTCTACCTATCTGTGTACCTTCCAGGGTGGCGAGATACAACCACTATTCCAGAAGCAACTCTTCTTAATTTCAAGATGTTCTCGGCAGGGGATTAAATAGCTAGTAAAAATTTCTTTGTTTTGAATCATTCTCATTTTATGAAAGCGTAACACAGTCAAGTATATATAGCTCCTCTCAATTCAAACAGATACAAACGATGAATATGCATACAGTGTCATGTAAAAAAAGGAAATTCACACAGACTTTCGTGCATCTCTTTTAAATCTTTCTAAATCAGATTTACTCTCCCGAATGTAATGTGAGAATCTGAAGATATGTTGTAGGCTTTTTTGTGACCATCGATTTGAAAAAACAAAGTGTGTCCCTGTGTACTTCTTCCCTGACTTCAAAATAAAATGGTTATCAAATAAAGCAATCGAGTCAAATATTTGAAAGGAAACTATTGTATATCACATTAGATCAACAATTTATAACACAACGGATATAAATCTTCTATCGTGTTCTTTCATTGCAATTTCTCTTTCTAGAAATCTCTCTCAATAATGATTAAATAAAAAAAATTACTATTACAATTTGGTAGCTTTCGTTACTTATCTAAAATTTAATTTATGTTATATATATGAGCTTTTTTTATTTCACTCACATTGACGATAAAAGAAATTAATAAAATATCTTATCGCTTAACATTCCTTACGTAAAAAATAATGTATGAAAGGTATTTTTTGCATTAGTTTAAAAAATAGCCATCAATATTTTCAAAGAAAAAAATCATTATCACAAATTGATTTTTTTTCAATTTAGATCTTTTGTTTGCAGCCATTTTCATTTCGATATTCTGCCATTAATAATGGGAAAAAATGTATTTATAAAACTGAAAATTGTGAAAAATTTTGATTTTTATGATCGAATGCGACATAAAATATAGGATAGATCACAAATTATAAGGTACAAAATTATTTATTTAAACATAATGCCAGTGTTACTGATATTATGACGTCATGAATCCCCAGATGCCTAAGAAGGGCGAAGGTGAGCTTCTGTTCAACTTCACTTACTTTCTGATACTACACAGTTTTGGATTAATAAACTTGTATATTGTTCGATACACAATTTATTATATTAAATTTGTATATGAAAAATAGAAGGCTTATTTGCACGATTGATGGTTAAAATCTTTGAAGTGGAGTAAATGCGATTCAGTCACAAAAATTCAATGTTTTAATGATTCAATAAAATAAAATAGAATTTTCTAGTCTCAGTTGCATTCAATATCAAAATAAAATAGCATGCTTAAATGTAGGAACATTAATAAGGTGATATCTGTTGGCCAAGAACTAGAGTTAAGGTGTAATACAATAACAGAAATGTCAATCATGGACTTGGAAATAGTAACACGATAGAGTCAAGATAAATTCAATATAAGTAATATGATTCATAAATATAGGAATAATAATATGTTTATGACTTTTGATACGAGTTACAAGTTTAAATGTCTAATTGAATAACTAAAATATCATGCTTGATTGTAGGAGTTAATGATTCTTTTATATTGGTAATAAGGCAATCCTTGTGCAACACAAAGTACAGCACATGCTTACAAAAGTAAGAAGATGCAACTACATACATTGATAAAAATAGATAAAAATGACGATAAACAGGAAAAAAACAAAGCATAAAGATTAAACCAGACTTGTTAAAAATGGAAGCAGCAATGACAATAAATATAGCAGTTAATGCTAAGATGGAGAATTTTTATACAAAGGCCAGAATAAAATATGTAATTGAAAAATAAAACTAAGCATTATTGTTAAGCGTAATTGTTAAGATGTAATTGAAAAACGAAAAAAACACACTTGATTGTAAGAGTTAGTATTAGGGTGGGCGGCGTATGATACATAATCTAAGGGAACATGTGTAAGCGAATATCAAAAATATTATGCATGATTGAAGGAGTTAAAATGGAAACTTCTGAGAGAAGATTTAGTGCAAGAAGGAATATTCATATGTTCAGTAGTAAAAATCTTTGGCGAAAATACCTGGCGAGAATACTGGAATTGTGGTATGATGAAATTGACATAGAAACCAGAGAAATATAAGCAGCATCATAATTAGCATACTACTCATGATTGTTAATCGTTACTGTTAAAATGAAGCTATTTAAATAAGATCTAGGGATAAGAGAATAATAAAAATAATATGTTTGATTGCAAGAGTGAGTATTAAGGTGGATGGGTTTTGATGGAAATCTGGGGGAAGGAGAATACGCAAGAGAATGTCAAAAATACTACGCATGATTGAATGAGTTAAAGTGGAAACTTTTGGCACAAGATTTAGAGCAGGAAATGATATTCAAATAATCTGTAACAAAAACACCTGGCCCGAATACCGGAATTCTGGTATGGTGAAATTGTTTGGCATAAAAACCAGAGAAATATATGCAGCATCATGTTTAGTGTGGGGTCCTCTTCTAATATATACACTATTTAGAAAAGCATAAATGCACTAACCATATCTTAACTAATTTAGTTTACTACTTTAATTAATTAGTTTAGTAGAAAGTGGAAAGTAAAATAAAATATTATACTTCAGAGACTTTGATATACCTTAGACTATTAGATGTCGTCTTTTCAGACGAAAATAGCGCTTTCGCTTTTTCTCTTACAAGAACCATAAACATCACATGAGACTTTCATAGCTTTTGAAAAACATACAAACAATGCTTTTCAAAAGATGCCGAATCATAAATTTTCCAAATAGTTGTCTCTTCTTAGAAGTCTTTTGCACATAAATCTTTTCTCCTCCTTTTTCTTTACAGAATTTATCTAAGGAAACAACTTCGGTGAAATTAACTGCCTAATTTACATTAAATTCGCATTGTTATAAACCGGAGGGAGCTTTATGAAATATAGGACTCGTGAATTCTGCCGCGTAGAAGGGACCTTTATGTACATAGTGAAAGTTTTGAATTGTTCGACCGTAGTTTGAGTGGATGATGCGTGTTCTTTTGTCTCGGTCCGCCAAATCCAGGATATTGCTACGGAATTAAATTTTGCCACTCAAAGGTCCGGAATGTCAGTCTGGTCGCCGAGCCTTTGTTTGAATATTATTTCGCACCACGCTGAATGAGGACTTTTAGAAAATATTCGCTGTAGTGGGCTCCACAAAGAGGAGATATATCGATCTTTCAGAGAATACTTAGACATAGTGACCAAAAGTGTATTCATACAAATGAAAATTAGAAAATAGAAAAATATATTTGCATATTGTTTTAATGTATAATAAGAGCATATTCGGCATTCGTTTAACTGAATTTTAAAATAATATTAAATCAAATATGTGGTTGGATTGGCCTGGATCTATAGCAGCAGTTTCAAATTCGGACCAATCTGTGATCTGAATTAGTGAAAATGAAATAAAAATTATGATATATATCTTATGATATTTACTCTAAATATACCTTACAGTAAATACTGAACTTTATTTGATAAGAGCATGAAACATTAAAAATGTATTAATAAAAATAAATATTAGAAAATAGAAAAATACATCTGTATATTGTTTTAATGTATAATAGGAGCATATTCAGCATTCTTTTAACTGAATTTTAAAATAATATTAAATAAAAGATTTGGTTGTTTAGGCCTAGATTTAGAGAGTCAGTATTAAATTCGGATCAATCAATGATCTGATTTAGTGAAAATTAAATACAAATTATTATATATCTAATGATATTTACTCTAAATATACCTTATAGTAAATACTGAACTTACTTTGATAAGAGTATAAAAGATTATTCTAAACTAAAAAGAATCAGCATTCCAGTTAAACAAGCTGGTCTCCACAAGTGATTGATTTATAGATAGATAACTGAAGCGATAAATGCAATTTGAAGCTGAAACTTTCATGATCCCTAACAAATTAACTATAGAGTACTTTTTTCCACAGATATTTTACATATTCTAACGTAGAATGAAGTTGCATATATAATTCCAAATTGAATTTTTCTGTACTTATTTGAACATATTGCAAAAAACCAAATTTGTTCAGGTTTTGATGCTGTTGTTGTTATTAAAACTAAAAAATAAGCGTGACGACAAATACAAAAGAAATATTAATATTATTGTTATTCTTATCGATGTATTAATTTATCTTGAATTTTAAAAGGAAATCAACCAAGACTCCAAATGCCCTTTTAAGCTTAAAAATCAACCAGTTCTAACTTCTTTTTTTACAACCAGGGAGAAAACCATTTTTCTCAATTACAAAATAAATAAAATTTCGTTAAAAATTATTATTATTTACAACATAAGGCGTACAATCATTTATGGACAAAACATCTGTTTCTTCAGACAGAAACAAACAGAAGACATACGAAAAGTTTGGATTTCAATATTTTGAAAATATTATGAGAGAGCAGTAATCATACACACTATTATTTTCCAATAATAGTTGTTTTCATGAATTTCATATCATTAAAATTCGTGAAAATCCTAGTAATAATGCTACGGTCAAATTGTTTCGACTGATGGTACACTTATATTTTAACTTATTACTTGAAATTTCAGATGTAATTTATTACTGGTAATTTTTAACGACTAAGAGGTGATTTTTAAAGATTTTTTATTAGAAGGCTATTTGTTTTTACAATCTTAACCACTTGACATACGAATTTATTTAACTTTCTAGTTAGATAACTCATCTAATTTTGTAATTTGGTGTTAATTTGACCTTTTTTAATAATATATGGAGCATTTGAGATACCAAATCGTTTCATATTGATTTTTTCGTATATAAATACTTAATTCTGTGGCTTAATTGCAGACTTGAAAATAAAAATTCAGTAATTCGATGCGCGTGTCAGACACATCATTGTATGCGAAGTGGTTAAAGAATCTTGTATTTTAATATATAATATAATTCATTCTCACGGAAAATCAGATCGTGGCAAATTGTGCTGCATTTGGAATGTATATCTTTTATGTTTGGAACCAGAGGCGTAAAGCTAATTATAAAATATGTGCATTCGAATTTGGATCCAATAGGTGAATTATAGGTTGTTAAGAATGAAGAGAATTATTCCAGTTAAATCATGCTTTAAAATATTAAAAGATTAAAATATTATGAGACTTCATAAAAATATACTCAAAATATTTATAGGAATATTACATGTATGTTTTAAAATTGTGTAAAAGAAACGTGCACAAACTTGCATTTTTGAAAAAAATATCTATATGGAAAAGTAACAAATAATATAGTTTTGACAAAAAAAGTATTTAAATTTTCTTTATAAATGGGAAATAAAATTCAAATTCTAAAGAAAATTTAACAAATCATTTCAGCTGTTATCAGAATTGGAAACTTTTCTGAATATATTATAAAACATTATTGTAAAAATATGGCTAAACATACACCAAAGCAGCACCCAAAAATATGTTTTATCAAACAGGAAATGAAAATATAACATTGAAATGAAGATTCAGGAATAAACCCTTCAGAAAATCTAAGACTAGCCATTACTTTCCTGAAACGTCCTTTATGTATCAATTAGAAGAGAGAAAAAAATACTTTTTCCCCTCAGTACATATTATTGAGTTAGAGGTAGAGAGATTTGGTCACTTCATCTCATTCTTAAGAGTTCGTTATAAACACTCCGATTGCTATAACTTGGAAAATATTACAAGACAATCAAAACAATAAAAATGATATTTTTAAATAGAACAAGGGAAATTGTGGTCAAGTCTACAAGTGGATAATGAATTTTTGGGGATTAGAAGTGTGGGCTGTTAGTATTTCAAATACCAATTTGAATTTCTGTCAGTTGAAATTTTAACTTTGTAAGACGAGGAATAAGGAAGAAGATTCGTGTTGCTCTACGTTTCTAAAGAAATAACACCCTGAAATTTAGCGACGTTCTTTGTATAATTCATAATCTGTTTTATTATTTGATATTATGGTCAAACTGAACAAGGGACTTTAAAGGGTTTTTTCCTTTCTTTTTAGATATTTCAATTCTTACAATTTCCATTAAAAAGAAATATATTCTTCATAAAAGGCAGAGTTTTTAAAGAGTATAGGATCATGTATTTGTTAGGAATGAGAAATAGGAAACTAATGTATCACACGAAATTTCGGGAAACAAAGGAATAATATAAGAATGAAGAGGTTAATTTTCAGATGGAAGTGGTTGCATTAGGATAATTTGTTAGGACTTCATCATGCTAAAGGTATAAATAAAAAGATTTGATCTGAGGAACTAAATAAAGAAAATTAGTTTTCTTTATTATTTTCAATTAAGATAAGTCTGGCGTCATATTGGAAGCTTAGATTTATTTTGGACAAATGTAAAAATAAGAACTGCTTGCAATCTCTATTTAAAAGAAAATGTATTCATATTAACATGGGATATGCTCATAATCTTATAAAATTTATATTACTTCTAAGGTAAAAAAATGAGATAATTGAATGTAGTAAAGATTGATGTAATTAGAGATAATATAATTTATAATTTTTCAATTAATATAAATTAATAATTCCTTACTTTTTCTACTCTTACTAGTAACTCTTATAATCATCAAATAGTAATAATAATAACAAATATTAAATTTAGCTTCTTTGTTGATGGACTTAATTTTTGGTTTGTATATCTAAGTGTTCACACTTAGATAGTATTTAAATAATAAAGAAAGGAAAATATATAGAAAAATACTCCATAAAATATGTAGTTATATTTAGAAATTCTCACCTTAATATGAAGATGTGGATTCGCTAGTAGAAAAAAAAGGCAGATTTCCTATTTATAACGTATATTATGTACGTATATGCGCCGGCTTTCTGGTGCATAGGTAGCACGTCTTCATCGTGTTCTGGGTGTCCCGGGTTCGAGTACCGGTTCGGGCATGGCTGTTCTTCTGTCTGCTATTTGTCAGATGTGTGAATGTGCCCCCCCCTGTAAAAAGGGGTTGCGCTAGCGAATTTGGTGAGTGTGTAGCTAAGTTGTCCTCTTGGCCCTAATTGGTGCTACTTCAAAAACAAGAGACGCTCCTTTCGGCCTAAATCTGCTGCTGTATCAGCGGGGGCCTTGTCCAATATGACAAGTGCCATAAACGCAAAAATCTCTCCACAACTCGTTCTTTCATATCACTCTGTGATTAATAACAGTTTGCATGAAAATAGTAGCTCTTATTAAAATAATATCCAATATTCAGAACTAAATTAATACTAAAAATTTAATCGTTGTTTTTTGAATTTAATAAATGAAAACAAATTTTAAGTTTTTCATATCATGATAGTTAATTTAAGTTAAAGCAAAGTTTTGGTGAATTAATTTAGAATATTTATTTTTAACTTAATTATATCTGTTTATTTTAAATGTATTTTTTTATTCTATGACAATACGGTATGTAAATAATCTGCAAATAAAAATTTATTATCAAGCCTAAAAATCAATCAACAATATAACTTTCACTTATTATAATACGTTTTCCTTTCTTTTTTTACTTTTTTTTACTTTTTAATGCGGTGTATATAATATCTTTTGCTCATGACCTGCTATATAATTGTTTCTATATTGGTAAAAGAATAAAAACTTCCGCTGTAATCAGTTATGCGACTAATTTCAATCGCAAAATTGATTCATAGCTTGCCATAGTATAAAAAAATAACATAAAATTAACTACATATTAAGTGATATGAATTCCTTTTTAACTTCCAGTAACAACCCATTATTAGTAGCTTCCCTTAAAAATCAATATTTTTTTTTATTACATCACTAATGCAATAACTCTATTAACCACTTCGCATGCAATGACGTGTCTGACACGCGCATCGAATTATTAAATTTTTATTTTCAAATCTGCAATTAAGCCACAGAATTAAGTATTTAAATACGAAAAAATCAATATGAAACATTTTGGTGAGCCAAATGCTCCATATATTATTTCTAAAAATCAAATTAGCAATGAATTATCAAAACAGGATGAGTTATCTAACAAAGTTTAATAAACTCGTACGTCAAGTGGTTAAAGGCGAATTTTATTTTTATGTCAATTTTTTTATGTATGTTATCCTATGTAGTATGTGATTTTCTACATTAGTCTGGTTTTCGACTCCATTTAAAGATTTTGATTTATCAATTTAAAAAATGGAACATTTGAATGAAAATTCATGGCTATGTAATTCAAATTTAAATAACCTGATTTCTTAAATAAATTACCGTTTCAGAAATTGTAATGTCCATTGATAAAATGCTTTTGACACAAATACTCTTAAAAAACTTTTCCATGAGTAAATTTTCCTTTTAAAACTTTATTGGAATCACGACACGAAGTTAGTCGCATTTCATTTCAATATACTTTCTTTAAAATACTCGTTTTTCGTTTTTATTTCCTGCCGGGTGAAGTACTTCGAACGAGTTCTGACGTGTGAAAGATGATGGAAGTTTTAGGTTATTCAGAACTGCACTGGGGAGAAAACTTTACTGATGTTGAAGGAGGAATCAATAAGCAGTTGAGGCCTTTCAAAGTTTTGAAATATATTCGAATTGGTTGATGCCCAAGAAAGCAATTTCACTTAAACGATATATTTGTTGCAGAAGGCGAAAAAGTTTCTAGGCATTCCCTTTCAAACCTTCCTTTCTTTCTTTTGATCGAAAAGGAACATAAAAATCAATTCAAATTTATACGCAATTGATAAGCTGATTTGCATGTGCAGAAATTTTTTTTTTCAAAATAGTTTACTGATCGACTAAATAACCTCAGGAGCAAACCTCGAAATAGTGATGATATTCTTCCTGCATGGTGGTTGGATCTCGCTACCCTGGAGACTACTCTAATAGGTGAGGGTTAGGCTCCTCCCATCTATGACGGGACATAATTCCTACGGGAAAGATTATACCCCGGCCGGTGATCCTCGGGGGATTCACCCTCAGTTCCCACTAGAATCGTAGTTGAGGTTGTCTGGTAATTCAGTTCTATGGTTTAATCTGTGTGTATATGGCCGCGTTTTAGTGTCTAATATGACTTACTGATCAACTAAAAGTATGTATGGATAATAAATAATATAACTAGGTAACTAGTCAAAAGGTTCAAACAAATAAGACTCCTTGAAAACTTGCGATAATCGGTAAAAAGGTTAATTTGTCCTATTATCTGAAATGAAATATTTTTCTCATGTTGATTTCTTTAAGTATATGTTGGACTTAACTCACACTGATTTCACTAATACAACAAAATTTGAAATGCAATATTTTAAGGACATATTGATTTTTTTTAAATATATATGGGACTTAATTAGTATTTATTTTGTTTATTTATCAAAAAACAAAATTTAGAAAGCATTATTTTAAGTTCTACTATTTATTAAATAAACTAAATTTCTATCATTCATGATAAGTTTTGTCCCGCGTGTATTTA
Organism: Argiope argentata; assembly: GCA_026289955.1. Lineage (NCBI taxonomy): Eukaryota > Metazoa > Arthropoda > Arachnida > Araneae > Araneidae > Argiope > Argiope argentata. The sequence continues at coordinate 4,080,068 of JAOUZG010051192.1, forward strand.
GAGCTATAAGAAAAAAATATTTTAAAGAGGCTTCATACGAGTATTCTTCTTTAGCTTCCATTTATATAGTCATTTCAAACATTTTAAAAAATATATTTATTTTTTACCTTTCAAATATGAGCGTAGGGAAAATCACTTAAATAAATAAATTCTTTTAAAGTTATAATATTCATAAATTATATTTATTCAATAAATCTCTTTTAAAGAGTATTAACAAATGAAACTATGTTATTCTTTGCTTATTATAAATGTTTTGAAATATTAAATGTTATCATTAATAAAAATATTTTATATTTACTAAATTCTAGAAATTCTTGAGTTTAGTTTTTTTACTTTTTTATTTTCAAAAATAATACCAAATTGTTATGGCTTTAAACGTATAAAATTTCGTTTAATATTCTTATTATTCTGTATTTTTTAAAAAAAAAATTCAAGTGAGGAAAAAAAGACCATTTGTAAATTCTAACTCCTCATACTTAGATTTGAATACTTTCTTTTAGTATCAAATTTAATTTGCAACATCTGTTGTCTGAAGATCCATATCTTTCGCTTCATTTACATTTCAGTCTTTTGATTCGATTCATTCAGTCGGAAACTAAAAGAAGCGTATTCATAACATTAAATTAAAGTTTATTTTCTCTTCTTCCGTCTTCAGCTGTGTGATAAAAAAGTAAACAAAGCAATAAAAATGTATTCAATTGAAAAAGATTCTGGACAGCAAAATGATAAAGTGGAAATTTTTGTTAAGAAATAAAGTTCTTTTTGAATAAATTAATATCACCAGAAATGTAACACCTTTTGTAAGAAAAATAATAGCTCTTAATTCTTAGCGAATTCCGGTAGAATATTTATCTCTAATGTATTCGATTGAAATTTAAATATACTGTAATCTATTGTTAAATAATTTGAAATTTTAAAAATCTGGAATCTAATCCCTATCTAAATATAGTGGGAATTGAAGTTTAAAGGACTGGATTTGGCTAAATAAGTTTAAAAATATGAAAGATAAAAAAAAAATAGAATACAGAAAATAATTACTTAAGATTTATTGCCCACTCATAGATGTAATAAAGGGTGTCCAAAAAGTTCCCGTACTCCGAATTTAAAAAATCATTGTCAATGATTTTTTTCAAGTATATTAAATTTTGCCATACGAGTAATGGACATGGACATACTTGAAGACTTTTTCGGCGATCGACTTATCTCAAAAAATCTTTGGCCACCTCGATCCCCTGACTTTTTTCTGTGGGGATATTTAAAGGGCAAAGTTTATGAAGGTGATCCTCAAACAATAGATGATTTGAAAATCGTAATTACCCAAAGAATACAAGAAATCACTCCTAGCATGTTAAAACGCGTTTCGAAAAACATGCGCAAACGAGTTCAGCTTTGCCTCCAATAAAGGGGTGGCCATTTTGAACATTTATTATGAATGTAAGTTCAGTATTTTTTCCTTAGTTATGTTAAAAGAGCTTTTTATCATTGACATAAAAATAATTCTTTTTAAACCTATTGTTTTTGCAAATTAAATTCACAAATCATCAGTACGGGAACCTTTTGGATACCGATATGATTATGTGTAAAAAATAATAATAAATAGTATTATAATATATTATAATAATTAGTTTTTTCTCATAAATTCTAGGATTTTTCAAAGGGAATTCAAATTATCTACACATGCTATAGATTTGTTAGGTAATATTTTGTCCAGAAATTAAAAATGAATTCAAAGATTAAGCATTTAGCATAAATTAAAAATTAGTATTATTATAAATTCTATGATATTTCATCAAGTTATATAAGTATTTTTGTCATCAATAACCTATACTCATGTTGGGTGCTTCAAAATTAAGAGAAGTTAGATTTTCTACACGGGTCATTTGAGGATTTATTCATTTCTTTTGTATGAATTTTTCAATGAAAAATAAGCTTATATTTGTTAATTTGATAGATGTTGATATATTTTTTTTATATTTTTCATCTTTGAACGCAGTTTTTTTTACAACTTTTTAGTGTCAGCACCAGAAATTTCAGAAAATTTCGAAAAGGAAATCATAGAAATTTCAACATCAAGTATCACTAAAATAATATATAAACATTTTAAAACATATTTCAGATTATTATAGTATTTAACAAAAATTCTTTTGAAATATCATTTACATTAAGTATTTTAGAATTTCTTTTAATTTTTTTTACTAAACATCTTTAAAATAAAAATTAGTTTTGATATGGCAAAATGTCATAGGTTTATTACAATATATGATAACAAATATTCTCTCACAAGTATTTATTACTTTACGAACGACAATGAACGACTTTTTGAAACGACAATGTGTTTAGAAATCTGTAAGGATTTCGTTAATATCACAACAATATCTTCAGATGTATGCATATTTTCTTTAGAAAATATTAAAATGTAAAATGCTTAATTTAATATTCCTTTTGATTTCAATTTATATTTTTACTAAATACACGAATTAATTTTATTGATAAAATCTAAATATCGTTTTTCTCTTCTTTTTCGTTTGGGCAATAAAGGTTTCTCCAAAGACAAAGCTGCAATTGTGTTGTAAAATAAATCATTTTTTATTAATTTATTATTATTTTTTATTTTTTATTTCATGCAGTGTTGTAATAATGAAATCACATAAATGGTCAAATAAATAATCATGCATTTAATTACAGTTAATCTAATGATTTCTGATCCAATTATAGATTGTAATAATGCATTCAAAAATATTTTTCTTATTCTTGTCCATTTAAAATCGCTTTCCTGTTGTGTGTACTTCGACTTAAAAACAAAGCTTGTGACAATCGTTTTTATGCATCTAATTAAATTTCTTGTAGCATGAGTTAAATATCTTGTGGTCCATTTGGTGACCTAGGCAAATCCTATTTACTGCAAAAGTCTTCCTTTGTATCATCTCAGTTTTACACTCATGTTCATTTTAAATTGGAGAATTTGCTCTACAATGAATATTTTCACGATTACGAACTCTTCATTGCCACTCCAACATTTTGAGATTGAGAAGATATAATTCTAAATCCTCATATGAGAAAATTAATTGAAGAAGGAAAAAATATCAATTGAAATTTATAAGTGCATTCGAAAAAGAAGCAATCCTTTAACTAATTAGAAAATTTGTCCTCAAATACTTCTTGGGGGGGGGAATCAATTTCGTTGTTTACATTGATGTAGAGTGTCTTCCAGTTCTCGAGACCACTTAAACATACCAAGTAAGACATTTATTACGATAAACACACTTTTCTTTGAGATGAAGAATAAATGTGAAAAAAAAGATTTTAGTAAACTGAAGATTTTCTATGAGTAGAACTTAAATCAGATATATCTTCAATTAGCTTTCTCGACAACATCCAAAAAAGTACTTATTCTAATAAATAGTGCAGTATTAATTACTTTTATGGCAAGTTTAATGGGATAAAGCAGGCAAAATATTTGTTCGTTTTGAGATTTCATTCAATTAGTTGATAATTTTTCTTGCTTAGGATGAAACCAATATTTTTAAACGTGTATTTAAGTTTCTGATTTTAGGAATTTAATTTTCTTTAGTTTTCCTTTGAATATTTTCAAGAGTATTGATGTTGGAAAAGTAAATTTATTTCAAAGCATTCTACCTTAATTCTATTGTAAAATATTCTTCTAATCTTACTTATGAAATTTGACAATAATAATTCGTTAAAACTATTTAAAATTTATAAATTCTGAAAAATACCCTGCCTAGTAATTACAAATGAAATAATATCATTGTTCTTTTTCCTTTCATTTTTGTTTTGCTTAATTAATTTCCTTCATTTTTCTCATCCATTTTTATTTTTATTAAGTATTTCTTTTTGAGATAATTTGTATTTAAGAACAGATACAACTATACGCATAAAATACTTTAATGACATATATAAGAAAGATTATTAATTAATAGTTTTTTCAAAACTTAAGTCATTTCTTCCAAGATATATGTCGCATAACCAACAGCTACAAAAAATATAATGAAATAATAAATAAATTTAAGTTTATAATAAAGATGAATCTATACTTTTTCCACTCTACATGCTGGATAGTTTAACCCAAGTCTGTCTGATTTTACACATATATACTTTGGATAGTTAAAATGTGAACTTCGCAGTGTTCTATTTAAACGTTAATTAAATAAAAATAAGGGGGGGGAATGTTACTTACATTTTTATCAATTTAAATTATGTATTTTTTTTAAAAAAATACCATACGTTTATTTTTTAAACTTTAAATTTTTAGCTCATGTCTGTAAGAAATGAAATATATTTTTCTTTAAAAAATAATTGAATTTAGTTGTTTTTAGTTGGTGACATCAGGTACTAAAATTGAAATAAATGCATTTTGAGTGAACCAAAGGAAGTTTCGTACCTATACAGTGGATAAATTTTTTTTTGAAAAGATTAGAAAGCTTTGATAAATTGCGAAAACTGACTGGTGATTTATAAAACTACCCGATATTTTTCAATAAAGGCACTATATTTCAGTTTTATATGAAGACATTTATTTAGCAATACTTTTAACAAAAAAAGGTGAATCAAAAGGAAAATCAGTAGTGAATTACAAGACTTATATTAAAATGCAAAAAAACCCTAAAAAATTAAGATATTCGATATGAAACGTATTTTTAAGTAAAAGCACAGCTTCAGTGTTTAATAATTTGTTTTTCTGCATTTATTTAAGAGTTCTTTTATTTAGTAATCATATATTATTGGTTTAATTATAGCTTTATAATATTTTAATCATTAATGTCAAAATTAATTATAACTATTTCAAATGTTTGCAATGGTGGATAGAATTTTAGAGTCACTACGTATATCATAGTTTTACTTTTTAAAAATACTTCACTGATTAAATTTTAAAAATAAGAGCAGAAGGTTAATTTGTAATTTTAATGAAAAAAACATAATTACACAAATTATAATCAACCATATAATGGACAAAGACAACTAATCTGTACTAATAATTTGTCATATCAGATTCCCCGACCCGCCTCGAGGGCTTACAGATTTAAACCATAAAACTAAGCATACCACCGCAACAGTCCCAATGGCAGGAACTGGGGTTGAGTCCTAAGTGCCATCACCGGCCACAGTACAACCCTTTCAGTAGGAATTACGTCCCGTCATCGATGGGAGGAGCCTATCCCCATCTATTAGTGTACTCTCCAGGGTCACGAGATTTAACTATGTTGCCGGAAGCATCTCCGATACATTTCGAGGTACCTCCAGAGGAGGAGAGGGGATTTCTAGTAATATTAAAGAAGAATTCGAGTTTAATCCTTGAGTTTTGAAATTCAACAGATCAAGATACTTTGGAACTACCAAACGTGGCATACTTTGGAGGGATGAAATTGGATACTGGTACATTTGAACTTAAATTGTTGGATGGGATCTGAGTTTCGGAGTGCCATTTTTGAAATAATATTTTAATTAAAAATTAAGCCAATGTTTGGCATTTAAATTTGATAATTATAAGATATAGTAATAAAAAAGATATTTTTATACCATTTTAAAATTTAAAAAATGTCTCTTTATTAATTATAAATGTATACACAATTTTATTTTATTTTGAAATTTTAATTAATTTATTCAAACGTTTAAGAATACATCAGAATAATTTATTCCTCTCTTGAAGAGAAATTCAACCCATTACTAATTATATTTCATCGTTTTCTCATTTTTTTTATCACGATATGAAGTATAAGTTCATTTTTTTTCATGTTAAGTAAATTTTATAATAAGGTAACCATTTAATAAAATATTTTACACTTTGTTGTACTTTAAATCAAGTATAAAGTAAGAATAAAGTAAGGTAAAGTTTTTTTAAGTGAAAATACATTTAAATTTTATTAATGTTTCTTGTGATCATATTGACTGGAAAAAGTATTTCACTGTAGACAGAAAATTATTGAAACGCAAAACATATAGAGTAAAATGTAAAGGTTTCACAGAAAGTTCGACTTATATATATTTATCAAAATTTAAATGTTAAAAAATTTTTGCTTAGAAAATAATATAAATGTTTAAAATTTTTATGTTAGGCCAGTGATGCTTAAAATACAATTAGCTATGAAAGGGAATTAGTTTTTAATAAGGTATAGAAAAAAGGCATACATTCTCCTTATTAATGGATACATCTTATTAATGGATGTCTGCCATATCCAAATTTTAATTTAGTTAAAAAAATTCATCAAAATCTTCTCCCATGAAATATCTCATTTGCAGAGTTTCCATTTAAAATCAGCCACAGGATCTAATTGCTTTCACACTGAAATAAAGTTAAAAGCAGTATAAGTGCATCGGTTTCAACACAAATCATTAACTAACCCCATAAGTTGTCCCACAGTGCCCCTTCAATGCCCTATTCCGATTCTTCCATTGATGCAAACTGACTACCAATTTCAGAAATTAATTAAACACAGCAGAAAAGTCATTCATTAAGGTACGTGCTTCCCAGACAGATGAGGAATAATTGTATTAAAAGATTTTGCTGTCATTCAGCGTTTCCACTGTGTAGCACTTGAGGCAAACCCGACTTCAATTAGCTTTCTCAATGACTTTGACAAAACGATTGCTTTTCTTTGATAATTAGTTCTTGGTCTCCTTGCCTCTAATGTGAGTTTGCACGATTGAGATGAATGAAATATCAAGTTTCTGCTCGTCTTTAAGAAGTTTCATTTAGGGAAATTTCCTTTTAGGTTTTCGGGCGATAAATCAACGGATAATTTATGCAAATTAATGAAGTTACTGAATAAATTCACCAACTATATTAGCAATTTTTTTATATATCTAACTTACATGTTTTAGAATTCAATTTGTTGTAAGTATTCTTTAATGATTTTTATGTAAAGAGTAAATAGAAAATAATTGCTTTTCTTATCAATGCTTTTGTTCTTAATTTGTGTGAAAAAACTATTAGACGATTTTCTTCTTTTATTATAAAATTAAATTAGTTCTACAAAGTGTGAAATCATTTTAATCTAGCAAATGACAAGCAATTTAATCCGATATTCTAATTCTCTCAAAAATCTGCCGCATACGGATACTGTTTTTAATATTATCTTTTAACGTTCGGTAACTTTTCATAAGATTTAACAGGCAGATGATGATTCAATTTTTCACATTAATTTTCTGAAAGTTTTTCATAAACTTACTTTTGTATCAATAGTTTGTATTAATAATCAATATTTTGTATCATTATTTTGTATTAATAATCAATATTTTGTATCATTATTTTGTATTAATAATAAATAATGTATATTAATTTTGTATTAACATTTTGTTTTAATAATCAATATTTTTTATTAATTTTGTATCAATATTTGTATCAATATATAAAAATGTAAAAAATAAATTAATGATTCATGCATTTTTTAATTTGATGAAAACATATTTTATCAGAAAACTATAAGAACATTTCATAATTGTTGAAAATAATACTATCATTTCAAATTGGAACTTGACAGAGTTTTATCTCGTCTACATTTATTATTTAAAATAATTTGTTGCATTACAAATGATTAAAGATAAGGACACAGACTTTTCGTTCAATTAAATTTTAATGCTTTAGAAGTTATTCGCTCAGAGGTATATAAAATCAAGTTTTATTAAATAATTTTAAATGGGGATATTTATATGATTTTTATTATTATTCATTTGAACAACAAATGCATTTTTTTTTATTGAATTTGAAATTTTTATAAAATATAAAAATGTTATTTATGTGCCATTTTTTCAAAAAAAAAAATATTTTTATCTGACTCTGTAATTGAATTAAGTTAATGCTGCCTTTTGCATAAATTAAAAGAAAAGTTAAATATTTTAGTAATAGTTAGAGCTTTTAGAAGACACATAAATATATAGATAATAATTTTTCAGTTTAAGGCTTGCTTTAATTTTTTTGAAAATTTGTGAAAGTATGGCTATTTTTGTGATTTGGTAATACTATCCACACCAGCTCATATAATAATAGTGTTTTTTTTCGGGGGGGGGTTGGACAAAAGAATATCCATACACCTCGAGAAATTCGAATTTATTGCAATAGAAAAAGAGCCAATTCCTTTGAAATAAAAAAAATATTATAAATGATGTTTAATGGCAACTTCATCATCTCACTCTTAATATCGATTCAATTAGTATTCCTTTTTTGAAAAAGTTACTTTTACGAAAGATATGATTAAGTTTCCTTTCAGTAAAAGTTACTTAGTAAAAGTGTAACCAGAAGGCAGCTAAAAAGAACTACAAAACAGGAGAAAAAACATAACAAATGATTTATGTGAAATACATGCGAAAAATAAATTACGAGAATGAAAGCAATTCTAAATAATGGTAGAATCCTATCATCATGGCACAAAGATTTTTTTTTTTTTTTTTGGAAAATCGGGAATATTCTATTCTTTCCAGTTTAATAAACACCTAATTTATAACGAACTTCGTTTGGGTAAATTAATAGATGTCTAAAAGTTTATTATTAATTATATTTATTTACATTTTTGTTGGCAACAGCAATAACTGAGCTGCATCATTTTTTACATATCTTTTTTAACTGTTTTGTCATGGATGTGAACAAAGAATGGTTTTGGGAATTTGTTATTGGATTCTGAAAGGTTAGGAAACAATTATAAATGATATTGTTAAGGGTACAGAAAAATCGCATCGTTATTAATTTATAGAAATATTAATACATATGAAGAGTGTAATGATAGAGTTAATTTTAAAGCAATTACAAGGATCAATAAAAAAGGTATATATACGACTTAAGAAAAATAAAACAAGAGAGCAATTTTACAATAATTTTATTTCATCTGAAAACTTCATGTAAAATCTACTGTTTTAAAGTAAATATTTCGTTGTTGAAATATTTATTGAGGCTTTTTTTGTTATTATTATATGCGTCTACCAACGTTACTCCTGAAAGCCAACTTTAATGTGATCTAGGTATCCAAATTCAAATTCCGGCTGAGGAAAGGTTGTTTTGCGTTCTGTGATTTATGGGCATGCCTCCCCCCTTTTAAAAAGGGGTTGTGCAAGGGAATGTAACGTATGAAAAAAGTAAGTCCTACTCTTGGTCCTAATTGGCAATACAAAAAACAAGAGACGCTTTTTCGGCTTAAATAGTAGGCAGATTGGTCATTGGTTTTGCAAAGTGCCGTAAGTAACAACACCTCACTAAAACTCACACAATATACCTGAATAAGAACTTTTCTTTCAAATCTCATTGTCGTCACTATCCGTATTTTTATACTCAAGCATGTAGAACAGTTTAGCGTGATAGCGCATTTTTACCATACAGTTAATGCAACTATTGATAAAACTCACAACGGTCACACTTTTTCGCCCACAAATAAACGTATCATTATATGCATATCCACTTCCGAAGCCGTACACATCATAATCTAGTTTCTATACTCATCTTGCAGTTGAATATGGAAACTAAATCCACCAAATAACACAATACAGATTAATGCTTAAAAGATTTCTACAAGGTTGATCAAAATAATATTTTACTGAAAATATTTACGAAAGTGGGTAACTAACTCTTGAAACTTTTTACGTATTATGTGATTACTATCACGGATTACAAATTGCAAAAATTTTAATACCATCAGCAATATTAAAACATAAAAAGATCGATACAAATATTAATAAAGTTGTGGAGGTCGTAATAAGAAGTTAATGTTAAGGATTAATAAGGTTTTTTAATATTTCCCAAATGAATGTGACTATGCCTCTAAACAAAAAGAAATTTCAATATGACTGCTACTCTAAACTAGATTTGTCCGGTTTAAACACTATAGGCGAACACAAATAGCTCATGTTCAAAACACTCAAGAAAACCCATTGAGGAGAAAATATGCCAATTTGATTGTGTTGTTGTTGTTACGTATGACACTTGCAATATTGGACAAGCCCCCCGCTGATATAGCAGCAGATTTAAGCCGAAAGGAGCGTCTCTTGTTTTTGAAGTATCACCAACGAGGGCCCAGAGTACGACTTAGCCACACACTCACCACATTTGCTTGCACAGCTCCTTTTTACAGGGGGGGGGCACAATCACCCCTATTACAGATAGCACACAGAAGAACAGCCATGCTCGAAACGGGACTCGAACCAGGGACTCCCAGAACAGGAGGAAGACGCGCAATTTGATTGTTTTTTGCATACTACATTATGGAGAAAGTATCACTAAACTGACAACGAAACATGAAAATATTTTCTTACTCTACAGTGTATATTTTGAAGCAACTCCACCAAAGACATAAAAACATATATTTATTCTTCACTTTCCGTCATATTGTGATTCTTCCCCAGGGAATACTGCTTCTCATTGCTGCCAAAATTCATAAATTTTAATCACTGAAACAATTATATTTTAGCATAATCAAAATATACCCTTTCATATGATCCGGCTAATATAGAATGTTTTCATCGATTACAAAAGGAAAATAGTTTATAATTAGAAATGTTTTCCCAATTCACACAGTTTTCACATTTACTGAAAAAGAAGGTATTGCAATCCTTAAGAACTGGCAGGATTCGGTGGGAAATGAAATTGACTAGATAAGGATCCAGCTTACAAATTATTCATGATGTCAAAACATCTGGTAAAGTCCTAAGTGACTATGTGATATTGGATTCCATTGACCAAAGTTAAAATGGGTTGGAGGTTGAAGTTTTATCAAATTCTAACGACCTTTTTATCACAGTCCTAAAATAAATTTTTTGTGAATTTTAGGAATAATTATTCAACATTGCTAGTTTTGGCGTGATTTTTAAATTTTGGCACTGTTTTGCTGTGTTTCAGTGAGGAAACCCCCGAATTCTGTATCGTCTCCATTTTCCCTTTAACAACTTTTTCCCTTTTTTTTTCTCACTCTCGTTCTCCCATCTTGTGCTCATCCAACTGGTTAAATAACTTAGCGTAATAGGCACCGAGGGCATAAGATAGAGTTATGTTATGTGCTTAATAGGAAGTCGCATCTTAACATTAAGTTTTACCGAATATTTTAAGCAGTGATGAGTTTCAGATTCTGAAACAAAACAACAAGAACTGTCGAATTTGCTGCAGGATCTGCCAAAAGTTGATTTGAAATTTACGTTTTTATGCAGGCTGATAAACATGCATAATTGCACAGTGATATATTTAAAATAAATTTTAAAAAAATGAAATTTCAGTTTGAAAATGTTATACAAATTCGTATACTATAAAATTTGAAAAAAAAATCAAAAATGTCTTAGTTCTTTTCTTTTCATTTCAACTGAATATGCTTTACAAATTGCCAACTCTAGAAATATGAGTGTTATTTAAATAATTTTTATTGAAAATATAAACCAAAACTTGAGTATTTTTTTGAAATTCCAGCATATTTATTCAAGATTTCCTCGTAGACAACTAACATAAAATTTTATTTATTATTTAATTTTATTTGTATTTTATGTAATGATGCATGAAGTTTACAAAGCAATTTACTAAACAAAAAATAACTGGAATAATACATTTAACATAAATAAACGGAAAATTCTATTAAACCTTTAGTTACAGTTATAAATAATGCAGCTTAACTTATAATGTTTACTATTTTACATTGTAAATGTGTAAGCGGTTAATATAATGCATAAAAAAATATACGATATTTTTTTATATCATTTACTATATACGTACAATTCAGAACAATCTTTTATAAAATTATAGAAAATAGTATCAATCAAAATAAACATTAAAGATTCATTATTCTTATTCCATTAGTGCCATAAGAAATTCCGTCTTTTTGTAAATAAAATAACAAATGGTTGCATCATATCTATTTGAAATATTGGAATAAGAGATGAAAGGTGGTGGTTTTTCTAACAGAATGTTAAGGATAAAAGAAAATGTATGCATTCTCCGAATAGTTCTTTATTTTCTCGTTGGGATTCCAGTGTAAACAAGATTCATTTTCTGCCAGTCCGATTGTTCAAAGTATTACCTCGGAAAATAACTTTTATTTTATATGGATCCAGTGGTACTATAATAAGAGAATGCATTATTAGAATAAGTGTATTATAGGAATAGTGCAGACATGTGTTTTCATCATCAAGAGAAACAAAATATGTCACAGAATTGATTATTTGGATCAGATACCGTCCATTATGAAGATAGAGGTACGCATGCGCACAGCACTCGATTACATGATTTAATTTCCTTCTTTCAATTGTGGTTAGGGACATATTTACAATTTTATGATGATGCGTGTTCACAGGTCCTTTGAAGGATGAATAACCTACCAAAACAACCGATTCCAGTTTTTCCAAAACTATTCCCTCATTATTTGTATTTATTATGAAAGGTTTTGATGTCTCATACCAGATTTATATGTAGACCAATATTATCTACCTGAAAAAGGGCTGATGTTGCTCAACTGAGGATAATTATTGTCAAAAAAAATTTATTACTAATTTGTAAGAATCACAGCATTAAGAATACTAAAAAGAAGAGTTGTTTTCCATGACTTCAATCAACATTGGAAACAACGCAAAATTCCCAACAACATTGTATTATTCGGCGTTGAGAACATTGAAAATCGTGAAAATATTAAAGTGCTACTAGCTATACCTCCATGATTTGGCTTATTTTAAATTTTGAAATGTATCGAAGGACATCGAGTATCTAAGTTGGACGTTATCATTTTTAAACAGTTAGAATTAAAATTTGTCACACGTAGAATTTGGTAATCAAACTAAATATCAAGTTCCATTTTTCAATGTTTTGAGATTTATAGTGTTCATATACTCATGAATGTAAGAGCCCTTATGAGGATTAATTAAAGTATCATACCTGGTTAAAATTCAGATGCAAATTTCAAAAATGTATTTTTATTTATGTAGGCATTATGTCCTTGCTTTATCGTGTCCGAAGTATGCATAAATTGAAACAGATATTTTCGAAATTCAATGAAAATCTCGTGGAATTTTTTTCCCTTCAAAATTAAATTTTTGTTCTATTCACTTGTTTCTGCAGCTCTGAAAGTGAATTGGTCATTTTTGAAAAGTTATAAAATATCCAAGATTTATATAGTTACAAATATTTTTCTTCGTGTTAAGTTATGTAGCTTCTAAATCTGTACATTCACGCTTGTGTATTCTATAGTTCTGTAGTTCTGAATGATTTATATAAAGTATATTTGAATAATAATTATAATGGACTCAAAATGGCTCTTGCTTCATTTGCAACCACACTTAAAGTGTTTACCGCAACAACGATAATCTTAAGTTTTCTGTGGTTTTTAAAATGCTGATGAGGAAGATAAAACAAAGTCCACCAGAATTGATCTGGTTGTTCCCATTGGAAGTCCAGGATAGTCACATGGAATAATTTTATGTTCCAGATAATAAATAAAACACGTTCATAGTGACACTTAAATAAGTACAAGGCATATTCAACAATATCATTTGGAACCTGAAAAATAATTTGCTGAAAATAAATAGATAGGAGTGGATTTATTTTTAAATTGATTAAATAACTATATATATATATATATATATATATATATATATATATATATATATATAGCCTGCAACCATAAGGAAAACAGGTGTGCATTCTGTATTGATAACAAACGTAAGCGGAATTTTTTATTTATTCATTTAAAATTGTCATTTTCATCATGTGAAGAATTGCTAATGGTGTGTGTCAGTAGATAAAGGTAGCTCTTATTCAAAATTACGCTTCTCAAAAAGAGTTGATGATCTTCCTTTGAGCAAAGCTGTTTCAATATGGAATCCAAAATAGACGTACCAACCATAAATTGATCATTGAATAAATTGAATTTAATTCTATATATTTTGTTACTAAATTTAATGATTCAACAGTATTGAATAATTTTGTAGTAGAAACCTCCGTCTAAAATTTTACAAAGTGTAATTTTTGTACTGACGCGTATTTCAAGAAAAAACAATTTTTAAATGCTTTCGAGAATTCAGGTTCATTTTATAAAAGTTAAAGGTCGAAATTATTAGAAAATATCGTTTATGAATCCACTCATGAAAACTAATCATATAAAATAAATCTATGATCCATTCATGGAAACAAATCATATAAATCTATGATCCAATCATGGAAATTAATCGTTTAAAAAATCTATATTTTCTCATTATATTTGAAAGAAAATATATTTATGAAATTTATAGGATTAAAAGGTTTTTAAACTATATATTCATGTTTATGCAATATATTTATAATAATAAAAAAGTGAGAAAATTGAAGAGTATATTAATATATTTACTACGTTAATAATAATTGCAAAAATATCTACTCCCATATATGAAAATAATAAATATTGGTAAATTTATCTTATAAATATTAATAAGTTTAGTTATTAAAATAAACGAATTCCATAGCACTCTGACTTGACAGTACAATATCTCACAAGGGAAGACTTTTTTAAGTCGAGTTATAATATTTCATCAGAATATAATTCAATTTATACTCTGATGTAGGTGTCCATATCATTCTGTTTTTTATACGAAATATTTACAAGAAAGCAAAGTAACCCTGATTATTAACAAAAGCTCTTAAAATAATTCTACATCATATTATATATATATATATATATATATATATATATATATATATATACGCATAAATGTTGCTTAAAGCGCACATTTATGACGATCACAACCTGCTGACGTATTCGTTTGTATGTAAGAGGAAAGGAATTTATTCGCAACGCGCTATTAAGTAAAAGAATATACAACACACAAAAAAGCAAATTGCATCCTGTTGAGAGTAACTCGTCTGGACATGCTAAGTCACGAAATAACTCTTTCCGAAGTAAAAGCATTTTGTGCAAGAGAATTTGTCCGATGATGAGTAAATCAAATTAGGAGCATCATGTATTTATTGTCATTCTTACATTTCAGCAAATAGTAACAAATGATGGTCATTCCATACGTTGGAATAGACAAAGTAGCATCTTTTTCAAGGATAAAGTGCATTCCTTTCTTCCAAACGAATCGCTTAAAATAAAATAAAAGGACAGTTTGTTACTTCCTTCAGACATCATTTATTCATCAATTATAAAGGTACAAACTCCATTCCCATCCCACAGCAAACTTATTAGTCTCCTTTACGATAATTTTTTTTGGGAACTATTTGATCTCGACATTCGAACTGTTCGTTATGGATATTGCTGCGACTGGCAAAAGATCAAAGAATATTTAAACGAAAAAGAGGATTTGGCTAGACCTCTGAATATGTTGTAGATATTTCAGATATCTAAAATGAAGAAGCAATTACACCAACTATTTGGATTTCAACCGATGGCATGTAAGATTTAAGAGCAATAATGAAAATTTGAAGGATTGATTAAAATGATTAGGATTTTTTAAAAATAAGTTGTTTACTTTTTGGACAAAGAAGGTTTTGGTTTGCAATGAGTAATCTGTTTTGAGTTTTATGACATAACTATCAATACGAAATTATCAAAAGCCAAATTCTATATTTTTTTAGAGTAAAACCACAGATTAGGAATGTGATCTACTACTCAGAACTGAATTAATTTAGGTTATGCACTATAGCGTATGCTAGTAGCTCCAGGTTAAAATGCTCATAGCTTCTTATTGTGGAGAAAATATGTCCTTTATCTTGTGCTTTGTATATTGTATTATCGAAGAATAATCGCTATATTGACAATGTAATGTGAAAATATTTTTATCTAACTCTGTAATATAAACCCTATTTTTATTTAGCATTAATTCTAAGTTTTACTGAATTTGCTTAACAAGTGTTGAATTACAAGTACAGAAGAAAAGCAACAAGAGATGGCGAAATCCTTCAATAAAGTGCCAAAATTTGATTCGCAATCTACGTTCATATATTTTAATAGAACTGAAAAAAAACATTCATTGTTGCCAAATAAAGAGGCAACTACAAATGAAGAACTTAATATATTTCGCAAGTGTTTTTGAACGGTGTAATTTATTAAACATATTCAAATCTAGTTTGAAAAATGTTACAAAGGTTCGAAGAAAGTAAAATATATTTTAAATTAGAAATATATAGCAAAGATATTTTAATTCATCAATTTTCATTTCAGTGGATTGTACTTTCTCAGTGCACATTTCGTTAAATATATGAAACATTTTTACTGCCGATATGAATAGAAATTTAAAGAATTTCTTAAAAATAATGTAGAATACTATATTTTTAATTCTTAAAAAACTGGCATAAAATTTTAATAATCATGAATTACATTTTTTAATATTTTGAATAAAGATGGAACATCTTTTTTGTAAAAAAAATTGGCTCCACAAAAAATAGGATATTATATTATAAATAAAATCGCTGGAAATTTAAGAATGAAAAATTCTATTAAAAATATAGTTACATTAATAAATATTACGCCATGACTAATAATAATAAATATTGTAAAGATGTACGCAGTTAATCCTGTTCGTTAACACTATACACAATTATATTTATTTACAGAACTTTTTCCTATCATACTATCCACCTCGATACTGAAATGTCATCTATAAAATTATAGCAAATAGTAGCGATCGAAATAAATTACCAGCACTTCAGGTTCATCATTCTTATTCCCTCATTGTCTTTAGAAGTTCCATCTTGTTACTAAAGTAACAAATGATCGCATCAATTCTATTGGAAATCTTGGAATTAGTGATGAAAGACGGTGTTTTTTTTTTCTAAAAGAAATTCAAAGATAAAATAAAGTGTATACATTCCCCGAATAGTTCCCGATTTTCTCGTTGGAATTCCAGAGACACGATTCATCTTCTTCTGTCACTGCGATTATTCGGAGTAATACTTCTTAAATAACTCTCATTTTCGATGAATTTAGTCATTATATTATAAGAGAGTGCATTATTTTAATGGAGATTATGCTGTTTAGAAATGTTATATTATTAGAATGAAGATAGTGTTGTTTAGAAATGTTGCATTATTAGACTGAAGATTGTGTTGTTTAGAAATGTGACATCATTAGAATGAAGATTATGTTGTTTAGAAATGTGACATTATTAGACTGAAGATTATGTTCTTTAAAAATGTGACATTATTAGACTGAAGATTTTGTTCTTTAGAAATGTGAC
>JAOUZG010051192.1:4100710-4114419 GCA_026289955.1 Argiope argentata
ATATATATATATATATATATATATATATATATATATATATATATATACGCATAAATGTTGCTTAAAGCGCACATTTATGACGATCACAACCTGCTGACGTATTCGTTTGTATATAAAAGGAAAGGAATTTATTTGCAACGCGCCATTAAGTAAAAGAATATATAACAGACAATAAAGCAAATTGCATCCTGTGGAGATAACTCGTCTAGACACGCTAAGTCATGAAATAACTCTTTCCTAAGTAAAAGCATTTTGTGCAAGAGAATTTGTCTACTGATGAGCAAATCAAATTAAGAACATCGTGTAGTTATTGCCATTCTTGCATTTCCACAAACAGTAACAAATGATGGTCATTCCATACTCTTGCTGGAATAGAGTAAAATAAGATCTTTTTCAAACCTGTAGTGCATTCCTTGCTTCTGAACGAATCGTCCCGAACGGAAAGGACAATCTGTTACTTTTTTCAGACATCATTTATTCATCAATTAGAAGGGGGCAGGGTACTCAATTCCTTTCCCTCAGCACACATTACTGGTCATCTTTACGAATAAAGGCTATTTTGGGAATGATTTGACTCGTCATCTAATCCCTAAGTGCTCGTTATGGACACTGCTAGGATTGGCAAAAGACCAAAGAAATATTTACACGAAAAACAGAAAGTGGCTCTGTGAGTTAGTATGCCGTAGGTTTTCAGATATCGAAAGTAGCCTAGTTACACAAATTTATATTGTTTTCAACTTGGTAAATGGAGGAATAAATGAAACATAATACCCAAGAATTGGAAAAAAAGTCTCAATATTTTTTTTTCTTCATTAAGTCGTTGACGTTACTAGCAGATTGTAAGAATCGGTTTCTTGTAGGTTGTCCGTGATCAATTTTATGTTGTAATTCCGATTACTAAGTAAAATATCAAATTAAGGAATGTTTGATTTTAATTCTTCTTCTTTTCCAAAAAAAGCATATTCTAAACAATTGTTTCGAGAGTTTATTGTCCTGGGAGTATCATCTATACGTATATCCAAAATTATCATTTGTTGGCTGCTCAAAATTTTCGTTAGAGATTAAATGAAATATTGAGAGTTAATTAATATAAAAAAGGTTTATTAAAGTTTCGAATACGTACTCGTCAGCTATCAGTATCGTACTCTATGAGAATTCTAAAGTTACAGCATAAACAAAAATACATCAAGCTGTTGCCACAAGATAAAAGAAGTTGCAAATAAAATAAATTTACACATTGAAGTATATTTGAATAAAGATTTAAGAATTTCTTTTAAAATAGGTTTATTTAATGAAAGCAGAAAGAAATGTTAAAGTAGTAGTTCCTTTTAACTGCTTTATTGATTATCCATTAAGTTTGGAAAAAATTATTATTTTATGTTTCTTGGATGCCTGGATTCAAATTTATGGCCTATTGCGGTTCATATTCCGGTGCACGATAGTTACCAGATATTTTCGAAATACATGTAAATGAGAAAAAAACTTAAAGGTTGAATGGTTTTATAACACTAGCAGAAGAAAATATTAAGGTAATTAGAGTCTCTATTAGTTACTATAGCGATAATTTGAAACATTACAAATAATTTTTACCGTTGGTTTTAAGTATTTGCAGTTAACTAATTAATAAACTATACTGATTCATTTAGACAAAAACTATTTAGTTAGAAAATATAATTTTGATTAGAAACATCTAGCTATATTTTTTTATTTACAGTTTAATGCCATTAATAATATCATGAATCTGAATTTTTAGTATTTCTTTGCAATCACACCACATTTATTGTCATTATAAGTTAGTCCATATTAATCAAACAAAATCTAATTGGAGTTTTAAATCTGTATAAGTTTATTGGCTACTAAAAATTACACATGTATTTGCCGACTTCTCAGTAATTGGTAGCACATCTTGCCTGTGATTTGAGCCATTCGGGTTCGAACATGGTTGTTCTTCTGTATTGTATCTTTGAGGAATGTTATTGGGCCCTCCTTTAAAAAGGGGCTGAGCAAGCTAATGTGATGAGTGAGTAAAAAATGCCGTAGTTTTGGCCCCAGTTGGCGCTTCTACAAAACCAGAGACGCTAGTTAGGTTTAAATCGCTGACTACCTCAAGGAAGCATGTCCATGACAAGTGCCATAAGAAACAACAAAAAAGTATTTTAGAAAAAATTATTGTACTAAAAGAATCTTAACAATGTTTTTTTAAAAGTATGCTTATTTAATGGTTCAATCCTTATTTCTTGATTTTGAAACATTTTAGCATTCTTTTTTGCAGAATTCATTAAACATTCTAAATATTGTATAGGTGCTCATTAATTTTAGCTGTTTATATTTATATTTTCCTGTGTGGAATGCACAAATTTCTAGAAATATGATCATGATATTTTTATGAATTTCCATATCATTTCACTCGTGATTAAATAAATTGAGTGGAATTTTGTAGTTTTATTGCTTGCAATTGTTTTCTGTATTTCACGTTTGCTCTAGTAATCACTTCTAGTATTTTAATAAAAGTATTATTCAGTTTTTTTTGTAATACATAGATAAAACTTTTCTCATAAATATTCGTGTTATTTATCGTTTTCTAGATCTCAAATTTTACTATACAATTTGTGAATTAAAAAAACATAGAATAATGCCGAATGGTTGAAATCAAAATAATCATATTGACATCACAACATTGAACGAGAAACGCAAAAACCATAATAAAAGTTCTTCATTTAAGTTCACTGCCATATTCTAAATAGTCAAATATAGAATAAAGAAAAATTCTTAAACTTATTCCATAAATATAGAATAAAGAAATATATGGAATTAAATAAATATGAATTTCATTTTTTAACCAATAAATTCGAGATAAAGTTGTTTTTTTTTTTATCATTTGCAATACTAAAGTGACTAATTAATTCAATAAAACAATGAAAATGAAACAATGAATGTTTTGTTAAATATAGAATTAAAAAAATATATGGAATTAAATAAATATGAAATTTGATTTTTTAACCAATAAATCCGAGACAAAGTTTTTTTTGGATTGTTTGCAATACTAAAGTTACAAATTAATTCAATGAAACAATCAAAATGAATAAAAATATAATTCAACTCGCATAAGCACATGGTGCTTGGCCGTTCAAGAAATGATGTTCTGACATCATACATTGAAATGTGCATAGCGGATTCCATTTTAATCTTTTTTTTCTTAAATGATCTGGAAATTTAATACAGTTTAATAGCTCATACAAAATTTTATTTCGTTATATAATCGAGACTTCAAGATATCGTGATTACACATATACGAATATAAAGACCGCTAACAAATAAACGCTTTCAAAATAGCCCCATAATTTCATAGAAATCTTTGCTTCTTATTATCCAGTTTTATTTAAAGTTTACCTACTAAAAACCTTGGTTTATGGGCATGCAACCGTGAATAGACTTAAGTATGACGATTTCATCCAAAATTTAAAAGAAAACCGAAGTTTTTTGTTATAAAAATCCTTCAATTTATGGTTGTAGTTGGTTTCATTTCTGAATTATTAAATTCATAGATAAATAAATCGAGGTAATTATGGACACATACTTTAGCTGTCTGAATTTGAATCACTTTATAAACAGTACCACAAATATACGATTGTAAAGACCGGTAGACAATAAACGTTTTTGAATATGATCCAAAATTTTACATAAGTCTTTATTTCTAACTATAAAATTGCATGTGAAATTCCACTTATTTTACACCATTATTTATAGATCCAGACAGATGAATATATTTCTGCCGACCCATTATGTCAAAAAGGCGACAAAAAAACCATTTGATTCGTTGTAGAAACCATGAAACTTAATACATGATCATGGTAAATTTCATTTCAAAATTATCAGATTCTCAGTTAATAACCTGAAATAATTAAGAAACATATTTTAATTATCTGAGCGAACATATACGAATATAATCACACCTTTATGATTTTAAAGACAGTTAAAAGATTCAAGTTTCAAAATGCGAGCCAATTTCTTACACTACTTAATTCTTAATGATAAAACTTTATATGAAATTATTTGTCAATATAAACAGACATATAAACTTTCTGCTAAACCATTTTCTCCAAATTTTTTTTTAATTTTGTTATAAAAACCATGAAACGTTTATATAACATGGTTGTTTATATATTATTATGGTTTATATATATATTATGGTTGGTTTCGTTTCCGAATCATCTAATTAACAAACAATTAACCGACATAATTATAAAAACATATTTTAGTTATCTGAACGTGAGCCATTAATAGGAACACAACCAGAAATATGCCATTGTAAAGACCGAGAGACAATAAGAATTTTCGAATACGATCCAGAATTTTCATAAGTCTTTAATTCTAATGATAAAACTGGACGTAAAGTTTTACCCATTTAACATTTTGATTTATAGGTATAGACAAAGGAATAGTCTTTCTGCTGCCTCCTTTCATCCAAATGTTGATGAAAACCACTGATTTTTGTTGCAAAACCCATGAAAAATAAGACATGCTTATGGCTAGTTTCTTTCCTGAATTATCGAATTCACAAACACTAAATAGGCATAATTATGAAAACATATTTTAAGTATCTGAATTTGGGTCACATGTATGGAAATAAAGACAAATAGATAATAATTTTTTTTAATATGATCCAGATTTTCATAAGTCTTTATTTTAAATGATAAGCAAAATTATCCCATTTAAAACTATAATTTATAGGCATAGACGTACGAATAGACTTCTTGTTGAACCCTTTTTGACCCAAAATTTGAAAAAGAAATAAAAAATTAAAATGAAATCTGCTATGCATATTTCAATGTATCATGTCAGATCATAACTTCTTTAACGGCCAAGCACCACGTGCTCGTGCAAGTTAAATTATGTTTTTATTCATTTTAATTGCTTCATCGAATGAGTCCCTTTAGTATTGTAAAAGATTAAAAAAACTTTGTCTCGCATTTTTTTGTTATAAAAAATATATTTATTTCATTCATTTATTTATTTCATTCATTTATTTATTTCATCTATTTATTTCATTTCATATAATCACGAGTTCAAAATGACATTTTCCTAAGTTTCATTTGCTGTAATCATTAAATTATTGTTTTAATCAGAGCTCTTGTAAAAGTAATGGTAATACGTTATTAAATGCTGATTTTTTGAGATGCTCGTGCGGATAATATTTTTATTTTTTGCTTCCAGATTTTTGTTGACGCCAAAAACCTCATCCCCAAAACAACATCATGTTCTGACATGATACAAAAAACAGTATTTTTTTAAATCATGTTCTGACATGATAAAAAAACTATTTTTTTATAAAGACCATAAACATAGTTGTATACTTCGCGTACGAGAAAGCAAAAATGTAACATTTAAATTCCGTGCACGTGCCATTAAATGAAGACCTTTTCTCCCATCTTGAAATAACTCCCACCTGAAATAACCTGTTTAAAAATTCTCGCATTGCATCGGATTCCTCTTCTCGTGTTTTAATCAGCATAATGGACTTTTAAAGCTGTTCCCCGTAATGCCCTCTTTGACAGGATTAATGATGGAACTTTCGAAACCACTAATGTGACGCGTAAAATTGGAAATAATTATGAGAGAAGGCAATCTCTGGGCCGATACCTTTCCGATATGTTTGCAGACCGCAAAATGAAACAAATTTGCCTTAATGGCGCAAATGGAAGCTCTGCTCTTTTCAGAATCGCAAATGGGCTCGTTTGCGAGATGTTTTGGGATCGGTCGTGACTTGAATGAACACGTGACTTCACTAATGTGGAAGAGCAGTTGCTCCGAATGAGGTTTGAAAAAAACCCCAGTGTAATGAGTTTATTTGGAA
Source organism: Argiope argentata (assembly GCA_026289955.1). Lineage (NCBI taxonomy): Eukaryota > Metazoa > Arthropoda > Arachnida > Araneae > Araneidae > Argiope > Argiope argentata. The sequence goes on from JAOUZG010051192.1 coordinate 4,106,565, forward strand.
TCGGCTAGTTTTTTCTAACTTTATTTTTAGAGTAAAATGCTTTCTTTATGTAAAATCAAAAGGTTAATTGTTGCAAAAATAGGTATTTTTGAATGAGATAACAGCAGCCTTTAATCAGAAAATATTATTTTACTTTATATTGTGGATACATAGCGGAGATGCAATAAATATAAAATTTATTTCAAAATCGTTATTAGATTCCAAATACTAAATAACATTCTTACAATCCCATAATTAGAAAGATATTTACAATAATGAACCATATTTTAGCACAAAAGAGACTAATGTTTTAAAGTGCATTAAACAATAAAATTACTTTCCATCATAATTGAGCAATTTTATACAAGTGACGGATTTATTTAAAATCCCGTAATCTGGAATGCTTTACACAACTTGATACTCCTTTCGGGTGGCACCTCAAAATAAGGATTAGATGCTTCCGGCATGGTGGTTTGGATCACGCCACATAGGTGGGGGTAGGCTTCTTCCATCGCTGACGTATTTCCTACGGGACAGTTTATACCGTGGTCGGTGATGGTCCTTCGAATTCAACCACAATTCCCATTAGTGTTGCTGTTGCGACGGTCATTCAGTTTTAAGGTTTATTACCAAGTCTTCCCAGTTAAGTTCTAAATTTTCACCTCTCCAGTTAAGGGTTAAGAAATAAATCTTAATTGATATTTTACAATGTATTTTATTATTAAAATGAAATTAAAATACTTTTTTCATGTTTCGGTAAATACTTAATATTAAGATCAGGTGTCAGCTCGTCAGCTGGCCACGGTTTAAAAATACGAAATTCGTCTCATAATAGCCCAAGTGTTGCTTTACAACGGGACGTTAATATAACTGAACTAAACTAAAACAACCATCGCATCCATTAAAGCTATTAGATTTTATATTTTTACTTTCCGTATTATAAAAAACAGAGAAAACATTTAATTTTTATAATTAATAGAACAAAAATAAGCTATTAAAGAATTTGATAGTATAAATCAATTTGCATGAAAAATGAGCACACGATAACATTGAAATTTTAACTTAATTCAGCATCGAGTCAGTTTCAAAGGATTTCAAATTCTATTGACAAAAAATACACAGTTTGCATTTGTTAGCATAAAATCATTCTATTCTATGAATAGAATATATTACATCACAAGAAGCAGACGGATTTCAGTTCTAGAGGAACTAATTTACTTATTTATTGTGTCATAAAATCCAAGTGACAGCTGAAGACAAACTCATTGATAATTTGGATGGGGAAAAAATCCTCTCTGATGTGCAGACATATTTCTTTTATCCCTTGCATTCGCTTTGAAAAAACATCATCTTTGAATATTTTTGGCATATATGCATAGCCTTGGAGTATTCTTTTCGTGACAACTATTCATTTGCTGCAGTAATGATATTCGCAAGTCTTCTAAAGCCAAAGATGGAATAAGAATATTTGAATTGTAAAAGGCAGACGATATATTTTCGATTGCCATCGATGTCATTGTGATTTTATAAATAAGATTAAAGAAGATTTATGAGATAACTCAATTACTCTTTATATTCATAAAATTATTTTCTAAATTTAAAAAATAAATTCTGGGTATCAAAATTGCTTGATGTTTTAAATCCTCCTCATTAGAGAAACTTTTAAATATTAGTTTACTCAAACTTTAAATAGTTCCAATATTCTAAGGATATAAAGCTATTAAATCTTTATTACTTTTGCTTACATTAACATTCTCGCTTTTATGAATTCTGCTCATTACCATCTCATACAATTGTGGACACTCAGAAAAATATATTGGAATCTTCTTTTTTTCTTGATACGGGAAGTAGACAATCCGGAAACAGTAGCCATAATGATAGCTTTTTTTCTTAGAAATATGTTATAAGGAATGCTCTTTATGTTCTTATAAGGAACTTTAAAACTGTAAACTCAAGAGAATTCAAAGTTATAAGTTTGTCAAATATAAAGAAAAATGCAGAGATTTCAAAAATAAGATCTTTTACATAAAAAAATCCTTTTAAATAACAACTGCTTAATCTATAGACGTGCATACAATAAAGGGATGTATTATTAAAATGTGAAGATTTTATTCCATAATTCAGTAAGATTAGAAACCATTAATAGATATAAATTACAATTAGCATTTTAGTTAAACTAGTAGGTAGTAAAGACATCTATTAATATATTTAGTGTCAAATATGATTAAAACAGTTGAAAGCATATACTTTTTCTGAGCAATTCTGATAAACACATTTTTCATTGCCTTTCTCTTTTTTTTATATTAAGAAATGACAGATAAAAACTGATCTAGTTTTAATGTTCTAACATTGTCAATCAAAAGCAAAAAATCCCCTTTTTAGTTTTACAGTATTTCCTTCATTTTCCACTTTTACGTATGAATGTTCCGCAATCTTCACACATTTTTAGTACTTCCCTGAAACCTCTTTAATCAGCTTTGTCATCATTCCCTTTACATGTGCAATCTCACATTTACCTCCTTTTAGTTCCTATTTCAGAATGAGGAATAAAAATTGGTCACACAGGCGAGATAATGGGCTATTATAAAAATAATCAGGGCATTCTGATTGTAGCAAAAATGGCAAACTCTACGTCGTGAGTTTGTCGTTTTCTTTTCGAAGAAGACATTTTCGCTTAACACATCCTTTCATTTCTCCAATTCATAATGAGTGACAATGGCTGTATAGTTAACAAGAGGTGAAGACGAAATTGTTTTATGCTTGGTAAAAAATTTGGTCTTTGCTTTGTCAAAAACGATAGATTGTAAATTGCTTATGAAAGGGATATCGCTACTCTTTTTAAAAAGTAATGTTTATTTTTTACCCACAAATCGGATTATTTCTTTTCACCCTTTTACAGCTGGTAATAAATTATGAACAAGTACAATGAATAGCGTTGTATGTGCTTTGACAATACTATTCATTGTACAATGAGCATCTGAGGTTAACAGTTTAAACCTCAGGTAACACATAATTTTTTTGATTTCGAAAAATATAATCATAGTCAACACAAAATTTAAGTAAATTAAAATACATTTAGGAAATTCCCTGCATAAAATGCATTTAAGAAAATCCATGCATAAAATGCTTTTAAGAAAATCCATGCATAAAATACCTTTAAGAAAATCCATCCATAAAATACCTTTAAGAAAATCCATCCATAAAAAACATTTTAGCCAACAAATTTAATAAAAATTTAAGAAAACGAAGAATTTAAGAAAAAAAATAATTAACAGTATTATATAAATTAATTGATCGGAAAAAGAATTCCTGCATTTTGCAATCGATCCTTGAATAAAAGAGGGTTCAAGGTTCAATTGTTATTTCTTTGTACTCTAGATTATGAGGATACTGCTTAATATATGGGCCATATTATTCATCCTTTGTAGACATATCTTAAATCTATCTCAGAATTATGCCTTCAATTACTACAGAATTGTGGGAATAAATATGCTTTTATGCATATTATATTCTAATATTCGTCGTTTTTCTCTTTTTTTAAGATTCATTATGCTATCTATGCAAAATATATTACAATTAATTAAATATATTATTAAGGTATGCATTCGGATAGATTAATATGTATATTATTTATAACAGTCGGGTTGCTGTCTAGGGGAAGCGCGTATTTCCCATGATCTGGGCTTCCCGGGTTCGAGTCCCGGGTTGGGCATGGTTGTTCTATGTTCTATCTGCAAGGTGTGTGACTGTGCCCCCCCCTGTAAAAAAGGGATATGCAAGCAAATGTGGTGAGTGTGTAGCTAAGTCGTACTCTTGGCCCTAGTTGGCGTTACTTCAAAAACAAGAGACGCTTATTTAGGCTAAAATCTGCCGCTGCATCATCGGGGGGTTGTCCATGACAAGTGCCATAAGAAACAATAACATTCTTTAAATAAATGTATATCTTTAATATACAGAAAAATGTATTAAAATACATGATATTATCTAAAAGATATATGTTGTTTTCTTGCTTATTCATAATCGTTTTTATGCATCCCAAACTCTCGTCACCCTGCCATCGTTATCTAATATATCATGTAATGTATCTTATAACCAATATTATATATATATATATATATATATATATATATATATATATATATAAAAAAATACTTATATATAATTACTATTATTATTAGAATTTTTTAAATAATTGCTCTAAGTTACAATAGAGGAATTTAATAGAAATCTAAGAAATTAAAATATAAATATATTTTAAGATCTATCTCTTAAATTACTGCAAAGAAAGTTATACATTTAAAAGACCGAACTACAGAACTTAATCAGAGTCAAATAAATTTTCTTTCAGTACTCATCTATAGCGCAAACTTTGCTTGCACTCGTACATAGAAAGTCACTTTAAATTACGCTTTAATGTTTTCGGGAGTTAGAACGTTAAATTTATATGAGATGCTATAAATTCTGAAATGGTTTTGCAATGTGTTTGGACCTCTACTGATGCATAACAGTTTAGAAGATTGCCCACTCTTGTAAGTACAGCGCTAAAGCTCCCGTTAACACTTTTAAAATAAGGAATTTTAAATAATCTCTCTTTTTACTTTTTCATCCTAGAATTATTAATATAGCTCCAACGACATCGTGAATAAGAACTTATGTTAAAATTCGCATACCAATTAAATACGAAACATTTTATTACTCATCACGGTTATAAGTAGAAATAATTTAAATGCGTTCCTACGACAGGGAGTTACTATTGCAGGAATTGCTTAATATTTTATTGCTGAATAAATAACTTTCTTTACGCTGTTTCCTACGGAACCCAAATTCAAGAACGAAAGCTTTAAAAGCAACAACATTTTTAAAGAGCTTAAAAATTAATAGCGTTTCGTATAAAGATTACCTTTGATTAATGTATTTATTAACTGTGCGATTCCGGCAGTTTTAAAAGCAAAATATCCAAATATCTCATTATTAATAGAACGAGTACCAACAGTTTTGGTAGTGTACGCTAAAATTCTGATGTTGTTTGAAAAGTACATTCTGTGCTTTGAAGGACCAATCTCTGCTTTAAAATAATCAAAAAATTAAATAAAAAGATTAAAATGAAAACTATGCATATTTCAATGTATCATGTCAGAACATCATTTCTTGAACGGTTAAGCACCACGTGCTCGTGCAACTTCAATTATATTTTTATTCATTTTAATTGTTTCATCGAATGAGTCAATTTAGTATTGCAAACGATGATAAAAAAAACTTTGTATCGCATTGATTGTTTAAAAAAATATAACATTAACTATTTATTTCATTTCATATAATCACGTGCTCAAAATGACATTTTTCTAGGTTTTATTTACTTTAGTGATTAACTTTTTTTTAAAAAAATCAGAGCTTTTGTAAATGTAATGGCAAGACGTTACCAAAAGTTGATTTTTTGAGATGCTGGTGCAGATAAATTTTTTTAATTTTTCGTCTACGGATTTTTTTTGTTATCGTTACAAACCTCATTCTCAGAACAACATCATGTTCTGATATGATAAAACGAAAATAAAGCATGTATTTCAAAATTAAATTGCTACGATATAGAATTTTTTTATTCTTGTTTCTTACATTTCTATCATTTGACATCCAATACCTACCATTAGAAAATAATTCTTCATTCATATAATCTTTTTAAATGGAATACTTGTTTCTCAGGTTGTTGTTATTTTTGGCACTTGCCTATTGATCAGCCCCCCCTCTGACACAGCAGTAGATTTAAGTCGAAAGGAGCATCTCTCGTTTTTAAAGTAGCACGAACTAGGACCACGATTACGACTTAGGTACACACTTACCGCATTTGCTTTCACAGCCAATTTTTACAGGGGGGCGCAGGGACAGATAGCGCACAGAAGAACAACCGGAACTTGTTTGTCATCTGCTATAAAAATTTTAATAAACATTTTAAGTGAGTCCAAAAGCTCAAACGTTGGCAGAGGGGAGTCTTCCCCGTTAACTGGGCACCCCAGGTTCGAGTCACGGTTTGTGCATGTTTTTTTTTATTTGTTCTATTTGTGGTAAGTTCGAATTTGCCTCTTATAAAAGTGGGTTGTATAAGCTAATGTGATGATTGAGGATGAACTGTTTAGTATGTGATGTTTTTATGTAATGTGTTGTCTACTTCTGTTAGCCCAGTGTGATACTCAGTGGTGCACGGGGATTTCTGAATGTTAAAAAAATAGTCTTAACAATACAAAGAAAATTCTTTTCAAAGATGGCAAGTTAATTATTGCCTGTTTGTTCCTCTATCATGAAATTCATATGTGTGCATCACTTGCCATGAAATCTTTCATAGATACACTCAAACCAGTTTTAACCCTAAGTCAGTTTATTAAGTATATACATATATTTTCTATTATTTAAAGTTAACGAATGAATATTTTGTTTTCTTCCTATTCTTCCTGAAAATTGTAATCAAATTTACTTCCCCCCTTGAATCTGTATCAATTTTCTTAATTTGAATATAACCTCTGATAAACTGAATGGTTATGGTTGTTTTCTTAAGTATATTTATACTAGTATTAATTAATCCAACTAACATAATACTTTATTCCAATTTGCTTTTTTAATTCTGTTATAATAAAAATGCCACATGTAAAAGCGTGCAACTAACTTAAAAACGATTTATTTACCCATTGTATCTGAAGTAAAATAAAATTACAAACCAATTAATCAAAATCACGTTCAAATCCGTTGAAATTACAATTATTAACAATTAGAACGCAATGCTCATGCGCGAATTTTTTATGCCAGTTGTGGAGTAACGCTAGGAAAATTAGAAATTTATAATTTCCTTTATTATCTTTTTTTTTAATTCAAAGGTACTTCAGAATGAACTTGAAAGATCTAATACTTAACAATGTTTTATTTTAAATTCATCAAACATTAAGAAAATAAACAGAATCGTTTGAAATAATAGTTCGAATACGTGTTAAGCCTAACCTTATTAACATGAGAATAAAACTGATGCCCCATACATTTGGCAGTGGGGAAATAAAAATATTTTTTGATGGGAAAGTTAATTTTAATTAATAATTAAAATTCTAATTAAAACTCAAAAAAGGCTACGTGGTGCACATTTCAGACCTCCAATTTCGTACCAAATTTGATACATGTAGGTTGAGCGATCTGGTCTGTAGAGAGCCAACGGACAGTTATATTCTCACATTAAACTTTATTATAAGTATTAAATACAGAAAAAAAATCACATTTCACAAGCAGCAAATAAAAGCCTTAATTTCTCAATTACTATACTAAGCATCCATTATATTTCTTGATATAAATTAATGGGTTGGATTACAAAATTGAATCTAATATACATTAGTTTTCATAGCTAAAGAGATGCCTTCAAGAGAAGCCCACAATAATTTTCATAGCTAAGAGAATACTTGAAAACTTCCTTTGCATATTGGTTCAAAGAATCTTTCAAGTACGTCGCATTCTAAATCGATACTCAATTTCAAAAAGCAATCTTGAAAACAGATGAAAGACAAATCGAAATAAAGAAAATCAACAACCACAACTTCCTTTTTCCCAACCGACGCCTTGAATGCAATTTACGCTCTGAATACGTGGCGATCAAAATATAAATTGCATTTTCGTATCTAGTTTCCATTTGAATGACGAAAAAGGACTAAATTTCGGAGCAAAAAATAAAGCTAAAGTCATGAGTGCTCATGAACTCAGTTTATGCATGTAAACTTTCTTCTACATATTTTTTTTATATTTTCAGTTTCATTTTTCCTTATAAATTTGCATATTTATCAAAATAAGAATTAACTTGTCAAATCTAAAAAGAAATCATCCTTTTTCATATAAAGAGGGTTACTAAGTAATA
>JAOUZG010051192.1:4171869-4184779 GCA_026289955.1 Argiope argentata
TTTTATTTCTGAAGAAATGAAACTTAAGACGGCATAATCCGTTGAAAGCCAGATCGGAATATGTGTGCCCAAAGATTTTCTTTGGAGCATTTTTCAAAGTTTCTTTACTTTATAACTCAAGGATAATCCTTTTTAATCCTCAGATAAGTAGTTTTTATCTGTCGTCATCAAATATGTGGTCACCTTCAAATGTCCTTCAGTAGTAAAGCGAACATTTTCAATAGCCTTGAGTGGGATTTCTTTTAAAAAAAGAAATGTAAAATTCTTTGGCGATTGTGCTGCTATGGCGTCGACAGTTAAAAAGAAACATAGCTTAAAATTGTCAATGATAGTAATACACAAAATTTATTCACCAATTTTATTAAACTACTGGAATAGCTTTTAAACAAGAGAGATTACATAAATTGTGCTATAAGTTATAAAATGGATCAAATTTGTAATTACATTCCAAGTATGAATTAATTCATCGAAAAGAAACTCCGATTTGAGTGTTTAGCTTGATTGTGTTTTTATATAACTTTATAGTACTGAAATAACGATATCCTGAATAAAGTTTGTTACCTTTATAGAAATTTAATTGTTGGTAAATGAAGTGTCCAATTGAAAGCATTTAAAATTAATTTGAATAATCCTTCTTACCTTTCTTTGACCTTTGCATAAAGTTCTTTAAGAACAGCTCTTCAATTCTGCAATAAATATTCCCATTTTAATAACAAATATTTTTTACAGCAATTAATGTAATTCTTAATTTTCCAATAATAAATACTAGATCTCTTTCAAATCTTTAATAGAAATTGATATACGTGTATACATTTTTCTAATGGAGATTTTCTACCCGGATTATATTTCTTATATCTATTATATTTAAAATCAACTAATTTAAGAAAATTTTCTTGAGTAATATAAAACTGTATTTTTCTCATGCATGGTCTTGTCTGAGGGGAACGCAAAACATTTTTAAATTATACTCCACACTAATTAAAACACCTCTAGGTTTAAAATTCCCGACGAAAAAGGTAACAATAATTACATTTTCATAGATTTATATCTGAAACTTTTAATTGACTTAATACTTTACTAATAAAATATTAAAACGGTTTGATTTTACGCTGGTTATGAGAGTCTAGGGAAGAAAAAAATCTTCGCTAAAAATCATAAAAGGCATATCAATGAAATGCGCAACAAAATATCTGTAGTAAATATTTTCATGTGAAAACGAGTTGATATGCCAGGCTCTGAACAAAGCTCAGATAATCATCTGTACTTAATTCATTACCTAATAGGATTTTCTCTATATTAACGTTTGTTGTTCTAGATTTGTAAAATTTGTCCACGAATAACATTTTTTTTCATTTGAGACATTGACTTTAGTTTTGACCAAAACTAAAGGAAAATAATAAAGTATATTGAAATAAAATAAAGAAACTTTTAAAAACAGTCTTAGAGTAGTTTAAAGAATAAAGAAATAGGTTATATCAGTTAATTTCTGATAAATTGATAATTTAAGATACATTTTTTTAAAAAAATATACAATAGAGAACCAACACATTGCAACCTCCGGAACCAACAAAAATGTTGATCAAATATGTATTTTTTGACAGATAGACCTTTAAGAATATCTGGCACAGAAATATAGTATTTTTTTAATGCAATGCTTTTTGGTTAGTCATATTCTTTAACTAGACAGCATTGAATTTATTCATATTTTGAATGGCAAATTTTATAAAATCAAGATGGAAGCATACTTTTAATCAAATTGTAGTATTGAATTAGGTAAAAGCTGTTAAAAAGTTATAAATATTTTTTAAGAAAATGTACCGATCAATGACGTTATCCATTGGGTTGGAGAAATGGTCATCGAAAACCTGTTGCTGGGCAAGTATCTTTAAAAATGTTCTGGATTAAATTTAGATAATGCGTTCCTGCTACAGGGTAATTCCCTTTGCCTGAAAAAATTTTAAAGCAGGATTAATCACAGAAAATCTTAACTTGAACATTAGAGGCTACATTCAAAATACGTTTACATTCTTGCATTCAAATTGAGATGTTAATAGAAAAAAGTTCTTTGAGGTCTGTTTTAACTGGCGATATCTATTCAAAATTAATGATAACATATTTTAATATTTCTGTGTGCTAAATTCTCATACAACAAAATCAAAAAGGAAAGAAATCAGTTTTATAAATTTGTATATTACTCTGCAGAAGGATATAAATTAAAAATAGTGATTGAAAAATTCAGAAATAATCTTTTGTTCAAATCAACTAGATGAAAAAGAAAAAGAAAGGAAGTGTTAAAACTGATAATAAAAAACCATTAACTATGATAAATACGATCATCTCTCCCCACAAAAACAAATCATTTCTTTGAAAAGGCGCGTTAAACATTATTTCTTTAAACCATTTAAACCATGCCATTTATAATGATTATTAAAAGTAATTTCTCGAATTAATATATAAACTCATTACTAAAATAATTTAAAGTAAATTGAGTAAATGAACGGTATCTAAGGTATAGACTTTATATAACACTTTCTTAGATTTTAATTAAAATTTGTTTTTTTAAAAAAAATTAGCGATATGTATACATAACACCTACATCAATAATTCTTGTTGTTTTCGTTTTTACTTTTACGATGTTTTATGATCTCTTGATTAATATTTATTTTGCTGTTTTTTTTCTCTTTACTGCTTTTTTTAATTGCATGCGCATAAACTTAAACTTGTTTACAAGAAACCAGAAATGAATGTACTTAAAATAAGTTTCCATGTTTTTTATTTAATTTTATCCCCTAGAGGAGATTAAAATCTTTAATTTTTGTGCGGAAAGAGAACTGCCAAGCTGTGCAAGAAGTAAAAGAAAAGAAAATGCAGTATAATTTATGCAATTTTAATTTAGTCAGAATATTTTATTTCCTCGGGGTTATTGAGGATGATGTGTAGAATTAAAAAGCGCTTCTTTTTCAGTGATTTTGTTTTTAATAAAAATAAAACTCGAAATGCTTCTGGGTGGTTGAGAACTGAAAAAGAAAAAAAAACATTTCTTGATGTGTTAATATTTTGTGCCTTATTTCTTCTACTCAATTAAGAAAAATGTAAAATTGCTTATTTTTATTGGCATTTATTAAGCCTTGGAAAAGTTTCTGTAATAAAACTATTTGAGCTTATTTTTGGGCATAAAAATAATAATTATAACTAAAAATTTTTAAGTTTAGTTAAACTTTAAAGGTAAAACTTTTTCTCTCAAAATTGTAGTTACTCTTAATTATTTAAATTAGATTGCTGTCAAATTATTGCTAGTTAAATATTTATTTAAGAAATCAGTTTTTGTGGAAATTCAGTGGTAACCGAAAGACAAGGCTTTAAAGGGTTAAGATTTTAATAATGGTTAGTAAAAAGTATTATGATATTGGAGAATTTTATGATTGTTAGATATGACAATCTTTTCTATTTATATTCTCTTGAGAAAAAAAAATCATGCATTTTTAATAAGTGTGGGCCAGCAAATAAGAAAAAAAATGAAAGCTGATGTAAAGAAAAATTAACATTATTTCGATAAGAAATTAAATAGCATTCATATTAATCCTTTGCACTCGAGCGGCGCCGATACGGCGCCCGGCCGTATCGGAAAAGTAATTCGATGCATAATTATTCAAAATAAAAAGGCTTGTTTATTGCTCCAAATTTGTGTGTGGGTGTTACAATTGAATTTCTCCGTCTTTTTACCATTATGTAGGTATTTTCAATAATCAAAATTGAAAAATAAATAAATAAAACTTCAAAATGATGCACCGTCCTGAATGATACCGAAGAAGAGCCATCGAGTGCAAAGGGTTAACAATTAACGTTAATATTGATAAGAAATTAGTTAACATTCCATTAACATATCCACACTAATTATAAGATTTTTTTTAATATAAAAGAAAGTTAGATTGATTCATTTTTAAGAAAAGGGTCCATTTATATTTAAAATAAGATTAAATAATGTTATCTTGTTTCAGTCCTCAAAAAATATTTAGGCAAAGTATTAATATTTGACTAAGTATTAAGAAGTAATGGAAAAATTGTAAAATATTCGATTTTTAAGAAGTTTTAGTTTCTTTAACCGACACCTATTTTGTAGCATTCTTTCAGTGCTAATACAGAGGGAGTATTTTGAAAAACAAAAGCACATGAATATAAAGACTTTTTTTTAAAATTCTTATAAGCTGCTTTTTTAAATAATTCTCAATCTTTTAAATCCAATTTCTAGAATATAAATAGAAAATTTCTCACATCCGCAAAATAAGTAAGTCGCTGCACCATAATATTTAATACTTCTGGATAAAATATTATAATTACAGCATCCATGCTAAATCGATGGTATCCGTAGGAAGCTAACAGACACATAAAAAATAAACTGCAAATTTATTAGTAGCAAACTCATTAGTAGTATAATTTGTCATTAATATCCTTTTACCTTTCAGCGCTAAATGACAGGAATAGCTAAAAAAATGTTTACTGCCCCATTTATAGCTAAAAATCCCGAAAAGAGCTAAAAAATTGTTGACAAACAAGAACGTCGACACTGCTGTTGCCAAAAAAACGAAAACATAATTCATTAATAATAATCATTTGGGCCTCTATTAATTCTCCCATTTGAGGTTCCTTCCTCTATAGGTGTAGTCAGTTATTTATTATTTCTCAAAAAAATAATAAATTCCTAATAATAATGGCGAACAGTTATTTCAGATGAGAAAAACGAATTCCCCTATCTTCTGATGCTGGCAAACTGTCATAATTTAGTATTTTTATATTTATTTATTTATCTTTTTCTCATAAAAATATTTTCAACCGCTATCAAACCTTTTGGCTGTATGATTCTTCTCGTGAAATAACGACATCAATTAAATGGAAGAATACTCCGTTATTTCAGTAGGCAAAGTTTTCAAATAGTTCTTCTGGATATTAATTATTATTCATAATAATGCAAAACAAAACGATTCAATTTTATTTAATCTCTTCCTATAAATCTTTTGGCTTTTAAGGTAATTTTTTTAAGATTGCATTCTGACTTTTAGAATGCAGATTTCGAGGATGTTCAGTAATATTCTAAAAATAGATTAAAATATTCCTTTCGATACTTTTCCGTTAGGTGGGAGCAAATGTCGCCAAATAGGAATTAAACGCGAGCTGAGTTGGATATCTACATTATTTGGCGACTTTTCTCCAAATTTCCTCTGGCGAAATTCTACAACATTTGGTGATTTTTCTGTTGCGCCCGGCTAACGGAAAAGTACCTTCCTTTCAAAATGGAAAATTGCCTATTTATAAGAGAGAGATTTGTTTTTATTAGCTATTATGATTGATGCTATTTCATTAAAAAAGCAAACTTAGGAAGTTAACAGTTAAGTTAGTGTATTGATTTTATAGGAGCTAATTATTTATATAATGTTATATATTATATTGATTTATTAATACAATATTTAATTTAATGCTTTTTAGTAACAATTAATACAAATTGCTAATTTTACAGACATGATAATGGGATATTGATACTTAAAAAAGTCCAATGCGGAACTTGAATATGAATGGCTTTATGGCGTAATCCGATTTCAGAATTTGATATTTCGATTTAATAAGAGATTACCGATTTACCGAAGATGAGTAGAAATTCCGATTTAAAAAGGGAGAAGCGTAAAAAGCAAAATGCAAGTATTCTTTAATAATTCATAATGAAGCTATGGGATTTAATTAATGTTTTGAAACAATTAAAATTGAAAAATCTGTCTTATGCTATAATATGTTGTTTCTGTGGTTATAAAATTAAAAATTATTACTAAAGAAAAATTAGACGACTGGATTTTAATTAATCCATTTCTATAAATCGTCTGCTTTTAAGATAAATTCCATAATTAAACTGTAGGATTCAATTTGACTTTTTAAATTATTGTTAATGATAAATATATGTGTGATAGCGTAACACTTTGTTAGAAAAGGTTTTAAAAATTGATTGCTGTTTATTATCTAAAGCAAAATAAACAATTATTTCAGTTTCAAATAAGCCAATTTATAGTTATGAATGAGGTTTGTTCGCAATATAAAACTAGCAAGAAAATTAGATGCTCTGTGCTTTCAATTCTTAATGCCTAAAAAGCAAAGTAAGGATACGGAGATTCGCTGTCAGAAGTTTTCACCTTGAGTCAAAAATCAGGTAAAAAGTTTTTTTTTCCCCAAGAGAGATCAAAAGGGGAAAAAATGAAATCTACGACAGCAAATGTTAAGTTTTTTTATGTGAAAACGTTATTATTTTTAACCCCTTAACCGGTTTATTTTCCTTACTATCTAATAAAATGGCACCTTCTATTTTGGGAGTATTTTCTTATTTTGATTCAAATGGAAATCCATCGAATACTTGGCTTATCTACGTGCTCGAAGTTATTTTACTATTGAATTATAATTGTTATAAACGATTTACTTTTTGTTTACAACTATCAAAAATCGATAAATCGATGCAGGTATGGCGTACGGGCAAACCGGTTAAGGGGTTGACATTTTTTGACTTAATGAATTCAAGTCTTAAAAAGTTTAAACTGTTTCGATCACGAGACTTCTTTACCGGTCTCTTTCCCTCTCTCTCTATATTATTTTTTATTATATAATGTTTTTAAAAAATTATCATTATATAAAAATATTTACAAAAATTCAATTTTTCAAGCTGACAAACAAAGTTTTGGAGCTAGAAAGATTTCGAGATTAAATAACAGCTATGATGCCATAGTTATTCCTCAACCTTTTAAAAACGCATCTGCTGTCAAATAAGCAAACGTATTAATAAAGCAGGTTCAATCTTAAAATCTTACATAATAATAAAGCAGGTTTAATCTTTTAAAAATGCATCTAATTTCAAAGTAATATACATAATTATAATGCATTACTAGTAAAAGCAGGTTTTAAAAATATATGTCCATCCCTTGATTTCGAACTTCAATTATACGTTGCTTTCAATTATTCAAAAACCTCAACAAAAAACATTTTTTTCTCACATAATAACTTAAACAACATCTAGTACTTGCATGATAATATATTTATTTAGGTGAGCTAATTTTCTTACACGACCTGATACAATGCCTTTTTTATTATATCAAATTTATTCTACAATAAAAATAATAAAGGGAGAACTGCCAGTTTTTATGAAATGTAAAGGTGCTTTATTATTATTTATTCTAAAGCAAAACATAATTAGATACGCTTATTCGATGGCGTATACAAGAAGTTGGGCTTTTAAAATTTAAACATTTGTATCAATAGCGAAACATTACAAATGTATCTTTAACGGTACTTTATTCTTCCAAGTAAATTGAAAATTCCCCATTGAGAAATCAGCTTATAATGTTAGTTTATTGAACCTAAAAACTAAAAGACTGAGAATGGAACGGAAATTGAGAAATGGAGTACAAATGTTATTAAATGCTTCCATTCATACATCTGCTATTCATTACGCATTAATACACCAATCACCATGAATATTATCTATGCAGATTAATAAATGCGTAAACATTCGAATTCTAAATACAAGTATTCGAGAACTTAATGCATATGATTTCAAGGACTACTTGTTCGGATGTAATCTGAAGCAAGTTAGGGAGGGATTTCATCTATGATGGGAATCAATTGTGCATAAATATTCTAATAATCATCGTCAACAAAGTGTTTGGAAATAATACCTAATAATAGGTTTGTTACAATAAATGAAATAAAAGATAAAATATATAACAAAGGAATACGAACATTACGATCGAAATGTAGAGTAACATGTATCTACAAGAATTATTTGAAGATTTATTGTTTGAGATAGTGTCTTTTCTAAAAGAATATGGTACTAATTTAATAATAAATTTCACTGTGTTGTTTATAACAGACTGAATTTGTTAAATCTTATATAGGTATTTAGGATATAGCTATAAGTTTTAAGTATTTATATTCTTACAATTGAAGAAGAATTATTTATATTCTTACAATTTTAAGTATTTTGATTTTGTTGTTATTGTTAATAATGGCACTTGCCATATTGGACAAGCCCTCCGCTAATACAGCAGCAGATTTAAGCCGAAAGGAGCCCCTCTTGTTTTTAAAGCAGCGCCAACAAGGGCCAAGAGAACGACTTATCTACACACTCACCACATTTGCTTGCACAGACCATTTTCACAGGGGGGCACAGTCACACATCTCACAGATAGAACACAGAAGGACAACTATGCCCGAACAGGGACTCCCAGAACTCGAGGAAGACGCGCTACCTCTGAGACAGATAGCCGGTAATTTCTTCTTTAAGTATTTATATTCTTACAATTAAGAAAAGGTGAACTGACTGTGTGTAAACATTTTTTACTTGAACTGTGAAACTGAAAGATTATAATATGTAATTTGCAAACTATATTACTGTTTTTGATATTAATATATAATACATATTAATATTTATGATAATCTTCTTCAAAACTTCAAAAGCCTAAACTTCGCATAAAACATGAAAAAAAGAACATAAAAAATGAAATCTTAACACCATTCTTTTAAAATAACAAATTTTGAAACAAAATTTATGAATGAAAATTAATCTTTGAAATCAAACAGGTAAAAATAAAAACGATCCTAAAGGTCATTGAGAAACAAAGACGGGTGATAATGAGCTCATTAATTATTTTCAACATTATTTTTAAAACGTAATCTCAATAACATATGTTCGAGATTTATGCATTTTTATATCATCTTGTTGAACCATTTGCTGTTTTCTGAGCGATACGAGCATAATTATTAGAAATCATTCCACAATTATTTCTCTTTTCTGTTCGATTGACATGAATAGATAACTAAAAAGGTATGCAATTAAGTCTAAAGAAGGAAATGTCTATCCTTGAAAATTATTTGATAAAAATAAAATTTAAAAGCTACGTTATCTGTTGTATCTAGGTTGTCTAAGTATTTTTTTTTCAGCTTTATATATTTTTAACAAACAGTTTGATATTTGTATGCTTTCTTTTAAAAAGAGCAAAAACCAATTTATGATAATGGATGAAATTTTTTAAATGTGAACTCAACTATAGAACAAATTAAAATTCTTATTAAAGCCAAAACATGATCAATCTTTTAAACGATTTTTGGTCAATCCACCATATAAGGCTAATGCAATTAAATGCAGTAATGACGAAGTGAGTCCATTCGATAATCACTTCGTATTATTATCTAAATGTAAGTATAATAATCGATTATAGCTTATTCATCCTCATTCATTAAGCAGCATAGGGCATCATCATGCGTACGCAGATTGTTATCTATCATCTATGCAAATAAAACGATGGTTAGATGTGTATCCCCCCCTCAATAATGAGGTATCTGTTCAATAATGTATTTACATCTTTATTTATACTTTCGCAATAATATGACTTACGTTAAATATGTACTTAGCTTTAGAATTCAGAATATGAAACCCCTTCAATTGCATATATATATTTTCTAATTATATATTTGTGATTATATGTAATTTATTTTTTATAAATCAGCTATATTATAAATATATGAATTATTTTTAAAATAATAAAATATCTTCATGCATATATTTTTATTGACACATTTTTAGTACCTTTTTTGTATATTTTAAATACTATTTTATCTTCAGAGGAAAATTTAAGCATTAATGACAATAAAATACTCTTACGTATATATAAAAAATAAAGAATATATTATTTATTTATTTGTTTTTAATATAATAATTTTTCTGTATTATTATATATATAAAAATAAATAAATTTGACTTTAATATTTAATTCAATTTAAATCCATAGTATAATTGGTATTTAAAAAAAATGTTTATTTTAAGAAAAAGCGAATTAACATTCGCATACTTTTTTTCAAAAATTTTAACCAATATATTAATTTCTAATACATAAGAAAAACTGAATATTGTTTCTAAATTTAATTCTAATTTGATATTTTATATATCTAGACACAATACCTTTGAAAAAATATAAAACTACTTGTATATTAATATATGAAATAAATTGACTCATATATCATAATCAGAATTGGTAAAGTTTTTAAATAAAGGTAGAAAAAACTAAATCCAAAATCAAAATAAAAGTTAGTAAAAAATTAATTCTTACAATTAGTTCACTCTCCCCTTATATTATATATATATATATATATATATATATATATATATATATAGGGTTAAAATTTTCAATCGTTAATAAAATGCTTTTTAATTATCCAATCATATTCAAATAAATTTTCTAAATACGTAGTGGATTACATTTTTAGTTAATACAGTTTTTCAAATATTAATTATTTCATATCTTTATTAATTAATAAAAAAGTAAGTTTCGCGCCAGTAATTTTTATTTAACTATCCCTAAATAAGTAAAGAATTCAGTTTTTTTCTCATATCAATGAAGTTAGACTTATTTCAAACGATTCTACTTATTTTCTTAATGTTAAATGCCTTAAAAATTAAACATCATTAATTAATCGATTTTGCGGGTTAAAATTATGCAAAATAAGACAGTTTTTTCGAATTTAAAATAATACAGAATTACGAAAATTTTAAAAAAATTAATATGTAATGCTTTGCCCCAACTGGCGTAGAAAATTCACGCATTCTTACGTCACTTAAATTGGCAGTAAAACTCAGGTGGTGTTAAAAATTCAATACTAGAGTAATTTTTTGATCAATTATTTATAGTAAGTGTTATTATTAGGGTGCGATAGCCTGGTCGGTAGGGCTTTGGATTCGTATCCCTTATTCTACGAAATCGAACCTGCCAGCCGAAGTCTGTGTGAGTGCGTGTGTGTGGTGGATGCTAAATCAGCCGTGTTCCCAAATTCCCCCCATATAGAGATTAATACAGCTGGGGTACTGGTGCAGAGGATATAGATCTCTGTTTCCGATCTAAATTTCGATCTGTGGATGAATGAATTAAATCCATGAATGAAGTCCATGCCGTAAAAAGGGTTTGTGGGCTGTGTGAACTAGAATCCAGACTTCATCCTTCTGGTTTTCAGGAGTCTATATCTTTAGAAGCTACTGCACCCCTCCTTCCGTTGTAAAGCTGGACACAAGAACAACAATTGTAATTATTTAATAAAAATTAATTAAAATAATAAAAAATTTCTCTGTTGACCTTAGTAGCTATTGACGTATTTTTTAATATTACTTGTTTCACAATCACTTGAAGCCATTTGTGTGGAGTGGCAACGTTACTTGCCATTATTTTCCCACCCATCCATAAGGTAGAAAGATCACGTGTTTGCGTTACTCTAAATCCTGTGATGAATGTCGTGTTGAAATGTGCAGCAAGCGTCCATCAAACCAAGGTTCCACTTTATTGTCCTTATTCTATGATCACTAATTAGTTTACAAAAAAATAGAATGAACTCTGAAAATTAGGAAGGATTTAGTAATTCATCATCTACTCCATAATGAATCAAAATTTAGCTCTTTTTACATGCATAATCGGTTTTGACTTGGATTGATTTTATGAATGACTGGCTAGTATATTATAGATGAAAGGGAGAGATAATTTTTTAAAAATTGTTTTTGGAATTCATAACTGAAATGGCAGTGTTGCGGTTTTATTACAGAACTAGCAGCAATACTAGACTTTCTGTCTAACATTTTCAAGAAACTTTCTTTCATTGAAGAGAAAAACGAATAGTTGTTTTATATTCAGCATGTTCTTATTGCCTTATATAAAATTCTTCAGAAAGCACACCATTTGCTAATGTTTGTGATTTAATGATTCCATGTCTACCTTAAAAAGCTTACTATGTAAACAAATATTATGAACCCATATCTTTAAATGATTATCAATTATTTTTCAATTTTTCAGTAATACTCTTTAAACATCAATCGTAAGTGTAATTTTTTTACTACATTAACTCATTACTATTGCCTATGGTAATATATTAAACATTTTGAATGCCTGAACATCCACAGTTGCCAGTTTAAGTCTCAATTACTAACTCACTTTTTTAATATTTATTTGGCTTTTTAAATTAGAGTATAAATGAAATCCTTAATCTTGAACATCTTTATTGAAAGCCACATTTCTGTTCCTCATATATCCTTTTCAATCTCCTAACATATGTAAACAATATTACAATAACAATATTATCAATCAACATAGCCGTCCCGAATCTATTCGTGGCAGTAGCATTTTCCAACAAACGGCCTGCTTACATACCTGGAAGTATATCCCACCCTTTAACAACATAATAGCGAAAAGGAGGTTAGAATACGGGAGTAAATCAATTTAAATGATTCTGCTCATCTAGTTGAAGATTAATATTCTGCTAACGAGGAATAATCTATGTGGAGATATGAATTGCCAACTCATTCAAAGTTGGTATCTTTCCTTCGCCTTTTCGAGTAATCGCACATCTGGTCAGAAGGCCGGCGATCCCTAAGTGAGTCCGTAGCGAGTCGGTGGTTCTATGAGCGTCAGAAGTCGATGAAGTGGATATAACGAAGCGGCCATTGTTGTTAGTAGGTTAATATAGGAGATTAGTCTCGTTAAAGCAAATGGAATAGGAGGCATTATATTAGAATCGTTTGCATAATGATTTCATTTTCGGTGTGTGACCCTGTTTGTCAACAAGTAGTATAGATTAATCAATTGTGCCAGATAAATTAATTTTGTACTCATTTAATTGTGCTTGTTAAAGGTTAATAACGAAATAAAACTGTGTTCATGTATATATTATGAGATTAAATTCTTCTATGTGATAGGAAGGTATAGATGATAAAGACATTAATCAATTACGTACACTTTGAAACAAATTATAATAATAAGTATGCATTTATAGTTAAAGCATTTACATCTTTATGTTATGTGATGTTATATTATATTATATTATATTATATTATATTATATATATATAT
>JAOUZG010051192.1:4184879-4202121 GCA_026289955.1 Argiope argentata
TATATATATATATATATATATATATATATATATATATATATATATAACAAGAAAAGACTAAGTTTCTAGCAATGTTAGTATGAAGCATTAATTAAAAAAATGAGATAAATGAAAGAAAAATTATGACTAATCAAAGAGGCTCAAATTTGATAACTTAAGTTGTTGTTATTACTAATGGCACTTGTCATGGACAAGCCCAATGATGCATCAGCGAGTTTTAAGCCGAAATAAGTGCCATTGGTTGAAGTTGCACCAACTAGGGCCAAGAGTACGACTTTAATTACACGCTCATCACATTCGCATGCACAGCCCCTTTTAACAGGAAGATGGGTACATAATCACACCTCGCAGATAGCACACAGAAGAACAACCAAGCCCTAACCGGGACTCGAACCCGGGGTGCCCATATCACTAGGAAGACGCACTACCCCAGTGACAGAACTCCGGAGTAAACTACTTATTTCATTCATTATAATGTAATCTTCAAAATGCAGACATGGATTCATAGATTCGTTGAATTCTTTTACATTGTCGACCATATAACTCTAGTGGAGAAAAAATCATCGAACTGCGGTCAAGGATAGTTATGGCTCTATGATTGGTTCACTATTCCGATCCAAAAAGAACATAACACATTTGTTTGCATACCTGAAAGTTTACCTGCAAAATCTGTGAATGTTGGAAATTCTATAAGAAATTACAGCATATTGAATAAATTTAAAACACATTCTATGATTTAGATACGAATTTTTACTTTATATGAATATATTTGTTTTAATACGTCAGTAAAAATCTGTCAGGTTCAGCTTTTAGTATGTCGGTCTCGATGATGAGGCAACAAAATATTTTCTAATTCCGCACTTACTTCTAAGTGAAATATTTCGGTATTGATCGTTAAAGGACAATTGTTTATTACAGTTTGCATACTAATTTAGAGAATGTGTACGCATATTTTAATTTTTACTAATATACATGATCGTGGGCTCGTAAATGAACTTGAGAGGAAAAAATTTCATACAGATTTTTTTACTTTTGATTTTATTTTTATGTGACTAGTTAAATACTTTTGCAAAGCCACTTTTTCTATACATTATTTTATAAAGTGACTTAAATTCCACAAATAGCTTTCTAGTTTTGAATCATCTGACATATTTTTAGGCACTAAGTAACATTTAAGTCACAAAATTTTATATTATAATAGTAAAAACGTATATTATTTTTAATATTTTATATTCTATTTTAAAGCATTATCAAAAAGTTATACGAAATAAGCTTAAATAAGTCTAAAAGTAATTAAGAGGCTAAATAAGGAATTTATCATCATACGGTGTATAAATAATTAACGATATTTTAAATACATATTTTCTGTAGTATAAATATAAAAAATGAAATATATAAGTGGAAGATAGAAAATATTAAATATTAAATTTCACTAATTATTTTAACTTTACTGTGTTGAGAAATATCTATTTAATTAAAGCACGTAAACATTGCGAAAGTGTCTAAAAGTGACCTTTCTTTCTAAACTCCAGAACTTTTAATATTAAATGTTCCAAAATATTATAATTTATGAAATTTTAAAATATTTTTAACAAACAGTTAATACCGAAAAAGAAATAATTTCCATTCAACTATACTGATCATAAGAATCTTATTCTGCTTTTGCAACAAAATCATTCAAACTAAATAAGCATTCCATTCATTTTTAATTAAGAAATTTTTTTGAACCGAATTTTAAGAAATTTTTGGAATAACTCATACACAATTTCAGCTTTTTTGACTCAATATTTTTAATTACGTATGATACATCGTTTAAATTATTAATTAATTCAATTATAAATTGAAACTTTTGCCTAACATCATTAATTAGGATAAATAAATTAGGCATTGTTTATGTCTAATTTAATTAAGGTTCCTGATAAAATATGACCCTTGAGGAGATGGTCGCAAATTAGTATCATTTTTTCAAGAATTGAATAATGATTGCCTAAAGATTAATGATTTCAAATAAGGTGAAAGGATTCATTGAAAGTTCAACTTCTACTGATTATTTCTTTTAACAGATTAAACATACTTTTTAATCATTTGACTATCAGTATTAAATAATTAAATATCGTTTTATAATATCTTATTTATTAGTTTAGTGGTTATTGCAGCTATTAATAAAACAAAAAATAAACTCATTAACTTTGTAAGGCCTGCCAACCCGGCTCACCTCATATAGAAACCCCGCTTGCCTAACAGAAATAGATTTGAGAACGAAAGAAGTCGGTCTTAGACCGAAGGAGCAAAAAGGTGTTTCACAGTTTTGTGTTTATTTTCGTATTTTTGTTTTAGTGCCCCGTATCAACATGTGAATAAAAATTTGGAAATAAAATTGGAAGTGATCACTGTCTCTACTGCTCACACAAAAGAATTCTTACGGGAAAAAATGTTTTGACAAGCATTAAAACTTTTGCAGCGGTTAATTGTTATTTTTACCACGGCAATTCCAATGTATTGGTGAACTACCTGTATTTTAATATTAAATTAGAATGATAACGTAAATATTGTCTATTGAATCCGCTTTCAAAATCCTTGCTCCGACTTCACACAAAAAATGATCAAGACCTTCTCCTTCACCCATTCGGGGACATTGGGAAGATTACATTTCACCTGATTATCTTATAACTAACACAGTGTCAAATAATAGACATATATTCTTCAAGAAAAGATGTCTTTTTAGCTTCTAAGCAAACAATTGTGCATTTCCAGATGATGTATGCTTAGCCAATGTAGGATATCATATATCCAAAATGGTTCCCAACTATAGACAATACAGGAAAGGTTTCACAAGAAGGACAAGAAAAGAGGAAGCATTCCATGCGTTGCAAAATATGGTATATTTTTTAATAGGGCAGCATGATTTTCATCTTTAAAATACCATTATTTAATTTTAATCATGATTACATATGATTTCATTTGAAACATATTTGTCGCCCCTTGCATATGATTTCTTAGGAAATGTATTTCTCACCCCTTGAAGTGTAAACTTAAAGTTAACCAAAATAAAATATTCATACTTCCTTAAATACTATATTTTAATTATCAAGAAAACGTAAAAAACTGGGAGAAATTCTAAAGAGAAATAAATAGCCCATTAGTAGGTTATACAAAGAAAAAAATTATAACGTCAAGAATGGAATCCTCAAACACTTTCCAAATATTTTGAATCTAAATTCAAGCATATGCATGGCATTAGAAATCAAGTCAGGATAATTCAATCCTGTTATAATTATAAAATAGGCATGTGATCTGTTGAAATGAACAGACTTTCAATGTTAGTATATCCAAATTATAAAGGGATGCAAGAATTCATAAGTCTTTTTCTTCCAAATTGCAGGAGTAAGAGTTTCTTTCCAAAAAAATCAAGTGTTTCTTCAAAATGGGACAGTAATTTAATGAATGATTGATAAAAAAATATAGTGGATGGCATTAAAATATTGCTTTTGGCATTTAGATAAATACAAAATTTTTCAAAATAGAGGAAAATAAAAAGCATTTTTTTATTTTTGTCCTTTGTATTTACCCATAAATTTCAAAACTGAAAAAAGTACTATCCAGTTTAACTAAATATGAAAAATAACTTTTTTTTACTAAATTTGTTTGATTAGAATAACTAGAATCAACTCGAGTTTTAAAGAGCAATATAAATCTATTAACAGTAATATGTAAGGTCACCTTGCATTACAAAAATTATTAAATGTAAGGAAACAATTTATATAAAAGAAGACCTTTAAAGCGATTTCTTACTTAGGTCAGTAAAGAAAAATATTATTTTAGTTACTTTTCATTAAACGATTACAATTAATATAAATATGCATATGCATCTAACAGAATCACACTATTAATTGGAAAAAAAGAAAGCATAGAATCTTTTCCCTTCTCGACACGTAGTCCAATCTTAGGATTAGGTAGGAGCAATGACGAAAAATTGATGATAAAAATTTAAAGTGCGTTACAGGAGAGAAATAGGAATTCCACCTAAAAATTAAATTTTATTTCATTTTATTTATTGAGAAAAGACCTTCATCCTAAGCAC
This sequence comes from Argiope argentata, assembly GCA_026289955.1. NCBI lineage: Eukaryota > Metazoa > Arthropoda > Arachnida > Araneae > Araneidae > Argiope > Argiope argentata. The sequence continues at coordinate 4,188,961 of JAOUZG010051192.1, forward strand.
TATGCCACAACTGCTAACTCACTTTCTAAAACCATTTGGATGAAACTTATACTTAAAGCAAAATGTTATATAAAAAAATTATTGCTTATCACAAGAATTGAAATTGCATTCTTCACCTTCACGAGAAAATTACAGAAATCATTGCACTATACCGCTACTGCCTGTTGATTTCAATTTTCATTACAAACTGCTGAGACTCTATTTAAAGTATAATAAAAAAATTAAATTTATTTAATTAATATTTTTTTAAAAAAACTGTATTAGCATTCAAGTGTCATCCACTAAAAGTTTAAAAAATGTATTTGAACTTGATTTAATGAATAAAAAGTATTTTATTAACGATTGAAAGCTTGAACAAGATTATTATATTATATATATATATATGGGTGAGTGTGAAAAGTAAAAGAAGAAATTGAAAAAAGAAATACATTTACAGATATAATTCATTTATTTATAACTATCATTAAAAGCAATTTCTCAAATTTGTAAAAAAAACAAATTATGAATTAAATTTACTTCGTATTGAGCGAAGTGTATTTCCATACATATGTATCAATAATATATTTTATCTTTCCGCTAAATTATTTTTTCGATCTTTCAATATCTTTTCGCATTTCTTCTTCTTTTGCTTCATTTCCCAATTTTCTATCCTTTACAAGTATCTTAAATTATGCATGTTTACTTGAATATTGAAGAGGATGTTAAGACATAACTTCTTTTTTGGTGGAAGTTTTTTTTTTCAAAGGAAGATTAAATTCTGCCCTCTAAAATATTTATGTTGAAAGCTAACCTTAATTCCTGATATAAAGTTAGAAAAAAGAAAATATAGTAAAATGTGTACATTTTTAAGTTAGTTGAGATATTTCGCCTTCTTGGGCTTATTAAATCTATAGCGTTTTATTAAAAATTCCTTTTTCTCTCCGGATGAATTTGTTTGCGGGGAAATGGAAACGCGAAATTCTTCTGGATAGCAGTTTAAAGGCAAACATGAAAACAAAATTACTTGCCTTGTTAGCTTTTTTTTCTTTTATGAGGTTTCTTTTAGAAGAGCAAGGAAATTTGAAAACTTTTTATACCCAAAAACTATTTATAAGTTCATGAAAATACTAATATAATGAAAATCTATTTCACTAATAAAACACAGATAGTAAATCTGCTAAAAAATAATAAGTAACCTGGTTCAATTCATAATCTACGATCGCCTTTTTCTTTTTTTATTTGTCTTGGAATATTTTAACAATGTTATTAGCATTAACTAAAGATTTAGTTCTTTCATTATAATTCTATTCTCTTTTTAATGACTTTCTTTTATTATTATATCATTGTCATAACGATCATGAGCATATATTGCATATTTCGTTAAAAAGAATATCAATAGCAATGTATTTTTGTTGTTGTTTCTAATTGCATTTTTCATGGACAAGTTCACTGACGCAGGCAGGGACTTTTATCCGAGGGTGTGTTTTTTGTTTATAAGTTGAGTCAACTAGGGCCAAGGATACGCCTTAGCTACTCACCTATCACATTCACTTGTACAGCCCTTTTTAGAAGTGGGGGGGGGCAGATTCACACATCTCTCAGATAGAACACATGAAGAACAACCATGCCCAAACAGGGACTCGAACCTCAAAAACGTGAATTAAAACTTAACGTCTTAACCCATAAAAATCTCATAAGCTCTTATAAAAATAGTATATGGAATAGTATGATGGAAATATCGATTCAAAGTTTAAGAATAGCAAAGAGCAAAATTAGTTAGAATTACCATGGTTCAAGTTTTAAAATGTTAACACTAAGCCATATAACACAGAAAAAATCTTTATCATATGTTTATGAACATGTTCCCCTTATGTAGCTTTTACTTTGTTTCAATTTTCCTTTTGGAATTCGGAATTTAATTTTATCTGGTGCATCACTTGTATTTCAAGCATTTTATCTCGGTATTAAGTTATAATTGATTGTTTGGGTTCATTTTAATGAGCTCTTAAATTAAACCATATGACTGGTGCAGTATGGCCTCACATGGCTCTTGTGCCAATAAACCCTACATACCTACCCCTTATGTAGCTATCCATTAATTATAGCACACTAGTTTACGAATATCATTATTTCCCTCAATTTAAGAGGTTGGTTAAAAATATTAAATGAAAAACTATTATACATATTTTACAATTATAAATCTATTTCGGAAGAATAGATAATTTGCTCAAAATATTTATTGCTTTTAAAGCTATTTTTTTTAAATTTGGAATTTATTTCTTTATTTAAATATTTCATTTATCATATTTTCATATCTGATTTCATGAACATGTTTAGCTTTGAAATTTGATTTCATTTCGGAAATCATGTTGTATTCAGTAAATCATCCAAAGTATAAACTATATCAGTATAAAAAGTAAAATATCCCATAACGTGCTGTTGTTCAGCACTCCCCATTAGCCAGAAGTACTAGACCATGACGTCATATATCCTCAACATACTTAAAAAGTATGAAATTAACAGAACATAACAAAAATATTAATCCAATAATAAATTTAACACACATAAAGTTTGAAACAAACGAAAATTTTTAAAGTTTTCTGATAAAGAATGCTGATTAAAATTTCTATACATTTTATATTTAAATCTGAAAAAAAACTAAGTAAATGCTTATCAATCACATTTAAATAAAAATTGGTCTTTTTTTCAAAGGAATATGATAAAATATTAATAATTTAATTTTTTTTTCTTTTTAAAAATGAGAGAATAAATTTAATATAAATAACTTGAATTTTATTATTCATCAGTAATTCTTTTCCAATTCCTTTCCCCAAAATAATTTATTGTCGGATTCTTTTCATAAAACTATAAAAATGCTGATGACAATAAATAAATGAAATATGGTCCATCTATCAATTACACCCTTCTTATTCCATCAGTGGCTTCATAAGATGCATCATTGTTTGATATGAATAACGACCACATTAATTTTCCAAGAACATCCGATTTATGGCAGAAAAGTGGTATTTATTCTAAAGGAAGGCAATTAAAGAAGAAAAATACTTCTATCTTCCCATGAGCCCTTGATTTTCTCAAAAGAATTCTAATACCCACGAAGGGCATCTTCATAAGTCATGTCAACCATTCGAACCAATAAATCAGAAAAGAATTTCCGTTTCTTTCATACTCATAACGCAGGATTATGTTTTTAAATATGCGGATAAAAATATACAGTTTGAATTGCTTATATGGCTATGAAGGTCATTCAAGGTTATAAGAAAGGTTTATAAAAATTAATTCAATGTAAAATTAAAATTATTTTATAAATAATTATAACTATTTTTTTAATTCCTTCTAAAATGTGTTGTACCGTGTATTGAGCAGAGTAGTATATACTCAGTATAATGACATATATATATAAGTAATTGCCGAAAATGGCTAGTTCTCTATAACATTCAGTTATGACTTTAGCATTCTGTCCTATTCATCAGTTTCTGTTTGCCATATTTTAGAAGGTATGCGTTAAAGTTATACTATTTTATTACTTTAAAAATGTAACCATTTCTTTAAAAAGAAACGAACAATGATCTAATTCTGTTCTTACACTTTCAAAATTATTACATATGCTTTCATTCCAATTTTTCCGATGAGATTTTCTTTACTATTGTAGGTATTAGCCCCTATTTCTTACACCAAATGGCAGTGCATCCCCATTATCTTGAAAGTTATACAGAAAAGATTTCTTGGTTGCTTGGAAGTCAAAAAAGTAGATGTTAACGTGAATGCGAGCGATGAATAGCGACAAACAGAAACCCAACGAGTTTCTTTTGAAATTAGTAGTTTAAAAAGAAAATAAATTTTATTGCCTTGAAATATTCATAACCATGATATGAAAGTGCTTATTGGAAACTGTATAAAAATAAGGAGTAGTCCAATGTAAATAAATGGATGACTAATCTAGAAAACTGATTTCTGATTTTTTTTTCTTGTAGAGTCTTCAATTGTTTGGAAAAAGTATCACAGGATATATGCTCACAAACAATATCGAAATACCTCGTTAGGGAAATGTCTCCTATATTTGACTACTATCATTCAAATGTTTGTCAATATTTCACCAAATATTAAACAATTTATATTCAACTTCCAGAATCAAGAAAAAGCTGCTACTATTAATCATTCATTAATCATTCAGTTATTAATAATTCCCATTCGTAATGTCCCATCTAATCGACCTTTCAAATAAGTAGAATACATTTTTTAACGTCCGTTGTCTTTTTATTATCATATAAAAAATTAAAAAAACTGAATACATATAAATTTTTTAATAGAAAATTGAAGCCTACTAATAATCGAATTTCGAAGTATTATCTATTCCTAAATATTTCCTTGCCATATTTAGCAGAAGCACACGTTTAAACAACAATAGAAATATCCCTATTGCATTCCCGGTTTCTATAGAATGAATCATTTTATGCTTTGCTTCTTGGTAAATAAAAAAAATAAAGTTTTTGATTTAGGCTGCATAATTTTGATAGATTCTTGTCTAATACTTACTGCCAAAATATCAAGATCAAACCTCATTTGTGTGAGATTTTGTGTTTTAAAATATTCGCTTACACAAATAGACATTCTGATAGACTTTTAAACCTTTGTTTGATTAAGTACATATTTGGATAACTATATGTGATTCTGGTGACAAATCCAAATGCCTTAGATTAGCTTATGTACAAGCGATTTAATGTAACTAAAAATAACTGATATTCCCTGTGATCAAGCAAGTCAACGAAAGAAAATGGTACATTAGAGAAGAAAGAGTTTTATTTATTTATTTATGAGAATTCCCTAATGGGATAAAGCAAGTATATTAGAAAAATCTCAAATCAAGTGAGAAACTGTAAATAAATTCCAATTTCAGAATTTAAAATTTCCTCAAAGTCTGAAATTTGATGGATTCACTATAAAAGTGTATTAATTACAGTCTCTAAAAATAATTATATGTTATAAGTAGTTATTTTCAATGAACAGAAGAGTATATAAAAGTAATTATGCTTTACAAGAAAAACTTTTATTAAAAATGTTATTATTTAATAATTCCTTTATGTTAAATGGAATTTAGAATTAAGAAAGAAATATTCTTAAATTCTTCTTTATCGTTGAGTTAAAATTTTCAACATTATAAAAAAATTAAATTATAATTTCTGAAAGTTATATTTAGTTACGATCATTAATATTTATATTAATATCGAACATTCAGGGAAAAATTTATTCTTTTAAATATTTCCCCATATGAGGGTCTAATTCCTGGAATAAAATCCTCTTTTACTAAAAATTTGAAATTCTTTTTTATTCTTTTCATTAGTTTTAAATCCTCCCTAGATTTTTTTAAGTAAGTCCCTTTTCCTCTTTTCTCTCTCTCATTTCTGAATAAAAAAACCAATACACGTTAAGTATGTTTGTATTTAATACTTTTAAAACCAATTTTCTAAGAAACATTGCACTTGTACTTGTTTAAAATTCGAAATTTTGCAAAAAGAAAAAATTAAACGTTCTTTATGCTGTCGAGGAATATATATTTTTTTCATTTTCATTTTTAAAAATGCTTTATTTGTTTAACAAAAATATTTTTTTCATTCCTGTTTTGAAATATAGCTTAAGTCTTTTTCAAATTAGAAACTTTTTTTGCAGAATTGTCTTTTGATTTCTTCTAAGATGTTTGAACTTTCTTAAAACCTCATTTCCATTTCATTGAAATTACTATATTATGTTTACAGAAATATATTTATATTAATACTAAAGGCATGATAGAGTATTTTTTAATTATTTGGGAATTGAATCCATTAAACTGCACGTACTCACTACTGAGGCAAGTCACATTTCTTCAAAGAAAATGCAATGAAATGAAATTAGTAAATTACATGTGCCTTAAAATTAAACACACATTGACTATAAATAAATACAAGTTGTGCTGCAATTAAAAAAGAGATGGGATTATTGCAACATGGAAGCATAAATGTGTGCTCACACCAGAATAATGCAAATGTACTCACTAGTAAACTCATGAATATTTCTGTATTCTGTAAACTCATTAATATACTAGTATACTCATTAGTATTTCTGTTTCACTAGTATACTCATTAGTACTTTTGTAACTAATATGCTCACTAGTATTTCTATATCACTAGTATGCACCCTGGAAAATGTATATTTTAATTTGCTATTTACGGACAGCCCTGTAATTTTTTTTCTTATACCATTTGGAAAATGACGTTTATATTCTTCTGAAACTCTTCCATTATAACGATTACATGAAAAAAATAAAAATAATCAACATTACAAACTGTTCATAGATAATAAAAAATATTTTCCTTCTTTGAAAGTTGCCAAATTTAAGTATTAAACACAGACAATATTATCTTCAACTTAGTTTGACAAAACAAACAAAAATGTAAATTAAGCAAAATAAAAATTATAAACTTAAATTGGCATGGCTGTCTTAACAAATTAAATTTATCAACTATTCTTCGTAGATTATTCAAATTAAAAATTGATTACTTACATCTAAAGATTAGAACAACATTTATTATAGATATCTAAAGTAATTCCCCGAGTTAATTCATTATTCTTCTGATTACTGTGAGAAATCTATGACAAAAAACGTTTATTCCACATTTAATTATGACCACAGAGGGAAAGTTCCGCTTTATTTAACACTTTCTTAAATTCAGATCATTTTATTTTTATCAGCGAAATTTTTATTATAAGTATCATTAACTTGTGTTTGATCTTTGCCGCCGAAATTTTAAAATCTTATTAATCTTTGATTAATATTTCCTTTTTTTTTTCGTTTTCAACTTTTTTTAATCGAGTAAACTTCTTATGAATAAAAGAAGTTCAAAAGGATTTATTTAAAGGGAATTTTAGTTTCTCATTACGCTTTTTTTATAAACAGGTAAATGATTAAAATATGTAATATTTCTATCGAAAGCTAACTACAAAGGTGGATGTAAAGTAAAAGAAAATCTTGAATAACTTTGCAGCTTTTATTTAAATATTTTGCGTCCTTTGAGTTATTAAAGCTAATACGTATTATGAAAAAAAATCAATTTTTCTTTTTTGGTGGGCAGAGTTTTAAAGTAAAAGGAAACAAAAATTGCTTCTGACTGGTAATTTAAAGTTATAGAAGAAAGGAGCTTTTTTCAAAATTTTCAATATTTGGCTTACGGTATTTCCTTTAGTAAATATAAAGAAAAGACGGAAATATTTAGTTTTGTTAATCATTTTTTGATTCATGGTAATTTTTCCTTAATGAAAACAATAATTCTCTTTTAAATAATTGAAGCAATTAAATTACAGAAGGTATGAAAATAATTTGCTTATTTTGCATTTTTTTATATTGTTTGAAACAATTTGTTAACGATTAGAAAAGAAAAATTTTACTATCTTAAAAATGCTAGTTTATCTTTTATAATTAATCAAAAGGGCGTAAATTGAAGTAAAAACAATCAATAATTCTAACTGAAGAGAATTTTAGTTATAATTATTATAATCAAAAAAAATTCTACTAATTATAAAGGCATTACATTCTTGATACTGCTTTAATTCTTGCTTCTTTTATAATTGTTTACAACTTATAAAAATCCTTTTAAGTGCATCTTTAAAAATATTTTTTTCTTTCAAATTATATAATAACCAGATAAAAAGGCTCTCAAATGAGTTATTAGTTCGTATCAATCTTTAAAATCATTAGGAAAGAATTAAAAATTCTTTGTATGGTATTTATAAAGGAGGTTTTATTCATTTCTTTCTGCGGTGAATTCAAAAATTTCCTACCTATTAAAACATATAAATATTTAAACAAAGATTAAAATGAAATCTGCTATGCATATTTCAATGTATCATCTCAGAATATAATTTCTTGAACTGCCAATCACCACGTGCTCATGCAAGTAGATTAAATTAAATTTTTATTCATTTTAATTGTCTTATTGAACGAGTCACTTATGTCTAGGAAATGATCCCAAAAAAAACTTTGTCTCGAATTGATTCTTTAAAAAAATATCGCATTTCCTATTTATTCCATTTCATTTTACATTTATCTAGAGTTTTATTTGCTGTAATCATCAACTTATCTATTTTAATCAGAGCTTTTGTAAATGGGATGGCATGTTATTAAAAGCTGATTCTTTGAGATGCTCGTTCGGATAATGAAATTTCAAATTTTCGCCTATGGATTTTTTTTTTATTTTTCGCCTACGGGTTTTTGTTGACACCACAAAACCTCATTCCTAAAACAATATCATGTTCTGACTTGATAATAATCTAAGAACTTCAAAAAATATTTTTAAATAAGTCGCTTCAGATGACCAACTGATCGGTCAGGAATATTGATTGTATTTGATTTCTGACATATATTTCTTTTTTATATATATATAATATTTTTTTAACTTCCATTATCTCTTAAATATGTATGGCAGGAAATTTAAAATTTGTATTAAGTAATGTAACTAAATAAAATTTAATTTTGCAATTCATTTAATGTATTTTTCCAATTGAAAATATGTACTCAAACGAAAATTAAATGTGTTATCTAATAAACTAACAGTAGCCATATAATCATCATGATATTCTTCATAACAAATTCTTCGTTGTAACTTCATAATAATATACTCACATTTCATGATAATCTATCTTCACTGATCCTTTAACTGAATAATATTCAGTTTTAATTTAATCAGATATCAGTGTTTAGAGAGGCATCAAGAATCAGGGTTTAGAGCTGATTCTAGTATTGAGTCATAAAAGATGTTTTTATGGTATTTTAAGTCGGAATTTCGAAGCTAAACAATAACTTAACATAGCCTGAATTAGCAAGTTAAAAATGTATTCAAATACAAAATAAAATACTTGATTTTATCATAAATTGATATATTTTAATAAAAACAGCTAGACATAAAAAATAAAAATATATCTTGCATATTTCCAATCAGAAATGTTTATAGTTTTAAATACTTAACATACTTTCGAATATTCACTTTTCTTATTTTCAGATGTTAAATTATTAGAGAAAATATAAATAATTTATTTCAGATCTAATTTTCAAAAATAAAAGGATTTATTAATAATATAACAAGTTTCATATTTAACAGTTTTAGCAGCTAATGAAAAAGAAAGTCATCATTGTTTTTTCTCAGGTATTTAATTAGCTACATTCAAACAATTTTGTTTACTGAATTAATTAGTATTTAGAAAGATGTATCTATTCTAATTAAAAAATTAATGAGGAAAAAGTAAATTATGTGTTTGATTTTGGGAATGGAGGATTTTCTAAAAACCAAACACTAATTAACTTGCTCGAATTGTTTCGTTTTTCTTTAATTGCTTTTTTTCGATCCTTCAATAAGCAATATTTGTTTTAAATTTTCATTTTTAATTTGCTAATTACATGCATCTCTTGTTATATTTTGCTTACTTTTAACGATTATTTGCTTGAGAGACTTTCAATATACCATAGATTCTGGAATCTTCTGAAAAGTTAATGCTAAATTTAACATCTAATACTTAACAAAATATCAGTTTGTAGCATTTAAAATATGTATGTCATTTTGAAGCATTTTTCAGTTTGACTGGGGATTATTTTTTTATATATGTGACATAACGATTTCCAATAATTTTAATTTACAATTAAGATTTCTTTTCTGGTGTATTTCTCGATTTATGATAGATAGATGTATTTTTATCTTAACATTTAAGACAAAACTGAAATATCTGTGCTGAATGCCTATGATAAATCCTATACATCTATCACAAATTCTATACATCTATCATAAATCATATCAGATATCTACAAACTACAGGCTCCGTCGAGGCTGTGCAGAACGTAAATGACGCTCCGTTCATCCTCCAGGTATAACTCACGAGGCTTCTAAAAAAGCCATTCCATTTTTCTCTTTGGAACGCTTTCGTGCACGCTGCCTCGTCGAAGTAAAAATCTAACGTTTAATTTCTTTAGTCAAATTGTAAATATAATTATTTTCTAAAATTTTGCAATGATTGGAGTCACTACAAAATGCACGGATCTGTACTAACAGCAAATTTATTATTACAACAGATTTATTCATTATTTATTTATAGATTTATTTGATTAAATAGTTTATTGTACATTAGAAATATTGAAAATTTAAATAAAGAATTAAATAATGTGAAGTAGTTTGGACCAAAACAAAAAGAACTGTATTATTGCAAAACGTAATGAAGGAGTTCATCAAAAGAAGAATTAAAAATTACTAATTGATAGTGCTTGTGGTTCTTGCTTCTTTAAAAACGCAGAAATAAATTATTTAACTCAAGCATATCATAGAGTTTTTAAAAAATTAAAATTAATGAATCAATGGTCCAGAATAAACCAACGGTCCAATCTTTCAAATAAAAGCTCATGACATCTTAATACATTTTAAAGGTTGGCAGGTTCTCATGTATCCACCATTTCGAAGAAAATTGATTTCACATCGCATTCTCTAGCAGACATTCTTATAAGAGGATTTACGAGTTTGTAATGCTGAATCAATTTCAAAAACCCTTTTTTTCATATAAAACAAATGGTTCCTATAGGCTTGTTAGTTATTACTGTCACTTTTAACTCACATCCGTGTAAGGAAATTTATCAAATGAGATCATCAGCTCAAGTACCTGCATCGATTTCAAGAAATATTATGAAAGTGAATGACTCTTAACTATGTCATCTGAGATTGAATGCCTTTCACTATTGATTGTTTGAAAAAGAATCAAAGACACATTACTTTAATATAAATTCTTTATAGAGAAAAAAATGTACAGAGCTCGAATTTATAACTTTTGTACAAATTTCTAAAATATTTATTTCAAGATGCACGGCTCTGACTTCTAGATACGCTAGATCTAGATACGAAAGAATAGGTGATCAATAATTGTCTATTTTCTCCCTCTCAATATAAAGGGATATTTCGATATATATCTTGGACATATCTATTAGCCCCGACAACTATAAAGATTTCACCAATTTTCATCACTAGCATTGCAATTTCGCCACTTTCAGCTATAGTTAAGTTATTAGAATGTTTCATCTATAATGCAAAATTTTTTTCTATAAAGGCCTAATAGCTGAATTAATGTAAAATGTTCTTTTAAAGAAGTTTTTGAAAAGAAAAACTGGAAGATAGAAAGAGAAATTGATTTTGACAATTTGATAATTAATAATTAGTAACACCAATCAGATAATAGTTGGAAATTAAATGAAATTCTGGCTGTTAAAGGGTCCATTAAAAAAAGTACTCTTTCATCAGATGGATTAACATTTTCTATTCCCAGACTTCATGCTTTAAAATAAATTGTTTATCTTCTCTAATAAGTTTGCATGAGGTAAAGGCAATTTTGTAAATCTACTTTAAAAGATGAAGTTTCTTTTGAAAATTTGCAGAAATTAATATTAATCGTTGCAAAGAACGAGAAAAAAATAAGCCAGTATATTACTTAAGAATAAAAATGCTCCACGTTTATCTTTCTCCTGACAGTTGCAGTTTATTATTGAATTTCATTATTCTGAAGTATGCAACTGCGACGAGATTTAAAGAATTGAAACTAGCACTTAGTATGACAGAAAATATAGCATTTTTTAAAATTAATATTTATGATAATTAAGACTGTAAAAATACAAAAGATTTAAATCCCATTTGCACTTTTAGCTTGTTGAGCACATAAATAGTACATTTATAAATTTTGTTTTTCACTCTGGTAAAAGTTGCGAAAAATCCTTTTAAAATAAGAATTGAAAAGAGAAAAAGACGTTAAACCACTTTTTTTTAAAAAAAAGTTATTAAAAAAGAATATATATATTTTCTTAGACATTATTATGAAATATTATACAGATTTTTGAACTGAAGTCTCACAAAAAATTACAATCAAATAGGAACTGGATATTAAGTTTTCGCCCAGATAAAATATGAACAATCACCTTATCCTCAAATAGAGATAGAACAACTGAAAAATATTTCCAAAATCCAAACAAATCAATCAGGAATATTCATTTTATTAATATTTAAATAAGTGACATTTCTTCAAACTAGTAATCCATTACATCTCATTGTAATTAATTATCACTTAATGAATTAATCAAAAGGATATTAATTTCTAATAATGTTGGTTTAGTATAAAGAAAATAAGATACTAGAGGATATATAATGAACTTGGCATTTATTCTTTTATTACAATATTTTTATCCCAATTTTAGAAACCAGAGAATTTCTGAATCAACGAAAAAGTACTTAATGCGTTTTTAGATAAACGACCTCAAAATATGAACTGTAATATAATTATATTCTGTTATTAACTGTTCTATGAATAATGAAATGCAGACAAAAGAATTGCTAAACAAAACCGTTCTTCTAATGAAGTATCTCTTTACGAAAGTTATTGTCTCGAAATGTGTCATAATAATCATTATTAATCTATTCATCTCTATTCATCAGCCATCATTATATATCATCATGCATATGTAGGAGCTTATTTATCACTTATGCTAATAAACAACGGAATGTTAGATGCAGAACTTCTTCTAGGGCGTATGTTTTATATTAAGGCCTTCCATCTTAATTATCGCTTTCTGAGTAATAAATCTGAGGTTAAATATGCGTCTAATAACGAGTTTTGAAGCTGAAATACCATGGAATTAATATACCATTGAACGCCGTTTTCTAAGTAATCTGTCTCATTACTTATTATTTTCATTGTTATAGTCAGTCTTCCTCTCTAATTTTATAATGTAGATTTTACAAAACTTGTTTTCTCTTGTATTTGTTGTATTTCAATAGTCTTCGATTTTCAATTCAATTAATACATTTAAGAATACCATTTTTCATATAAATAATTGATCAAAAAATTATACCTAGGCAAAATAAAATCAAGTTCGTATTCATTAAAAATAAATCAGAACATAATTGGTGTTGAATTATCAACTCCAGTTGAGCATTCAATTTTCAAGGATGACGTGTTTGGCGATAAATTCAGTTATGAATAATTAATTAAAAATTAATTAATTAATGTTTGAAAATATCGTATTAACATCAAATGTTATCCCCTACAAGTTTCAAAAAATTCACTTGAACGGATAAATAAAAAGTATTTTATTAAAGATTGAAAACACACACACAC
>JAOUZG010051192.1:4202521-4276144 GCA_026289955.1 Argiope argentata
TTAGCTCACACTTTCCCTTTATATATATATATATATATATATATATATATATATATATATAAAGGGAAAGTGTGAGCTAATAGTAGGAATTGAAACTGTCTTAATTAACTCTGTCTTAATAAGTACTAGACATATTGTATCTTAATTAAGTACAAGCTGCGTTTGACAACCAGTGAAATTGCTGGAAACAATAAATATTTTAAATTCCAAATAAATCTCATAAATCTGTTCAGAGTTCAACATATAATTTAGAAGCAAGACATTGACACTGGCATTAAAACCATGTTAATTTCGTAATATTGAGGGCGTTCTATCCCTTGTGATAATAGGAGACATCCAAATGGAAATCTGCTTCTAAAAATATCCAATTTTTGGCTCAGACGCAACTTCATTTTTTTTTTTACTTTCTTACATTCCTATTGAAAAAAAATTTACTGTCTAAAACTCCAGAATAGAAAATATGAAGTACCACCTCAATTTAAAATTCCCGATTTCCAGCACTCTACTGCACTTAAAAGAACATATTTGTCACTCTCTCTTACATAAAGGAAACTACAAAAACAATTTAAATTAGATTGGTGAAATTTGGCTGATGGTTTTCACATCAAATTACTACCAAATTTTGAGCAGAATCTATTCAGAGGAAATTACGAATATAATTTCATTCAATAAATACAAAACTAAAACTGAAATTCTGTAGCATCTACAGTAAGGATAAGTATCAAAGTATTAAATATTAATATATAAGTATTTCAGCTAGATCCATCAAGTTGTTAATTTTTTGTTAGTCCGCGCTTTCATAAATACGATTTAGCTATTCATATAATACAATCTTCATTATGCCTCAATTTTTATGCTCAGAACAAATATTTAAAGAATAAAGGCTTTTCTTTACAAATCAGGGATTATTTGTGATTGAATGAAAAAAAAAACGAAACTACATCTAAAATCGTCTTTTTTATTATACCCACGGTAATTTCAAAATCCAGAGCCTCTAACCTTGAACTTGAACCTCAAGGTTACGACCGTCAATCTCATTTCTAACCATTGCCATCAGACCCTCCAAATTATATCATTAATTTCCTCACTGGAAAGGAAGGGAGGACAGTCTGTGATTGGTCGCTGAAAGAGGAGAGGTCTTGTCTTTAATCGTTTGTTTCTAATTGTGCGATTAAATATCTATGCATTGTTCCGAACGTTAAATAAAATCATATGCTTAAGCGGTAATTTATTGTAAAAATTTAACAATGAATTATACTTCTTTATTAAATTGTTATTTGTAAAAAAAGATTTTTAAATTTCATAATATTTTTATAATTATTATGGCCTATGCTAACTATATATATAATTGCTATTTATTTTGGATTCACTTTTAAATGTAAATAGAATTGTTCTTAATCTGATTGTCCATATGTATATAATTTTCTAAGATTTCGTTTCGGTTCTATTGATAAACAAGAGCTTTAAGCAGCATTTTTTAACAGACTGCTTTAGTAATTAATAATATTATATTTAGAGCTGAAGCTAAAGCACTTTAAATAAAATCTGATGAGACAATTAGTGTTGTATACACAAATTAATGTTATTAAATGTTTTTTTCCTTCAGAATTCATATGAATGATAATTTTAACTTTCTCCTACTATAAACAGCCATGCAACATAAAAAAACATATCCAGTTTAGCAAGTTTGAGAGAAGTCTAATTCGGTCAGTTAATCTGATTTCCAGATATTCTCGCGGAATTCTTGTTATAAGTTCTAGAACTGAATAATCGTCTTATAAATGAGACGGAACAATGGGTAATTATGTATAATTCACTCATGAAATGCCTTTTTTCTATGGCATCTCGGACAAGTATCATGGGGATTTCCTTTGATTGACACAAAAGTATTATGAAAAATTAAATTTCCCGTCACTTCTGAGAATGAGGTTGGAAATTGCTGATACAGCATTGCTCATGATGGAAATGCCATATATTGTTATGCGTTAATTTAATATCTGGTTTCATTGGATATATTGCGTTTGTGATTCAGATGATAGCAAGTTATAATGAGTGAATAAAATATGCCGACTGGTATATAATCTTTTTTAATTCAATTGCCATTTAGTCACTTGTAACGAGCCTTTGTACGAATGTTTTGTTTAGACTAATCATCTGTAGCCATGAGGACTGAATTTACTTTTCTCATTCTCCTAACTAGTTACTTATTAAATGTTTGGATGAGGAAAAAGCCTTTGTACGAAAATAATCTATTTAAGCGTTTAAATGCTTCCTGATCATTTTTTTTTTGAAAATTGATATTGGTAAAATCGTAAATATAGCATACCTTTAAACATCAAAGAACAAAACTGATATTATTTGATATGACTTCATTAAAATATGTATAATATTTTGATATGATATGACTTCATTAAAATATGTATAATATTCTGTATAATATGACTTTTATTGCATAAAATCCAATAAAAGTCATTTCTTCTGAATGTCCATTTAACCTCTGCGCCATAAATCAGAAAGAAAATCTAATAAATGAAAGATGTGTTATATTTGAACTTTATTGTTTAATTGAAAATTTTTATTATTATGTAGACTATATTTTCAGTGTATAAAATTTTTAAGAGTATCTTTTCAAATTTGATAACAAAAGAGCCGAATGTTTGATTATTAAAGGAGCAACGAAATCTCATTAAATTAAGACGTTAACTATCAACTACGAGATAACTCGTAAATCGTGTTCTTTTCATGGACGCCGACTACGAGGTATTTCGTGCTTGTTTACATGCCATTTTTGTGCAGTTACGAGTAAACTCGGATTATATCAGAGCTAATATCAATAGATGGTTACTAGGGAAAGAAACAAAAAATCAAT
Organism: Argiope argentata; assembly: GCA_026289955.1. Classification (NCBI taxonomy): domain Eukaryota; kingdom Metazoa; phylum Arthropoda; class Arachnida; order Araneae; family Araneidae; genus Argiope; species Argiope argentata. The sequence goes on from JAOUZG010051192.1 coordinate 4,205,391, forward strand.
GCTGCCTCTCACGAAAAGAAAATTTATTAAAAACGAACAGAAACTATAATTATGAAAATTAATTCAAATTCAAGAAATAAAATAATATTTTATTGTTTGTGGAGCTTCTTAAAACAATCTTCCACACAATATGCACTAAACTGGGTCGAAGAGTGTCTTCGTATGAATTAATTCGCAGTTTGCTTCCACGATGAAATCTGTTACAGAAGCCAACTACAAAATAATTGACTAAAACTTTTATTTGAAAAAAAAAACATTTTTCATGCTTTTTGATGACAACTATAAACTAGAATTAGAGTTTTCAATAATATATTGTGATTAAATCAAATTTCGGCCAGATTTCTGAAAATTGCCGTGGCAATCAAAGTGTTAATTCGTTTCGATAATTCCCATACATAAATTTGTAACAATATTTCTTATATAGGTTGAATTACCGAAACGAGATGATTAAATAAGATTTGCTGCTCCTTTCATTATCAAACATTCGCCTCTTGATATCAAATTTGGAATCAAGTTTGGAATCAATTAAAGGAAAGAAGAATATGTATTTTTTCTAATATAAAAAAATCTTAAATTGTTGAATCTAATTCAAAATACTTGATATCCAGAAAGTATCCGAAAAAAAGTTATTTTTATTTTTAAAAACTCGCAGTATTATCGAGTGTTATTTAATTTTTCATCAGAGAAATAAACCAACCTAATTTCTAACTCATAAAATATGCAATATTCCAGCAAATAATAAACGCTACCAAACATGCTTTTCTCAGCGGCTTGGAAAACCGAAGTCATTATAATTTTGTTCACGGTGTTGTCTTACAGCCGGTAAACACGCTGTCGTTTAAATTAGTCAAAAGGAAATTTGAAGCATTGTGAAGCAAATTAGTGAGTGAAGAAAAAAAGTAATTTAATCTACAGCGTTGAAAGGAAAAGGGAAACAAGAATATTTGTTGTTGTTTACCTTTACTCGTTCATTTTTATTTTTATCGTTATCTACGGAAGAGTCAAAATGAGGTAATGTGAAGGCAGTTTAAACACCTTTCTAATACATCTAAACACGATATTAATTGAAAAACGAAGTTTTATTCAATTTGTATTATAATCTTTTTTACATCTATCTTATTTTCCTCAGAAAATTCAAAAAAAAAATTCTTTCTGACATTATAAGAAAATATTTATAAATAAATATATATTTTTTCAAATATACATTTGGGAGTTTCTGACAAATTAAATATGCTTTATCTTGTTGGTACTAATGGCACTCACCATGGACAACCGTGCTGACGGTCGTCAAAACAAATTTTAAGCTGCACAAATTTTAAGCCAAATAAGCGTCTCTTGTTTTGGAAGTAGCCTCAACTAGGGCCAAAAGACGTACGTCTTAGCTACACACTCATCACATTCGTTTGCACAGCCTCTTTTTACAGGGGGCTCACCTTACAGGTAGTACACAGAAACCCATACCCTAACCGAAACTCGAACTCGCGATCCCCAAATCACGAGGAAGACACGCTACCTTTGTGTCAGGACGCTGCCTGAGTTATTTTATACCTTGATTTAATTAAACTTCTTGCAATATGATCATCAAAATTTCGTGTTTGCACGTATTGAGGTAGCTAACGGTTTTTTCTACGAGCTAAAATGAGCAGTTTCTGTGTTTTCCCCACCCACTTTAGTACACAGATGCCTTACTCCATGCCTTAACAAGTAGTACACAGAAGAACATCCATGTCCCAACCGGGACTCGAACCCAAGTAGCCCAAATCACGAGGAAGACGCCTTACATCTGTGTCAGGCCGCCGATAAATATTCTTTATAATAAATATAAAATGACACGGTTGTATTGTGAAGGATGCTTTCAGACAGATTCATTTGAAATACTTTCTTCAGATTCTTTTTAATATTTTAAATGGATCAATAGAATTTATTTAAGATTTATTTTAAAATTTAATTTTTTAAAAGTATACACAGTACTTTTTCTTAAGGTATTTTTTCTATTTTTAAAACAGATTTTAAGTTTCAAATAACATTCCCCAAACCACCAAGATAATTCAAATATGAATTATATTTTTTAGCATGTTATATTCCTAAGATATCATTTTATATTGGAAATATTTATTGCTCTATTCGAAAAGCCTTTTTCCTTCAAGGCTTCCCTTTTCTGTACGAAGAAATAAAACTTAAGACGTTATAATCCTGGGAAAGCCGAAGTCTCAAACTGCTTGCGTAAGACTTTCCATTCAGGATTTTTCCAATTTCTTAGTTCAACAGTAATTCTTTTTAAGTTGTAGTTAAGAAACTTTTATATTTCATCATCAAATCTTGAGATGCGTGAAAAAGCCACACTTCTAAAATAAAAATGCCATCTATCATAAGTGTGAAATTTATTTCGATAGAAATAAAAGGAATTTTTCGTTAATATGCTAAATTTCCCTATAAACGATTGAAAGGTTTTTTTATTTGAATATTTGAAACCAAAATTTTCATATTCAGTAAGTGAAATAAAGGATTGAAAGAAAGAAAAAAAATTACATAATGAAATCAAAGATTCCTCAATAGTTATTACAAATAGATTATTAATATTGTTACACATCTATAATGTTTTTTCCCGACACAGATAATTATTTCGTAAATTGAATAGTTTGATCTATGCAATTTTTATTTGTAAGTTTCAATAATATAAAATTTTACGTCTTTATAGATGCGCATGCATGCAAGTATTATTACAATAATAAAACGATGTATTTTAAAAAAAACAAAATATTTCGAATAATTATGAATTATAATAATTGGTGAATTGGAATAATTCTAAAAAAATTGTTATAATTTGTAAAATTTTAAGACATTTTAAATCACATGTGATAGAAATAATAGAGAAAAAATACTACGTCATATTTTAGAAGATTTAAATTAAAATCGACTGGCGAAGAATACTATTAATATTTTGCTGTTAAACGAAGTAAAATTAAAAATGTAATTGATGAAATTTCATTTCAGTTAAAACATCCAATTTAAGATTAAATATATATTTCTTTTTTTATCAGCATTTACTGGCTCTAATGTATATTTCTATTTATTAATAAACTTTGTACTTTATAAGTGTTTTTGTTATTTTTTTATGTATATCAACTTAATGTCAATTTAATGGTGTTACCTTATACATTTGAGTGTATTTTGTATATTTCTCTAGAATTTAATTGAGAATATTGCATTGAGAATTAAAAAAGTACGAATGAAAGAAAATAAAAAAAATATTTACATGATTATGACAAAAAGATTGTGATCCATTAAACTTTTCCCTGGAAGAATAATCAGACATTGTTATATAAAATTTTTTCAAATTTTCATACGACTCATTAACAAATTAAATAAATAGAAATTAATATTTTATTAATTTTTTCGAACACAAAATAGAAGGAAAGGAATATATATAGCATGCAATTTACGTATTAAAAATTTAATTTTAAAAGAAATTGCTAATAAGGACAGAAAAATAACCGAGACTAATTAGAAATTGCGCTTTATGTAAATCCATTATTTCCATTATTATGCACGAATGTCACCTTTATTTTTTCCTCTTTATTTTTTTATCCGTGCAAGATGTATCCCTATAAATACTAATTAATTCTAACAGAAAACGAATTTTATTCCCAAAGAGGTTAATTAAACACGATGCATCATGATTTTTTATGACTAACTTCTTCAAAAGTTAAGACAATCGATAAATAAATATGTTTCTTAAAGGCGTAAGGCTAATGATTATCGCTAATTCAAGAGTATTTTTGGAACCTTATTAAAGATTTCGAACAAATAAGATGATTTTTAAAATGATTCGATTTTTTTATTGGTACTTCAGAGGATTTCTAGTACCAGCTTTATTGTAAACTTCAATTAGATTAATAAGGCATTGTGCTCGGAAATTGTTCGTTAGTCAGGAATCACTGTGAATAAATATTATACTTATGAATAGCTCGGTTTAATAAGAGTGACAATTAAAATTAATTATCCAGAAAAAGAAAAATAAGGGACCAAAAGACATAATTTGAAAGTGATATTTGAAGTGATTACTCTTATTTTTTTATGACATAGAACACTATAATTTTATTTTTTTACATTTCATTAAATTTATTGTTGAAATTTTGTTCGTTTTCAATTAAAACAGCAGCCATACTCAAGTGCAACAAGTATTAAATCAGTGTCTTCATTTAAAGAGAACAAATAAAGGAATTTTTAAATATGTAATTTATTCCATTAGATGCATCTTGGTTTTTTTTTTTCTTTTTCTCTCAAGAGGGGAAATCATAGTTCTTTTGACTTTGAAGACAGAAGAGAATTCATTAATCCATAACATTATTCAATATGACTGACTCTTTATAGGGGATCTGGAAGCAATCACTCGGCATTTTATTATCAAAAATATATCTTTATTAAACCATTAACATTATCGTTCCTTTGTCACTGGGGTCTACTCTCATGTATCCCTCCGCGCTATCTGTGAAGCGAGAAAGCCGGGTCATGTTATGCCTCAAAGACGTTTTATGAGTACTGGAAAAAAAAAACACGTCCAACTTTGGCACACGATCTCTACACGACCAATATCTTACTTTTATCTAAAAATAGAACGAACAGTACGATAATAGAACAAACAGAATACAAAAGAATGCGTTTCGAATTTTAACCTCATTCATGTAGTATTCTTAGAGTTCTAGCAGATCATGTGTTCTAAACATAGTGGAAACCGATAGAACAGTGTTATATATGTAGAAAAAGAGTAAAATAAACTGGGGAAATTCTACAAAATTGCTTTTTAACTAAGGTGATTGTTTCTTATTGCGAGAATTAAAAGATGTATTTATGCCTAAAACAGCAACTGTAATATTAAAATATTGAAGACAAAACTTTTCTGAATGTTTTTATACTAAGTTTTCTCATAAAATTTGAAATTAATCAAAGTGCTTATGCTTACTTCATTTTATTTGAATGTGCCATAAAAAATAATATATCTATATAGAAATGTCTAGTTTGGGCAAATGTATATTAAACAATCAAAATGTGTATTTGGAATCAGTTTTTAAATTTTTTTCATGAATTAAAAGTAAGAAAGATTTATATAACTCTTTCCTCATAATTATCGATATTTTATCGAACAAACATATTTTTATTGGTACCAAATTATTTTCGAAAGATATTTATAATTGTTTTCCTTTTGTTAACTATTTTTAAGTTTATTTTACAATAAAGTATTTCACTTTTGCCAAGTCATTTTCAATAACACAATAACTATTTCACCAACACATTTTTCATATAATATTGATCACGGAGATTTATAAATTTGTTTAAAATATGCCTTTAATACTTTAAAAATTACTTTTTCTCTTTAGTACAGTTATTTTTTGTGTCAAAGAAAGTTTCATTGAAATCAATTTTTGCTCTGATAAAAACCAAAAATTATGAATATTTTCTCTAGCAAGTAAAAATAGCAATTTCTTGTTTCTATCCTTTCGTTTTTTATGAATTTATTTAGTTATTTCGATAAAAAATTAATTAATTGAAATTTAATCATTTTTATATCAAATTAAACTTAAAACTTTGTGAAATAGCTGACAATGGAGAAGATGTACTCAACAATGAACAATGAATGGTATAGTTTCGAAAATGATTCAAATTATAAAAATATAATATTTAAAATTTAAAGTTTCTTTGTTGAGGAAATCATTACAAAGAACTTACATAATGTTTTTAATTAAAAATCCTTGAATCATTGATCCTACTTAATTAGCCTCCGAAGGCAAAGACAAAAAAGAGAAATCAATTTGAGAGAAATGAAATACTTTGAAAGGAATTCAGAGCGTCGAATTACATGAAATATTGAATGAATGCATAATATCAAGTGAAATTTATTAAATGCGTTTAACTTCTTACAGCTGGAACATATTGTAGAAAATTTGTATCTCAATTAATATTTTTCAAATCTACTTATAAATAAATCAAATTTATTTCAAAAGATTGGTCAAAATGACTATTTTTGAGTTATTTTTTTAACACTTCCTTTTTTTATTGCAGTTTTTGAGGAAAGCAAAAATAATGTCTTTATTTTTCCTGTACACAATGTCTTTCTTTTTCTGACACAAACAATGAAGCAATTGAGGAACTCTAATTTCAAATTGCGAATAATTATTAATGCTTCTTCCTTTGTAGAGTCCGACACAATCAAAAGCACTTGAAAGGTATAACAGCTGTAATTGCCATCTACAAGGCTGTCTGTTTCAATAAAAATAATTTACTTGCAAGGTAGTTTTAATTTTACTCAATATTTATTTCATTCTGGCGACAACCAACATTTACCTTAATTTAATGTTACGCTTCAAAATAAATAAACAAATCCAAATTTATCATGCAAGAAAATTTAAGAGAATCTTTCATTTTCTACAATTATCAAAAAAATTCAGTTTTATTTTATACTTACTCAAATATGGATCTTAATTAATATTACAAATTTTTTCTAAGCGTTAGTTTTACCCAAAATCATTAATAACTACAACTTTATCTTCACATACGATTTTTAAAAATTTTTAACAAAATTCGGAATAATATTTTTTCTCATTTTTTTCTTTATTTTTTTATCGACGCATGAAAATGAAATTTTATATGTTTATTAGTAGTTTAAAAAAATATATTCAAGTGTGTTTCTTCTTTTACGGAGAAGATGAAAAATTTACAATTTTTTTTCTGTTCGTAGCTAATTACAAAAGCAGAAACATACTATAGGTAAGAAATTTATTTATGGTCCAATTTAATGACGCTTCATTTTAATTTACTCAGAATATTCAGTTTCGTCGGGGTTATTAAGTTTTATATGAAATATCAAAATTATTAATTTTCCGTTGTGTAGTTTTGATGTCAGAACAAAAAGAAAACTACAAAATTTTTCTGTAATAACAGTTGAAATCATAATGATAAAGGGAAACTTATTTGTCGTAACCCAATTTTTTTACTTATTTAATTAAGAGTAGTTGTTTTTGATGTAAAAAATAGTAGAGCTTTTATTTTTCAAAGTACAAACAAAGTAAATTAATAGTGTTTACACACAGTGACATTATTTACTTTCCAAAGTTAAAGTATGAATCAATTTGATTTGTAGAAAACGAGAAAAGGAAATATAACTAACTATTTTTCTTCCAGAGAAAATAAAAGATATTACAATACAAAAAATTTTAGCAAGATACAGTATCAAATTCTGTAATCAGAAATTATTTTTTTAGACTTCGAATGCATGACACAGAGAGAGGATAAAATATAAAGAATTCTAATATTAAAATTTTAACTTCAAAAGTTGTTCTAATATTAAAATTTTAACTTCAAAAGGAATTTCTAAGAAGGATAAAAAATAACCAAGACACTAATTAGAAAATGTACTTCGTGTAAATCCCACAGTCGCATTATTATGCACGAATTTGACTTCACTTTTTCCTGATTAATCTTTTTATTCGTGTGAGATTTATCTCTGTTAATACTAATTAATTCTAACAGAAAACAAATTTTATTCCCAAGGAGGTTAATTAAACGCTATATTATAAATTCTTTTGACTAACTTCTTCAGACGTTAAGAAAATTGATAAATAAATAGGGTTCTTAAAGGCATAATGCTAATGATTATTGCTAATTCAAGAGTCTTTTTGGAACGTTATTAAAAATTTCGAACAAATAAGAAGATTTTTAAAATGATTAAATCTTTTTATTAGTGCTTCAGAAGATTGCCAGTGAGTGCTTTATTGTAAACATCAATTAGATTAAGGCATTGTACTAGGAAATTGTTCGTTATTCGGGAAACTCCATAAATATAACATATATTTATAAAGATTTTGGTTTAAATAGGATGACAATAAAAGCTAATTATCATTAATAAAGAAAAAAAAGCTTTGCTTAACTCGAAAGAGATATTTTAAGCCGAAAGTGTGAAGTGATTTATATTTTTTTCTGACAGCGAATACCTTTTTACTTTGACAGTTCATTAAACTTCCTTTTAAAATTTTGTTCGTTTGCATTTAAATTATCTGGTACATTTTGGTACAGTGGTATAAAGTTGTAACAGAGTGCTCTTATTCGAAGGGAACACAAGACAGATTATTGTTTGAATATGCAATTTATTTAATCGGATACACTTTCGTTTTCTTATTTTTCCAGAACCGTTCAGGGAAAACATGGCTCATTTTTTGTCTCAGAAGATTAACTCCTACTTTCATTAAAACAAAGAGCAGATGATATTTGGATAGAGTAAACAGAATTTATAAGAATAATTTTGGCTTTCTAGATCGTGCGTGTTTTAAATAAACTTAAATGGGTCAATGCAAAACATATATAGTCGTAGAAAAAGAAAGAAAAAGTAGTTTTCTTAACCATAACTTTTTAATTATTGAAAATTACATCCTTCCATAAGTATTAAAAGATATATTGCTAATAAATTGTTTAACAAAATATATGGTGTTTGCTAATCAAATTTTAAACTAAACAAAGTGTTTGTATTTATATTTTACTTGAATGTGAAATAAAAAAAAATGAATGTGTCTGCTGGTGATCTCCGTGGCAGACTTTTAAACTAAAAAATACCAAATTTAGCAAAGGCATATTAAATAATCAAAAGGTACCTCTGGAAGCAATGTTCAAGAAATTTCATGGGTAAATATTAACTAAAATTATTTTTTAATCATAACTGCAGATATTTATCGAACAAAACTTATATTTTTATTTTTCCCAAATCGGTTTTTAAAAACATCTTTGCATTTTTAATTTTTGGAAAATATTATTAAGTTTTGCGTTAATATATATCATTTTAGTCACGCCGTTTTCAATGATGCTACAAATAATTCACCAGTAGATTTGCATGTGTTATTGATGATTAAAACTTGTATGTTTCTGTTTAAAATATGCTTTTCAAAGTTTCAAAATTACTTTTTCATTTAAAATAAATAATCATTTTTGTTATTTTAAGAAATTTTTATTGAAATGAATTTTTATCCTCTGATAAATGCCACAAAATTAAAAACATAATCTACAGTGAGTGAAATTGTCTATAAGGGATGTTTCTACTTCATTTTCGTTTATTTTTGATGAAAATATTTAGTTATTTCTAACAAGAACTTTAATTACTCAATTAATAGAAGTTTAGTAATTTTTATATCAAATTAAAATTAAAAAATTAGGTGAAACGGTCAAGAATTGGGGAGATTCAAAGAAGAATGAGAAAGTGTAATAATGTTTTCTAAAAGGGTTTAAGTTATTATTTAAAATTTAAATGTTAAAATATGCTATTGAAAAAATTTCATGTTACATATTTTTTAACAAACATTCAAAATTTAATTGAAAATGCTAAACGTTATTGATACAGCTAAACCAACTATTTGCCAGAGCAGAAAAAAAAACAGAAAAATAAGCTGAAACGGATATATGAAATCGAATTGCAAGAAATCAAGTATTCACGAAACATACAATAAAACTTGTTAGACATAGTTTTTATAATTGCGGTTCATATAATAGTTAATTTCGAAAGGTTGATAAAACTTACCCTTTTATCATCGTTTTTATATTCAAATATTTTATTGTTTTTCGTGTGATTTCTTAAAAAAAACAGAAAATATAATTTCCTCCATGAAATATACATGATACAAACAACGTAGCAGTTAAATAATTTCAAATTAATGTGGCATTCAATTATAATGCATTCTTCCTTTGAGGAATCTGGAACAAATAAATGCACATGAAACGTATAAAAGTTGTTAATGCCATCACCAGAATCATCTGCCTCAATAAAAATACTTTTAATTGAAACGTGGTTTTAATCTCAACTGGATCATTATTGAATTCTGAAGGTAAACGAAATTTATATTTCTTGAATGTTATAACTCAAAAGCAATGTCTTCATCTTAAGAAATTTATCACATAATAGAAAGTCTTTCATTTACTATTTTATTTATAAACTAAAAGTTCAGTTTAATTTTATACGTTCTCAAATTTAAATCATAATTAATACGGATTTTTTTTCTTAGCGTTAGTTTTATGCATATGCCTATGCATACACAATTTTTCTTGATCTTCGAAGATGAATTTCTTTTTAATCCTTCAATATCTTCAGATTAATATTTTTTCTCATTTGTTTATTTATTTTTTGATTGCCATCAGGAACGCTGAATTATATATGCTTGTTGTTAGTTTGAAAAAAATATATTGAAAGCGAGATTTTCTTGTCTTAAAAAGAAGATTAAAAGTTTCATTTTTTCTCCCATCCCCAAACTGTAGAAGTCGAAATATACGAAAGAAAAATTAGTTGTTCTACATCTAATTTTAATGTCATGGAATTTTAATTTAGTCAGATTATTCAGTTACCTTGGGGGTTATTAAGTTTCATGGGAATTATTAATATTGCTTGCTTTCGTGTTCTGAAAATTTGTTGTCAGAATAAGAAGCTAGATAATACTTCTAGATTCTAGATTGACGAAAAGAAAAACTTATTTACCTATTCAAGTTTTTTTCCTCTTTTATTATTATTATTTTTAATTCCTAAATAACTATGCAATATTTTACTCTCTCCTTTCAATAATTTTTTACTCAAAGGAGACCGTAATAAAAATTACTTGTGCGTGCAAATGGCGACATAGTTTTTATTCAAAGTTAAAATATGAATCGATCGATTCTATACAAAAAGCCAAATCGTTTTAGTCTAAGATTTTTTTTGTCAGAAAACATTTCGTGTTAATAAAGTGATATATAGCTAGCATTACGGTAACATTTTAATTGTTTTTTAATTGAAGTCAATATTTCAACGATATTTCATTGTTTAATCGTTTATTTGAATGCATTATTCTTAAGCATTTATTAGGAATTGATTGGTTAAAAAACATAAAATAATCATATTCGTTTTAGCAGGTAACAATTGTAAAAGTTTTAGAACCTTATTTTGGAGATATTAACAAGTAATTTGCCCACGTTGAAATCGTTGAGATTCTCATTTGTAAAGTACATAAAGATATTTTAAGTTGTGAAAATTTGAATGGTATGATCTTATTGTATCTTTACGATTTAGATTAGCAGATTCAATGCTGAAAGTATCAACCTGAAAATTGGAAGCATGAAATCACTACATCAAAAAAAAGATGGGAAATAACAATGGTAAGTAAACAAAAAACAAATTACTCTATTTTGATGAAACTAATAAAATAAATTATAACATGACAAATATTAAATAAGTAGTTATTGAATACAAGTTAAATAATTTATAATATAACAAATAAACAAAAAATGATAACAAATAGTAGCTATCCCAAATTTGGAGCTCCTTTTTTCACAACAAACCGTAGATTTTACGATATTATGACCTATTACACATTTGTCTTTCATTTTACATTATGCTTATTTTGATGTAAGTTAATTGAATTTTTTGGGTACAATAACCATTACATATTCTATATAGAAATGGCAAAATAACTTTCCGTTAAGCATTTCTTGAAGTAACTAAATCTTGTTTATTTTAAAAGGGGGTAATTTCCAACAGAGTGACAAAATCCCATCCATTTTAACCATTTAAGCCTTTGTAGAAAGAATTATTTTCACAATTCCTCTTTTAAAAACATCTCTATTAGAGTGTAGCCTCCATCACTTGCATTCTGCATTCGCTGCCTACGAAAATTGGCTAAATTATAGACTAATACATTCGAAATTGAAAACAAACGCACTTCGAGACGCGTCTGATTTCATCATTCGGTTTCATTATTTGATTTTCCTTATGAAGCATTTTATTATATACAATTACGGAATACTTTTCAGCGGTCACAAATGATATTCTACATATATGGGTGTAGTGAATTCCTTTTTACAGCAAAAAATTGGAGATGTGATTGCTGAGCCTTATGTGAGTCATTCTCTTAGAGGAAGACGAGAACCAGATAACTGGGCTTTGTTCTTCTCCGATACAGATGCATGCCATCAAGAAGCCATTCCACTACAAATATTGTATTATAATGAATAATTTCAAAGAAAATTCATACTAATAAATTACTAAGACTTTTGAGACGTAATAATAAGTAAATCGACACCACTATAACTGATGAAATGCTAGGAAAATTATAAAATTCTTTATTACTTTTATTTTATGTATATAAAATACGGATTTGTCTTTAGTTTCATTCATTTTCTTTCGTCAAGAATTGTATATAAATGCAAGTAGTTGTATGTCTGAATAGGCTTTTCCTTCATAAATTTAGATTCCTTTTGAAAATCCGTCATCTTCTTAAGTGGGCAACAGACTATTTAAATAAGCAAAAATGGTCGGGAAAAGATAGGGAAGTTCGTTTTTCCTTTCATCACCAAAATACATATTTATATATTGAACTAAAATGATATTCCTACATGCATTAATCAATAAAGTTAATATTTGAAAGGCCCAAAGAAAAACGTTACTTTTTAATGACTCTCTAAAAATAATATTCTAAATAGATTAAAGCCTTTTTGGAATGTTCAAGGGAGCTTAATTCAAGAGGAATTTAAATTAAATTGATAATAAAAATTTTAGTTATTAATTAAAAAATAGAGTATTCACTAAAAGTTTTAAATTTTTGTAAGTATATATATATCAATTTTAATTCAGAAAAACAAATTTCTCATGAAAGTTAAGTGTGTATAAATTAAAATATTTCTAGAAAATTAACATTTTATTGGAATTTAAAATTCCTATACATTTTTGTTTTAAATAAATTTGTAACAAATAATCAAAAATAACAGAAAATTTAAAATGTACGCATCCTGGAATATTTTGAAAAGTTAAGTAATTACTTGTTTAATTTTTTAAAATAATATATATTTTGTTTTAATGAGTTATTTAAAAATATATGAAATACTTATACTTTAATACATATGTATAAAAAATTTGTAACATTAAGTGAAAATTCGCAAGAGTGCTTCTTGGAATCTACCATCCCTTCAAAGGAAAAATGTTTTTCATATGCCCTCATTAAGAAAATAAATATTTATATATTTCTATTCTTTGAGTAATTAATTCCCATAAAGATAGGAAATTACCTTTTAATTTTTGTTTTCAAAAAAATAATAAACATAAACTCTTTCTCCTTCAGTGAAATTTAGAAAAGGGGAAAATGACGGGCTTACAAAATTATTGATTCCATTAAGAGTTGCTGAATATTTTCCCTTCATTAAATTCAAGTTGCAAAGAAATAAAACAAAAATTACAGATAACGGATGATATGTTTTCTAAACTTCAAATTATATTTCACAGAAACCTTCACACATTTAAACTTTTAAATAAAATATTTATTGGTAATTTAAAATAAATTATAATATGGATATACGAAAAATGTGTCACTTTTTTTTAAATATCATTCCAATAATGTCCTGTGAATTATGCCTTAAATTTATTTTTAATGTCCGTCGCAAAAGACTTAAGGAAAAGATGAAAGCAAGCAACTTTAATTAAATTATTATAAAAAGAACTACCATTTTAAAACACAACAGGGGAAGGAAAAAAGTTTTTCTAACTGCTCATTACTTTTATATCAGTTTTTATTGCAGTTTCTTGCACGATTTCCCTTTCTAGATATTATCGAAAGAGACAACTTTTTAATTGGATTCCTGAGGCTCATTTTCCAAACAGAGAAAAATTTAGTAAAATGAGGCTCAAATACCGAAAGAATGTAAATGAATAAGATTTCGAAGTACCAAAAAATAAAAATACGTCTCTTGCAAAATAAGATTCAGCCGAAAATTGATTCCTAACTTTCAATCTTCTGCAAATTAACTTCCAAGGAATATTTTCTTCAGACAGCCAATTGCGGATTCATCATTAATTGCCTTTATTTCTTCTTCGAATGCGTTTCAAATCTAAATCGCATCTTATTAACCCTCACCATTAGTTCACTGTGCCCTAAGGCCTATTCATTTTTCTGAATATACTATTCTAATTCGAATAAATAAAGCATATTTTGTATGGCTTTTTTGAATAATTATTTGAGATGTTTATAAAAACTAGGTGATTTTTGTGTCGCAATAAATTTTTGGAATGCTTATAAAAACTAGATGATTTTTGTGTCGAATTAAATTCTTTAAATTTATATTCCGGAATAATGAAAAATTAATTTTATTTCGTTCCTTCGGTATTAAAGAATGTAAAATAATTTTTATTTTGAACAAGTTACAGATTTTGAATGGCCTCAATTTTATTAATATATAAAAATATATCGATTAAAATTTGCATTAAAATTATTTTAACCATTTATAGATCTTTATTCGTACATAAAAAATATATAAAATAAATTATTACATTCTAAAAACTTTCAACAAGGTATTTCAATTAATTTCCATTTTTCAGATTTCACAAACACGTTTATGGATTCATTGAAGAAAAACATTGTTCATCGTTTTCTTGGAGCAAACATTGCTCCAAGTAAACTCCAAAAAACTCGATTATCCATAGTATATTTAAATTATAAAACTAAAATGATGCAAAAGTATTAACTGAACAAAACACTAATTATATTTTAGACAATTGCTTAGATTCCACTCTATTGAGAAAAAAAAATTCAAAATTTTTCTTCTCTTTCATAAAATTGGATTCAGTATTTGTATTTTTACAATGATTTCAAGGGACTAAAAGTAATACAACATTAACTCCCAAAACTATTTTTATTAAGTGTCTTTTCTAATATTTTAAATATTGTATTGTTGATAATGTAATGTATTCCAGATAATGTAAAAATGTTTTATGGTCAAGAAGTCGTTTACAAAATTATGACAATGCCTCCGCCCCCCCTTCGAACCTCTTGGTAAATGTCAATCACCACCCACTGTTTGACTTTCAGCTTCCATCCTCGAACCCTCGTAGTAATCTTCAATAAACATCTGCTGTATGACGGTGGTCTCTCCTTCTCCCCTCTAACCCTTGTAGTAACAATATGCAAAAATGAAAGAACAGAAAACCATTTATTCCTTCCCTCCCTACCCCCATGAACTCCAAATCTAATCTCTGGAAACCACTTTCTGTAAATATTCCACCTCAGCTACAAAAGAAACAACCTTGCCATCAGTTTTGTATTTTTACAAGGATTTTTCCAGGAGTCTGTTGGAGTTTAGACAAAATTTTAAGGGAAGTACTGTAGTTATCGTTCCGTGGGGTCAAGTTAAAAGTAAATCTGTGTCTGGAAAATCTGAAGGTTCGACCAACCTTAATTGACTATAAGGTTTGACCATGGATTTCAACCCAACTATTATTGACTAACATATAATCATTTCGAACAAATAGGGGTGGTTTTTATCTTTTTAAACAATATTATAAAACTTACAGACTGCAATATCTTTTACAATGAAATTATTGAATTATACATGTAAAAAACATCTCATTTATCAAAAAAGTGTATCATTTGACAAAAAGCATACCATCTCACGAATTAACGGGTAAATGCGAAATATGCCGTAGCAAAGAGTACCATTAAAAAGTGTATTTTTATTACTAGGGTTTTAATCACGATGATTACTACTTTTAAAACGTTTTAAAGATCCATTAAGTCCACAAAATTGTCTATATCTACAGCCATTATAGGATATCTTATAAAGGTAGTTAGAGACTTAATAATTATTTAATCGTTCTTAGGCGATCTGTGTCAATGCTAGTTCCACCTCGGTATCTATTTTCAGATAATGGTACGCAATTAATTGAAGCAAACAGAAAAATCATCTGAATTCTATGCACTTTATTTTTATTTAATGACATTAAATTTGTTTAAAATTATTTCTAAAGAACAGCTATTGAATTTAAAATTATTTTATCTGCTTCGCCCCACTTCGCTAGTTTATGAGAATTGGAAATTAAGCCCACACTATATTATTTGTAAAGAATTAAATGGGAAACGAAATAAACCATTCAACAGTTAATTACTCTCCTATCTCAGAATAAAGTTGTTTTAAATTTAGGACTTTGATCAAATAAGAATAAATCTGGTATCAACTTTACCGCCTATGCATTTTTAAATTGAAGATGTCTTTACTAATACCCCAAGGAAGGTGTTATCAAATTCAAATCCATTTTATTATAAAGATGCAAATTATTGCAGCAAATGAAACAAAGATGTTTGAAGAGGCATTATAAGGAGTTTTAATCCGTTCAAGATATAAATTGAAGACATGTTTTTAAAAATTTGTCTAAGAAAGATACTATATTAGTTGAAGAAGATAACATACCTCATGTGTTTGATCATTAGTTTGTGCAGCTAAAATGCACCCTGATCAAGATGAAAATGTCACAACTGTCACATTAATGTCTTCTGACGAATGCTTAAAAATACATTGAGAAGTTATTTTTTATCATTATCATCATATTAAAAAAAGTAAGATAGTAAATCTTACTAAAAACATATTTAAATGATTTATACTGAAGCATATTTTAATTATTTATATATTATTTATATTTCGTGATGTTAATTAATTATATTTCTCCTTTGTTTTCATTAAATATTCTATTTCATGTTATCATTAATATGTTATTATCTTAAAAGTAATACATTTCAAGCTTATTTTCTATTAATTCTAATAGCAATAGTATTATTATAAGATTGGAAAATCTTTTCGCCTCTCAAAGCTGCAGGCTTATGTTTATTCATGTTCTTTTTGACGTGATAAAATAAAATATTTATAAAAAGGTCTCATCCTTTAGTTTACATCCACTTGTAACATACATTCAAGCCTCTAATTTATCCATTTTCTGAGTCGAAAAGAAATAAATAAAAAATATATATTGCTTTCATTGCTTCTAATTAATTCCACTGGGAATGAATTTCCATTTTACTGTTTGAATTAATTAGTATTTAGAATAAAAACTCACACCTTATTAAAAAGTTAATGAGAAATAAAATTAAAAATCCACATTATATTCAGAGAAGAGATTTACCTCGGCAAATCCCTAATTAACCGCACCTAATTTTGCGTATTTAGTGCATTGACAACAGAATGTTTTGGATTTACATTTTTAATATGCAAATTATTCGCTACCTAATTTTTTAGATTAGCTGTTTTTAATAGGTTTCGCGTGTCTAATATTCTAAGAGGATTTCAATTCTGATTTAAATTTTTAATCAGTGGCATATAAAACATGCTCTTGTAACATATTTTACTTTTTTTTATTGTCTAGACATATCGGTTTAAATCATATTTTATTCATTAGAACGTGAATTTATAAATTATTTTAATTGTATGGATTAAAAATTATATTCTCTTATATCTGTTTTGCATTCTTTTGACGTCAGGTATATCTTTAAAAAATAGGTTTAATTATAAGGACAGATGTATGTAAAATAAGAGGGTTATTCGATAAATGATAAAATTTAAACGTCTAATAACCAGAGTAAGAAAGTAAGAAAACAGTTCCAGTCTACTGAAAGGAATACAATATTTTTAGAATTAATTTAGAATTTAGAATCTCAATACAAAGATTATATAATAAATAACTAATTTTAAACTAATTAATAACAAATTATTTTGAAATGAAATACTAAAGGACTAATCACAATCACATATGATGAAATGCTTGAAAAATTATAGCATTCTACATCATTCAATTATTTTATTATACGTAAATAAAATGTTTTTTTTATCTTATGTTTTAATTATTTTTTATAGTTTCACGTCATGAATTTCATTGAAATACATATTACATATGTATAATTTCGAAATACATGAAAAACATATTTGATTTTCACATATCCTTCATTTTGAAAATAGGTTATTCACTTTAAAGGAAAAAAATATTTTTTATGTGTCTCCAGTAGAATAACCAATATTTATGTATTTTCACATCATATTAAATTCTCTTCAAAAAATAAGAAATTACATTTTATTTTTTCAGAAACATCATGAAATTGAGATTTTTCTCCTTCTTTGAAATTTATAAAAGAAGAAATGACTTTTATAAAACGATCGATTCCGTTAAAAGTTGCTGAATTTTTCCAAATAATTAAACTCGAGTTGTAAAAAAATAAAACATAAATAATTGACAATGGAGCATGATATGTTTTCTAAACTGAAAATTACGTTTCACAGACAACTTATTTTATTTAAACATTCACATAAGATATTTATTGGTAATTTAAAATAAATTATCATATGGATATGTCAAATATGTGCCAATTATTTCGTGTCTAACTTATTTTAATGTTTATTAGATATCTGTCACGAATAACTTGAGAAATAAAAGAAAGTATGCCGCATTAAATTAAACTACTATAAGAAATACTTATTTTCATAGAAAGCAACAGGAAAAGAAAAAAAAAATTCTCTACATTATCATTACTTTTATAATTTCTATATTATTTTTTACTTCAATCCAAAGATATTATAGAAAGATATAAACATTGAACTGGATTCCTCAGGCACAATTTCCACACAGAATAAAATGTAATAAAAGGAGGCACAGACACCGGCAAAATATGTAAATGAATAAATTCTCAAAGAAAAAATTATACGTTTCTTGAAAACTAAAATTCAGCCGAAAATTAATTCATAACTCTCAGTCTTCTTCAAATTAATTTCCAAGAAAGATTGCTTTCAAGCAGACAGTACCGAATTCATCATTAAAGGCCTTTATTTCTTTTTCAAATCAATTTCGGATTTCAAGCACATTTTATTAACTCTCTATTAGTTCACTTCCCCCGACGGCATATTTATTTTTCGGAACATGGTATTTTGATTCAAATAAGAAATGTCGAAATTTATATCATTTTTATGAATATAAATTATTTGAGATGTTTATAAGTTGAGGGTAATTTTTGTGCCGCGTTCGCAATTTTAATTATGGGGTCGAAATATTCAAGAATTATTTTTGATTCGGTGGTCAGGCATCAGGTAATAGAGAAGAAGAAATCTTTCATTTAAAAAAGCGATAGATTTTGAAAGACATTCATTCAATTACTATGTGAAAAGATATTGATAAAAAATTTGATTTCAAAGAAAACTTACTTTTAAAAATATTAGATTTTTTTTCTCTTACGTGAAGTATATAAATGGAAATTATCGTAATCATCAAGACTTTCGAACAAGATATTTTAACAAGTTTTCTACTTTTAGACCTGTCTGAGTCGAGAAAGCACACTTTATTCTGTCTGTTTCCCGTCGGAAACGATAATTCAAAAACCGGGAAAACGATTATTTTAAAGATGGCAAATAAATTATCCTATACTGCATTACTCTTTTACCGAATCAATCAGCATTTCCAGTTTCATGGATTATGTAAACCTACAAATTCAGTTTTCCGGGATTCTATTTTAAAAATAGACCTAACATAAGATAAAAATATTTTTTTAACAGCGTTTAATTTTATGATAATATAAGTAACATATATAAACTAGCTTTATCTGTTGACGAATCAAAAACTGTGCCTTGATATTTTAAGAAGAAAACGTTGATTAATTGATGAGATTTATTTGATTCTAAAATGCATATATACAAGTTATGAACAGTTTTTATAGTTTCCGTACTCTTCTTAGCGATGCCTTATTTCCGACAGATTGCATTAGATTCAGTTCTGAAAAAAATAACTAAGAATTAAAGGAAATTGTCGCTAATGAAGCTGTCGACATTTGCTCTAATCATTCTCATTATTTAGAGATAAAGGGGTCTCATTTAAAGAAATGTTTTTATAACTGGCCAAAGCTGATCAAAAATATATGCACTTAATGTCTTGAATATAGTCATATGGAAATAAATTCAGAGGATTGTACTAAAACTATAAAAACCATTTGAAGTTCCAATAAAAACATAGTTTTCTAAAAAAAAACATCATACATTTGGGATCTGAATTTACAGCAGAATTTTATTTTATAAACTCTTAACATTTTGGATCAACTTTCAATGAATAAATTTTGACTTGAATGGATCACTTCCTGTAGTATCTGTAATTTCTATATCGAAGGATTTTAAGGGATATTAAACTTCTTAGGTGGCTTCAAGTTACAATTTAAAGAACAAAGGTTTGTGATGTTTCAAAATCTGCTTATGAGGTGGTCATCCTTGCATTGAATAAACTTCTTTTCTCTCAACTTCATCTTTTTAAGAAACGAGATCAACTTAGTAGTAGCTAAAATCCTGAATGTATTAATTCTTTTTTGGTTAACAAAGTTAATTGTTTGCTTCCTCGAAATTGGAAGTCTTTTGTGTTTAGTTGGACTTTAAAAGTTTCAAATGATATTCCTTATCGTAACTGAGCCCCTATTTAATCGTGTCAAAACCCTGTTCATCTTTCTTTCTTAGGGGTGGATTCTTCTAAATATCTGTCAATGGCATCTTTGAGATGACATGTGCCATTATCCTTTGCACATTCTTACAATTATGAGACTAAAGTGATACCAATCTTTTAAAGGACCACAATCCAACTTAATGTACTAAAAAATATTCGTCTTAAGGAACTTTTAACATTTTTTTTTCCAAAAATTTCCTTTTTCATTAGATGATTCCGTTTGTATATTACTACGGGGATTGAAAGAGAATAAAAATAATTCACCTTTAAGTCGTCCCAAAGTTATTTAATTTATGATCATGTTCTGTGCATGGTAATGTAAATAGTGCTTTATGATTGGGAAATAGACTTCAATATCAACATCTTACACCACACCAGTGTACATATGGCCCCTTTCGGGTTTGGCATAGATGCCAAGGTTTTGTGTTTATTAAAAACTTCACAATGATAAAAACGAGAACGCAGAATATCTGGAGTACAATAAAACTGGAAAGCTGATGAGGTACAGTATGAAAGAAAAATAAACGTTAGTTACTTGAGTGAGAGGTGTTAGAGGATTTAGTATGAATAAAATTCGAGCAATATTATACGATACCTTAAAAATGATCAGATTTATCTAACTGTAACGGTTCTCAATCTGGTTTATGATTCTTTATTCAAAGATGAATTGCTAAGGACTCTCTTATACCAAAGATTGTCTAGCGAAGAAATTAAGCAGATTATAATCATTCGGGGTAAATAAAATATTGTTTTTATTATTTCGCTTTTCAAACAGTATAATATAACTAACATGTATTACCAAATCTACAGACAAAACTTTTAATGCACAAATATGAGATTTTGAATGTAAGAAGAGTATTCACTCGTTTATCTACAAATGTATCATTTGAGATAAATTCATATTGTCATCAATGGGAATTTACCGAGACTAAAATAACATTAAAAATGTCTTTTTATAACAATTTTAATTATGTTGATCACCTAATTTCAAAAGGTTACACCTATAGTTCCATTAAGCCCTTAAAATTCTATATATATCTTCAGCCATCAAAGAATATTTTATTGAGGAAGTTAGAGGCTTAACCACTAATTCCTTAATGGTATTTCTAAGACAATTTGTGTCTATGAGACTGATATACATTTTCAGATAACGATACGTATTTTATTAGAACAAAAAGAAATTATCTGAATAGTAAACTCTTTTGCTTTCATTTAACTGCAATAAATTTATTTTAAACTATTTAAATCGTACAACGGTGGAATTGCAAATGATTCTTACCCACTTCGGTGACTTATGTTAATTGGAAATTAAGACAATATTTCGTTTGAAAAGAATATAGTAGAAAGGAAATTGCCATTTAAAGAGTCAATTACTTTCCTATCTTAAGTTGACGCAGCTTTATATTCACAACCTCTCTCAAGAATTAATCATCTGTTATTAACTTTGCCTCCCATCTAATTTTTTTTAAATTGAAGATGTTTTTAAAAGTATCCCAAAACAAGGTTACTTTTAACACAAGGTCATCCTATTATAACAATATGAATTATAACCGCAATTGAACAAAGCTATTGGAAGATATATATTTTATTCCGTTATAAAAAAGATATAAGCCGAAGGAATAATTTTCAAATTTATCTCAGGAAGGTACAGTGTTAAATAAAGAAGATAATTTAAGTGTGATATTGGGCCATTACTTCGGATTATTGAAATTCATCGTGAACAAGAAAAAAGGGCAGAATTAAAAACCACTCATGTTTGTTAAAAAATATATATATTGTGAAATTATTACTATGACCGTATCATTGAAAAATAAGAGAATCAATCAAGTTATATTTAAATGTAATTTATATATTTATATTTCTTGATGTTAGTTGCTTTTATTTTTCTTTTGTTTTAATTATTTTATACATTAATACGTTATTACTTTAACCACTTAACTGATTTGCAAGTACGCCGTACGTGCATCGATTTATCGAATTTTGATAGTTGTAAACAAAAAATAAAACACTCATAACGATTATAATTCAATATTAAAATGACTTCGAATACGTAGATAAGTCAAGTATTCGATGGGGTACCATTTGAATCAAAATAAGAAAATACTCTAAAAACAGTAGGTGTCATCTTATTAGTTAGCAGAGAAAATAAACCCGTTAAGGGGTTAAAGATAATACATTTTAAGCTCCCTTATTTTATATTAATTCTAATAGAAATAGTATTATTAGATTGAAAAACATTTTCACCGCGCAAAAAATGCAGAATTATGCTCATTCATATTACTTGACACTAAAAAAATTAACTTTTCTTAAATGAAAATTTCATTGCGTAGTCAAAATTTTCTTGTAACATACAATCGCGAATGCAATTTATCCACCTTCGGAGTCGAAAAGAAATAAATAAAAAAATGAAGATGTGGCTTTCATTTCTTCTAATTAATTCTACTGGTAATTACTTTTCATTTTACTATTTGAATTAATTAGTATTTAGAATGAAAGCTCACACCTTATTAAAAAGTTAATGAGAAGGAATATTAAAAAAAAAAAACGTTATATCCTGAGAAGAGATTTACCTCAGTAAATTTCAAAATTAACCGCACCTAATTTTGCGTACTTAGTGAATTGATAACATGATTTTTTGAATTTGTATTTTTAATATACAAATGATTCAGTATCTAATTTACTATATTAACTCTTTTAATAGGTTTCACATCGCTAAGATTCTAAGAGGATTTAAATTTTTAATCAGTAAAGAGGATTTAAATTTTTAATCAGTGACACGTAAAACATGCTGCTTATAGTATACTTTGCATGTTTTTTATTTACAAATTGCTCTGAATTATATTTTATTCACTGTTACGTGACTTTTTTAACGTATTTAATTGATTGGATTATAAATCATTCTCCTTATCTTTTGCTATACATACCTTTTTCTGGTAGGTGTATGGGTTTAATTTTACAGATAGGTGTTCAAAGTATAAGAAAATGATTCGCTATACGATAAAAATTATACAAAATTACGCAAAAACTTTCAATTTTTATAATAAATACGATACAAGAATGTAAAACATATTTACAGATTTTATATAAACCTTATTCAGCCTACAGTGAAAAATATTTCAAATGTTTCAAATTATCTTTATTTTTTCTCGTGCTCAAATTTACTTCTTACTTTCTGTAAAGCTATCAAAAATGTTATCACACCATAAATTTTGTAACGCTGTTCTTCGTACACTGAAATGAATTTTGCTGAATTGAATCGTTGTTTTCAAAAATAATATTCAATTGACTTCTTCTTGTATACAGCCGACAGAACGACAATACCGAAAGAAATAGTATTGACAGAATTTGTTTGCGGCAAACTGCTGTCTGACATAATTCGTCCCTAGCACTGACCGATTCACCGGGCTGATATCCTTCTCGAAGCAGTTGAATCCGAGAACCAAAGGGGTCAAACAAACTTGAAAATGAGGGGCCTCCTCATTTTCAAATAAATCTATAGCCTTGTCAAAAGAGGAGCCGGACACAATTGTAAAGAAATGCCGAGGAAATTCTCAATATTTCTCCAAATTCCCGTTCCACAATCAAATTTTTAAATAGTTGGTAAAAAAAACGATCAATTTTTAACTTTAAATCCTTTACTGTTTTAAGATTATCTGGTTCTATTAGTACTGTACCAAAGTCGTCATTTATAAAATTTTAGATATGTTTATTTGGCTACTGGCGTGACAGACAACAACCATACATCGGAACCATCAAACGTTTTTATGACACTATGAATTGTGCGATGAGATTCTCGTCCGACGGATATAAAAATAGAGATTTAAATAATGACCCATACCATACCACGGTTATACCTATCGCCCACAGATTTCAATTTAGTATTATTGTAATATATGTGACAGGGGTTCTACTAATCCAAAGTGATAAGTCACATAATCTTAAGTTTTAGTAAAAAGCAGGCGTTGGTATTCGCTGGCTCCTTCGAGAAAGTGTTCTTCATCCCTGGTACCGATAAGTGTTTAATAATCTGATGCTACGGTGGTAGCTTTGTACAGATATCTTGTTTAACATCCCCTAAAGGTGTTGAACAGAGTGTACTTTAGGATGTAACCTCGTGATAGGCTTTGCCCTTTGGTGCCATCTAAGTATTTTAACTTTCAATGTAATTAACTTTTCCTCTCTTAATTATTAATATCCTCTTATTTTTTTTACTCTAGATAAATTGTTTTTTAAACGTTGTTTCTTTTCTTAATCAGTAACTTAGACACTAATCTAAATGAGATTGAATGGCCATTTTGTTCATAATATTAATATATTTATTATTATTATTATTAATATATTATATATTTATACTACATAAATATATTTATTGACTTTAAGGATTAAAATGAAATCTGCTATTAATAGTTCAATGTATCTTGTTAGAACATCGTTTCTTGGACGGCCAAGCACCACGTGCTCGTGCAAGTTATGAATATTTTTATTCATTTTAATTGTTTCATTGAAGGAGTCACTTTAGTATTGCAAACGATCCAAAATACTTTATCCCGTATTGATTGTTTAAAAATAATATCACATTTCCTATTTATTGAACTTCATATGATCACATTCTCAAAATAACATTTCTGGATTTTATTTGCTGTAGTTATTAGCTTATTTTTTAAAAAATACAGGGGCTTTTGTAAATGCAATGGAAAGACGTCATTAAAAACTGATTTATTTTTTTATATGTTCGCGCAGATAATAAAATTTTTATTTTTAACCCACGGATTTTTGTTGATGTAAAAATCTCATCCTAAAATTAACATCACTTTCTGACTTCATAAAATATTTTAATTAAATTTATTATCGAACATGTAATCCCTTGCAACTTTAGTATAATTTTGCGATTTTTAACTGATTTAAAAATGATAGAGGCGCCACATTTCATTACAATTTTATTCTGGTTTCTACAAGCAATTTTCATAGTCTGAAACCGGAGTAACTGAGAAACTCATAATAAAATCCTGTAATAGTGTCAAAAAAATCTTAGTATTAAAAAAAATTAAAAAAAAAACAGATTTTATCTATTCTCAAAGAAGTTTTACAAATGAGAAATCATTATCTTTTTGACGATATACTTTTAGCACAGATATTTCTTTTTCATATCATCAAATATTATTTATTTACTTCCAATGTTTGCTTGTTTTTGTCGATTAGCTGTATAAATTTTCTTCAGAATTCAAAATTCCTTTAAAAAATAATAATGTAAAAAATGTTGTTTTCTATTTCTTTAATATTAAATTTCCAACTATCAACTAATTAACTAATTAATCATAATTTTTAGCCATTTAAAAATTGGGAAATAAAGTGCACTTATAAAAATTTTAATATTTAATGTAAACACATTCAAGTTTAAAAATTAGATAAAATCTTGTGCTTCAGAAAGTTTTTGATAACAATGAAACATGCTTATTTAAAATAACTGTACCACCCTTAAGGATCAACTGGTTTTATTTTAAAAATTATTTTATGTAAAAACTGATTTTTTGAAAATCTGGAATCAATGACTCAATAACTCAAAAATATTTCAATGCTTGTAAATAAATAACATAATCAACGTTTATCAATGAAGATCGTTGTACCGATTTCATTAGCTTTTTTATATGAAGGCTTATGATATTTACATATGTTAATGGCGAATGCCATATCTTCATTTTCGAAATATATTTCATAACAAATGCTTGACAAGTTTCCTAGTATCTGTCTCCAGACCAGTTCCTCAAGTATTCAAGTAAATTTCGATATTTTCAAGCACTGGTTAACCAATAAGAATGCGTCATTTATATTTCTAATAAAATTAATATGATATATAATATTTTGATAATGTGTAGTTCATTAAAGTTAGTTGGGAGCAGTTAATCTATATCATTAATACAATTTATAATTAATTGGCAACCGCAGATGCCTAAATAATGATTAAAGTCTGAAATTTGAATCATCTGTTTAATATTCAAAGGAAATATATATAAAAATTAAAATTCAGACATAATATCCAAAAAAAAATTATTAAAACCGCACGTGAAATTTTACGATAGCATTATTTTTTATTTCTATTGATAATATTTTACGCTAAGTAATTTTTTAAGTTCGTTTAAAATAATTTTTAAAATAGTTTCCGAAAACATCCATGCTTATTATTTGTTTATATTTTGTTTTTTCGTTGTTTTCGATTTTCCCGTTTCTTTGTTATTAAATTTCAGTTTTCCTTTCATGTCTATACAATTGAATTTGTTTGAAATTTGAAATTAATAACAGTATGCAATCTGCATCCAGATGAGGCTCATGATCGATAAAAGTTACTTTCTTGCAGATTAAAAATATAAATCTTCAGTTATAAAGCCAAAAAAACAAAGAAAATTACTTCAAAGTAAAGCCTTAAGGGAAATTTTAAGACTTTTGTTTCTAAGGATTATATCTTCTTAAGTTTTATATCTATGTAAGGGAAAGGTAAGCTCAAAGTCAAACAAATTCTCTGAAATGTAAGAATAGAGTTATGGGAAAAAAGTCCTTTCTTTAATGTATATTTCAAACCTTTTATAGATTTATAACATGTTAAGAAAGAATTCGTGATTTATTGAAGTTTGACAATTTTTTTAAAAATAAATTATTTAATTTTTTTAAATATCTGAATATTCTTTTTTAATATCTTTTAGGCAATTGTATTTTTATAACCACCCGGAAAGTCACACATATAAATTCAATGAGATTTAAAAATAGAAAATTATTATATTTGATAAATACAATAATAATAATTATGTTTCATATTAAATTTTATTAAATAATATGTGGGACCTCTTAAAATGAAAAATCATTTTTTAATCAAACATGCTTTTGAATTGAACTCTTCAAATTTCATTTAATTTTATAATTAAATTATTGTTATATCTCATGTTAGTGTTATTAATTTTATGGGTTATTAGAATTAGTAAAATTTATTCAAATTTATCGGATTTAGAATTTTCGAATACAATACTTATAATAATATCAAATATTAGATTTGTTTTATACATATAACATTTTGAATATATTTATCTATGTAAATAGAAAAAAATTGTTAATATTATAAACTAAGAATGTCAATGCAGAAATTACCGATTTAAAAATATCAATGTATAGTAAGACATTTAAAGTAAGTTTTAAAATCATTTTCTAATGGTAAGAGTTTTTAAATTCTTACATTCTGCCTCGCAAAAACAAATGAAACAGCTGCAATCTAGAGAGTAGTATATATATTTAACGAAACATATATTTACATTTCTTTTAAAAACAAACGCAAAAAAAAATTCTTCCACTTTCATAAACAAAGACAAATTTTCAGGATTTGTCGTCCCGAAGAACGGCTAATTAAATTCACATTCTTACTTTTAAATTAATATAATGACTGCCTTAAAACCTCCTTCTGACTAATTTAAATGACAATGTATTCAGGAGATAAATACATTCGGTTGAATGATTTTTTTCTAGAAGAAGCGAAATTAATGTTTACAATTTTATTCAAAATTCTAGTTGTAATTTCAACTATTATGATTTTATTCTACAGAAATTAATGCGATTTGTTAATTTTTCTCCTTGATTAACTGTTCAAAGTCCTAGAAAAATTGTGATTTATCATAACACTTTCTTATAAGGATTTAATATTGTGCCTTGAATCTTCTTTATTCATGTTTACTGATATTTGAGGATAGCTGAAAACGAATATTATTTTGTAAAAACTTTTGATGCCCTTCCCCCCTCCCTTATTAGTAAAAGTAACGCTTTCTCTGACAAAATAAGCAATTTAACTCAATCTAAATAAAACTATTTTATGTATTAAATATCTTCATTTAGTAGATAATGATAATTTCCATAAACTCTTTTAATTTTGAAGTTCAAAAAACGTAGTTTCTGTAAA
Source organism: Argiope argentata (assembly GCA_026289955.1). Taxonomy (NCBI): domain Eukaryota; kingdom Metazoa; phylum Arthropoda; class Arachnida; order Araneae; family Araneidae; genus Argiope; species Argiope argentata. Next base: position 4,233,602 of record JAOUZG010051192.1, read on the forward strand.
TTAAAAATGTTATAGATAGACCTTCATTCCTTTTACATTCATTAAAATCAATAGTTAGATAAGTTCTTGGTTTTCTTTCTTTATAATTTTTATTAATAGGTTAGGATTAAATAAGCGTTGCCAAAACTTATGCTCAAATTTAACCAGAAAAGACGTAAAAATAGTTAAAATATGAAGGATGCATCTTTTGTTGTGTGTATGAATATTGAGTTATTGACATAAGACGGCAGCTCTAGATTATTCTTTATTTTCATACAACTTATTCTTTAGTATGTTTATGTATTGATTCGATTACTATTTTAATCCCTATTAGCCGTATTTAACGAGCAGCTAATGTACCGGAATTAATGGTTGTAAATATAAATATTTTATATTAGATGCATCCTGTGATGTTTTATCAAATTATTTTTTAATTAAAATGTTAATGAATATGTAACTTGTACAAGTTTGTTGCTGTTGTTGCTGATCCTCTTGGTCTAGACCCCTAGACCAAGTCCAAAAGATCGTGTCGCACCAAAAGGTCAAAAACACTCTCGATTTCATCCGACAGTTGCCTCACAGGGGCACCGATACAAGAAATAATGAGAGGGAGAGGCAATAGCCAAGCAAGGGCAAGTAGAAAAGGTCCCGTTAGGACCGTCAAAGACCAGACTTCTAATGTGGCCAGACCTTAGCTTAGCGAAGGCAGATTGTCCAAGTCTCGAGCGGGTGTTCTGCAAAGATAAACCAGGGCGCTCTGCGGCGTACCAATCGTGTTCAGGATGAATCCTCCAAATTGATTTTACTTTGTCAATAAACATGGAATGAATCAGACTTTTAAAACAGATGATAGAGGAGTAGAGAGTTTACTACCTTCCACGGCAAGTCGATCAGCGACATCATTGTCATGGATACCAACATGAGAGGGAATCCATTGCAAGCACACAGAACCTATCTGGGACAACGTAGCCCATTTGGCAACAATCTCTTGCCCCAATTTATCATTAATACAGGGCCAATCCCTCAAGTATTGAATGGAACTTCTGCTATCAGTCAAGCGTACAAGTTTAAAAGCCTTAAATCATTCTGTAAATTGTGAAATGTACCTATCTGGCTTTATTGTCATCTAATTTAAAATGTGAAATTTTAATTTTAAAATTAAAAATTTCTAAACATTAAAAAAACAAAGAAGCCTTTTTTCGTGCTACTAAAAATTCTATAAGCATAATAAAATACAGTTGAATCGTGCAGTATTTATATTTTTTTTTATAATTTGAGTAATATCTCAGAGAATTAAAAAATATTTCTCTGATTGAAAAATACTTCAATACAATTAAATAAGAATGCAATTTTAAAATGCTAATATACATTTAACATCCGCATAAGTTTTATTAAAGTATGACAAATTTAAAAACATAAAAATTCATTTTTTTACAAAAGTTATTGCTTACTCATGAAGTTTGAAGCAAATTTCAAAAGGTGTACTTTAAATTAACTACTTTAAATTAAAACAGACTGAATGTCAAAAAAATTAGTCCAAAATTCATATATATATTATGAAAATTCAAGACGAAACATTATTAGTAATATTGAAAGGATTAAAAATTATATCCAAAGATGAAATATTTACAAAATGCACTAAATTTTTTTATATGCAATTCATTAAATCTGGGAAAAAATTATTAAAAGTAGGAAATAATTGTATACGACGAAAGAAAAGATATAATCTAAAAAGTAACTATTTGAATTTCACATTGTTTTGAATAATATTTTTGCTATGTAATATTTTAGAGAAACATCACAGAAAGCCCAAAATTTAAATTAAGAATTGAAGAAAATTCTCTCTGTGATGTCTATTTCTACCCTTAAAATACGTATACATATATAAAGTTTACGTATACATATGTCAAGTTAAATATACATATACATATGTATAGTTAAATGTACGTATACACAAGTAAAATTACCCCTAAAATACGTATACATATGTAAAGTACTTTACATATGTACGTATACATTTGTACATATGTAAAGTTGGTATTCTTTGTAGATGGTAGAATGAAAACATACAGGGGGGCCCACGAAGAACGGATAAGCTCTGCAGAGATTCGTTCTTTGGAATATTTTAAATATGCCCAAATCAATTGTTCTAATACATCCGAAAAAAATTTCAGTATCGTTTCATACTCCACGATTTCTTCAAAAACAGGACGGACATCTGCATCTATCCTAGTGCGTATTAATACCGTTTTGTTTTTTAAACATTAAGTAGAGAAATTTCATTATGGGAGGGCGCTGAAAATGAACGAAACAATATAACAAGTTTTCTCCTCTTAAAAAACTACCAGTAGTTCATCGATTTTACATTTAAAAAACTCATAATTAATTCATCCATTTCTAAATGAAACCAGTAACTTTATCTAAAACGTCGAAACAATATTTGTACTTTGACTTACCTTTCGCCTGCTCCGGACCGTACGTTGCCACCGTTAGGTTTCAGGTCAGGACAGGACGGACGTTTTCCTATTGTATCAGGATATAATCTGTAGCAGCATCCAACTTCAAACCAATTTAAAAAGGTTTGAACCATCTACTGTCAAGAGACTTTAACATCCGAAAAAAAGTACAGTATTTACTATACTTTACAGGACGAATCACTCTTCTGAGCTCCCGGGATTTGTCTTTGTCGATTTAATTTCTTCGTCGATTCTAAGAAGGAAACGCCCATCCACAGAAACAGCAACTGAAATCGGTAAACTTGTTCCAACCATAACCAAGTCTTTCTACTGAGTGGGAGAAAGACTTGGCGAACTTCGCCAGCGAACTTCAACAATCAGCATTACCGGAGGCATTTTGAACTATACAGAGGCCAAATTATCATCCAATCAAGTGAAGAAAATTAAAAATCTCCCCAAAACTTTAACATGCAATGTTTATAATCTATCTGATAATGAAATACCTGCTGCTTTTTTATTAGGCTGTGAACTGTTTTTACTTTGTGGTTACCTTATGCTGCATCTGGTAAACTCCCACGACCATTGTGTATTTTTTGATAAGAGATACGCCTCCTGACTGGTTGTCTTATTTTGATGCTGCCAGATGCATGCATTAACTCTGCTTTCGTATATGTCATACTACATCAGTTACAGATTTTTGAACCTGCCAGGACATCAATTGCTTGCCAAGTTATCACGATCTATGACAATTAGATGCACCCCGATCGTACTGAAACCACTTGATTTGAATTCTAGTGGATTGAACACTGTTGCCGTGTCCTTCCTCCTACCACCGTTCTCGACCCATCTCATCTATCGAACACGCTGTTTTGCTAATTTTACTAGGATTTTTAACATCTTATTCTAGAATTTGTTTGACAGACCTTACCCCTTTTTTGAACCATATGTAGTGCTCACTGATAAAGATGGGTTCCCACGAGGCTATCTATTGCACAAAATAGAAGATACCGACTACTTCCAGAAAAACCACGCAATCATAATGGGACAATGGCGAATGGTTGTCCACACGGGAAAACTGTTATGTTCACGCCTGTCAAATGTCCATGAGTTTACACGCCACACCTTTGTCCCAACTACATAGTCTCAACTGTTCATACGAGAACAATATAGAGGCAACAACACAGGTACAATGATTGCACATAATAGTTGGTCTCGTGTGAACCCACCATGAGGCTTTCTTTTATTCGTCTCTGCCCTATTGGCGACGACTCGACACTGGTGAGTGTTCAGAAACATTATTAAACATTTTATACAGTTCTTTTGGAAATATTTTATTCTTTTGTGTTTATCTATGTTAACAGCTCGCTTTTTACTTGCTATAACTTTATATGGTGGTTTTAAATTTTCCGAATGTATTATTTTTAGTATTTTAATTTTCTATGTATTTTAAAAGCAGCTCTATTGATTTTATGATGTGTTTTATCTCAATTGGATTATGGTGATCTCTTATGTCTAACTGATCATTTTGGGGGTTATTCTTATGATGATTAAAGGTGTTAAGGAAGTGGCGTTACATCTGTGAAAATCTTATAAATAACACTCTAGGGTTTTTCATTCTACGTGCGAATTCTCTGTAAAGCGAGGGAAGCGGGACTAGTAATTTGTCGTAAAAAGACAGTAGTTTCCCCAAAAAATGCACTGAAAGTGCTAAAGGTTTTTTCTTCCCTCCCGTTCTTCATGGAAGATCAACGGGCCCTGGAGTATAAGCAAATTACCTCTCATTCTTGTTAAATTTTAATGCTTTCAGGTGGTTTTTAAAAATAGTGTATGAGTTGATTTTTAATCCTAATCACTTATAATATCGTTTTGTAGCAGTCTAAATATAAACTGAGATTTTCGATTAACTTTTGCTAGGTATTTTAAGTACAGAAACTTTCTTCATGCATTTGGTCACAATATTATATATATTTTCAAATAAGCGAATAATGAAGAAATAAGATTGCATTCATATTCTCTTATTATTTGGTGTGCAGACTTAATACTAAATTTCTATTATGTCCTATTTTGAGCAAAATCTATTCAGACGATGCAAGTCCGTCCAGCTGATAAAATATGATTAAATACAGTAGCTGCAAGGAAAAGAGTTCGATAAATAAATTTCAACACATACGTATAATATCTATAGTGTGGATAGTTATCAGTTTGAGAGCGAAATCCAATAAGGACTATGGCGTCTATTTAGTTTGCATTTTTAGAAGCATGTAAGTAGGATAGCTCAAAAATCCAAAGACTTAAATGTATCAAATTCGATGAATGTATTTGGGACTAATGTGTGAAATTAGGAATTTTGCAGGACTCCCATGTTTATGCCAATGCATGTACGTTAATGAAATCGTTTGGTTTAGTTATATTAACGTCCCATTATAAAGTAACGCTAGATATATTTTGGGTAATTTTGAACCCCAGTCAGATGACGAGGACGACACCTGAGCAGGCACCCCCTCTCCACATCAAATCAGTGAAAGTACGTTTTGCCTGGTGGATGGACCCCCTTGCACGACGGTTCTTCGGTGGAATCGGGTCTCGAACTTAAAGCCCTATGGTTTCCAAGCTGAGCTCTTACCCCCAGGCTGCTGTACGTTAGTGAAAGCGTTTAATTGTCAATGATCGACAAAGGTGTGCTACGCAAAACTGACATTTAAGTTAAGTAAGACATCAAGGGATATTAATTATATTAAAGAAAATTAATGAAATAACACAAGGGCAGAATTCACCTTTTAAAATGGGTATCGAAATACGTAAAAGTATTGTACAAAGATCTTTATTCTTTAAGAGGAAAGAGGTATCTTGATATATAGTAATAAATAAATATAGATATTGCAAGTCATTTGATAGGCACATTTGTAAAAAAAACATAAAAGGAAACATTTAAATTTAGTTTTGCTATTTATTAAATCATAATTCAATTACTATATAATACAAAAACATCACAAAATTTGCACACCGGAAAATAATTAGATGCAAAATCGATCATCTAATACAAAGATTTGTTTATTGCTATGAAAAATAAAAATACATAATTCTTAAGTCGAATTTCTTAGAAAAATTTAATCTACATATCTTAACCATTATGTAGGCGTTTTTAACAATAAAATTTGAAAAATAAATAAATAAAACGTCAAAACGATTCATAATCTTGAATGCTTAGCCAGAGGCACCATCGGAATGCAATGGATTAAATCATTTTTCCTGTTGACCTATTTTCTTTATCAAACAGCATTTCCTTTTAATCATTTTCAAATATGTGAATTATTATGTTTGTTGCATCAAATATTGCAGATAAGCAGAAAATTAATGCATTTAATAATCTTTCTCGTATGTCTTTTTTTCTGATATGCAAAATAACAATAAATGTTTTTTAAATTAAAATATGCTATCGCACATTTCAATTTATCAAGTGAGAATTTTTTTATATATCGTTAGCCATAATCGGTCACAAACAGACGCATCAATAAAATTTCTGGTGAAATGTTGATTGAACATTGTTCCATAATATTTCTGTAAAAGGATATAAACTTTCGTTGAGTTGCTTCGAGTTAGAAAGCGATTTTTGAAATTCAGAATCGAAACGGAGATGTTTTGCTTTGAACGTTAGCGGTTGAGATTCAGAATCTTAACTGGCACGTTTAGTTATTGCAGTTGAGTGTAGCAATTGAGAATCTGAAATATACTGCATCCTTTTATAAAGAGACTTTTCATTCATGTTTAAATCGATTAGCATCTGATTTTAAATTTTCATTATTCGTTTTTCTTGATTGATGATTTGATTCTCTTGATTGATTTATCTTGATATTTGTCGTTTCAAAGCTCTAAGCTTCTTTTTATCGAATCTTTTCTTTAGCTTCCAGCCTCTGTTTGCTCTTTGGTTTCCTTTCTTTTTTTTCGTTGTAGGGTTGTAAAGCATAAATGGGGTCCATTAATGCTTTATTCTTTATGTAACGTACAGACAAAAACGGAGTTTCCTAAAAATATAACAAGAAAACTAGAACGTTAATTTTTTTTACTTCATGGAATATTATAGCAGCACTGCCACTTTCTCTAAACTAAAAAAATGTGACTAAAAACACTGACAAATGTTTAGTAACTTTACAGGTTTGCCCGTCTGCCGTACATGCATCGATTTACAGAATATTGATAACTGTAAGCTAAAAATAAACCATTCATAATGATTATAATTCAATATGAAAATTACTTCGGATACATAGATAAGTCATGTGTTCAATGGATTTCCATTTGAAACAAAATTAGAAAATATTCCTAAAATAGAAGGTGTCATCTTATTAGATAATAAAGAAAATAAAATAGTTAAGTGGTTAAATTACAAATTAAATTTCTATTTTTAAATAAATTTTTGGCGATAAATTGCCAAATGTGACAGTTTTTTTTTTGCATTATCTACTCTAAAATCGAAAAACTGATTCATCAAAAGCAATAAATCTCCATTTTGTTGATCACCCATTTTGAAACTTCAAAAACCTCAAACAAAATCATGTTATCACAAGATAATATTAATAATATTTGGAGGGGATTTGCTTATACCAGATAATTAAGCAATTACATTATTCGACGTTCAAACAATATACATATTTCTTATTCCAATATTTATGAAACCTTTAAAAATTAAACGCAAAATAGCTGTAATTAATTATCATCGATACGGTAACCTTTCGCAATCAAAATAATTAATTTCCCCTGAAAGGTGTTCCGAATTTTCTATTAATCCTCACTTCCCTTTAAACATTAATAAACCAGTTGTTGCCATAATTAAAAATTATATTTCAAAACCAATAATCACTCTTTACACCGCCCTTTACAATATTCTTCATGCAGGAGGTATGGAGAAAACATCCCGCTTGTTTTTTTATGGTAGCAAGTTAAAGGATCACTTTTATTTAAAAACTTTTTTCAATTCATTATTTAATTATTTAAAAAAAAATATTTCTTATTTGCGATACTTATCTTCACCAATAAACTCCGATTGATCTTCGCTCACGAATTTTTTTATTCTTCTTTTATCTTTTAATTAACATTTTCTGCTTATTCTTTCTTTTTTTTTTTTTTTGATAGTGCATATACAAGCGTGTTGGTAAATGTGTGCTCACCGAACGATTGAAAAGAGTATATTTAAAAACTGTTCGCGCATTTGTTTATTTTTCCTTCTAAGAGAAGATTAAAATCGTTATTTTTATTTATTCATTATTATTTTTTGCATGATTACAGATTGCAAAAACATATGGAAAAAGATATTAGAACGTATATTTGTTCTGAATGGTAAAAGGTATTCAATTTTTTTCCAAATACTTTAGTGTTTTTAACTCGAGGATACCAAAGGAATCTAAACGCCATTCAATGAAACTGCGACGGGTATCTAATCAACAGCCGTTAATATAAAAAGAAATTTTAGTAAAAAAATGTCGCCATTTTTTAAATAATTTGATAAAGAATCCAATGATCTACAAGTTTCAAAGAAACAGTAAATAGACAATTCTGTTACTTTTCATGTTCTTAAAAAAAGAACTGTAGGCTGTTTACTGTAGGTAGCCGTATAAAATTGGCAAGACTTTTTCATGCATTGCATAAAACTTCTGCTGTATATTTAAAGAAGAACCAAACCTCAAACATTTGAATGTAATTAGCCTTCGGACTTCATATAAAAATACCCTCTTAGGTAACAACCAGAAAAATTATTCAGAAAGTAAAATTTTAAATATATTAGGGAACTTCCAAGAATTATTAGCCATCTTAATCATTTTCTTTTAGCTTAATACACTCGTCAAAGTTATGGTGGCTTGATGATATTCTATTTCGATTGATGCAACAACTTGTTGGAATTCAAGCAAATTAAGATCAGCTGTACAGGCGAAAATAGCATGCTTTAAAAATCTGTAACTGAAATACATTCAATGATTATCTGACAGGATAGATCATGGTTTCAGAATTCCGTCGCTTTCTGTAAAATTAAGTGGAAAGCACCAAAATTGCCGGATTATCAACTTTAGTTTAAACGAATATTTTTAATCACTGCTAGATAGATAAAAATGCTATGTTTAAAAATTCGTTAACAAATTCTAATTCTTGAATAAATCATTTCTGATCAAAATGATCTTTAATTTTAAATTAATTTGAAATTTTCAAATATGAGTAATATAGCTTAAAAAGAATTCCTATGTTTTAGTAAAAATATTGTTTTATCATTAAATCTTTTTTGAAAACATACTAAATGTATTAGAATAGTTCTTCTTATCTTATCGAACTATTTTTAAAACCCCTTACTTTTTTATTAATATATGTATAGATTTTATAATTAAAATACTTATTACCCCATATCCTTACTTTTGCATACATTTTATAATAACCTCTTACTTTCATATATTTTAAAATTAAAGTACTCTAATTTGAATCAAATATCAGTTATCAATCAATCAATAAAAAAAATTTCTATCTAGTTTTTATATCACTAACAATTTTTAACTCTAAGCAGTCCCTTGAGGCAGATAATATTACACCTGGCTTTCTCTCACAGAGGTGGCGGATCTTCCTCTGTTTTGGGAGTCCCGGGTTCTAATCCCGGTTAGGACATGGTTGTTCTTCTGCGTGCTGTTAGTAAGATGTGTGACTGTGCTCCCCCCTGTGAAAAGGGGCTGGGGAAGAAAATATGAGTGCGTAGCTTAAGGCGTACTCTTGCCCCTTGTTGGTGCTACTTGAAACAAGAGCCCCTCATTCTTCGTTTCAAAATCTACTGATGCATCAGCGGAGCTTGTCCATGTCAAGAGCCATAAGTCACAACAACTAATAATATTTTATTTTGCCTGTACCTCATATTTGACTTTTTGTTATACCCTTTCCGTCACTGATATTCACTTTTAACTTATTTATCGAGTATTTGTATGGAATAGGAAGAATATTTTAATTTAAAATCATATTGCATACGAATAAAAGGTTAAATAACTGTTTATAATGGATCTCTAAACTTGAACTATGACACTAAATACATAACATACATACATATATGCATAATCTTCCACATTCCTCCAGTTTACTCTCCACATTCCTCCATCAAGAAAAGAATATATGTAAATCATTCCATGCTATGTTCCACTAAGATAATAAGCATTGTTGACCTTCCTGCAAGCTGTTTGTTGAAATCAAGGCTCCTTCAATATTTATAGAAGTTTCGAACGTTCAACATTAAATACAATTATCTATTCTCGGAAGGCAAATGTAAATTATAGATTTGGTAAAATTTGGACCAATTTTATGGGTTCAAAATCTATGTTTTGACTAAGCAGTGACAGACAAACGATTACTATGATCCTGTAATGAAATAAATATAAATTCTCGAATGTCAATTAGTTTTAATATATTTAAATGGCATACAACCTTTATTCATAAACTCACATTAACAAAGGGATGTTTTAATCAATTTTATTCTCTTTACATGAAAAGTCATTTTGAATATTTACTGGAAGTGTATACAAGAGCTTTTCATATACCAGTTCATAGACTAAAAGTGTTTTGAATTCATCCATAGATTTAATTCGAATATTTTAATCGTTTTCATTTTGAGTCACTTTATGTTTAAGTTATTCATTATTTTTAGCCAATTGTCCCTGAAGAGTTTACACTTATTTTGAAAATACATTACATTTCAAATTCATTCACAGAAATCATGTTCTTTGAAAAAAAAGCTTATATTTACGCAAAATCACAAAACGTGTAAAAATAAACATGTAACGTGAAAAGATGTGAACTAAATTTTGGTAAATATTTCTACCTCTGAGAATAAAATCTCCACGTAATTCCTCCTAATTGCTTTGTGACCTGTATACAAATTCTCGATTAATTTTATATTTTCGTGACATTTCGATAATTTCTTCACATTTATCTAACAAATTGTTAATAATCATCGATATTATGCATTCAATAGCGTAACTTATCCATTTTCTGAGTTTCCAGAAAATAATTTATGTAAAAAAAGTTGGAGGATTCAATATTTTTAATTAATTCCCCTGGGAAGAAAATTCGAACTTAGAGTGTGAATTAATTCTTAATTGGAATGAGACATCACTATTTTTTATGAAAGTAACTAGGGAGTGAAATTCTATGTTTGATGGAAGATGAAAGGGTTTGTTTATGTTCCTCATTAAATTCAGGGATGCTTCGTTTCATTTTTATGAGTGCCAAAGTGTTTGCTTTAAATTTTCTTATTAAGAATATAAAAATAATAAATATATATATTAATCGTTATCTTATTTCCTTGTTCAATGGGTTTGAAAATTAAAGATTCTAACATATTAGAAAAATTTAACTTCTGCTTTTAATTTTTGATCAAGTCAACTTTAAAAAAGATTCTATTTGTAACACGGTTTCTATTTTTAATTGGTAGATAAGTCATAGAAAATTCTTTTTCGTGGAATGCAATGTGAATTATTTAAACGGGGTAGAATTTTAATTTACTCAATAATTTTTATCAATAATTTTTGTTATTAATAATTTTGCAATTATTTTTTATCAATATTTTTTGTTCTTTCTTTCCTCTATGCGGTAAAATCTCTTAGTGGTAAATAAAGATTAAAATTATCAGCTCTTTTCAGCATTAAACAATTTTGTTTTTTATTTGTTTGATGTTTGTAAAGGTGCAATATCATAAGTAATTTTTTCTTCAATTCTAATAAGCTTAAACTTTGAAATTTTGTACATACGTGAGTTGTCAATATCTTTTTTAAAAAATTACACAATTTAAATATTTTAATTATTTACTTTTGAATTTTAAAAACTGTCACCAGTAAGTTGTTAACTTCAAAAATGTTTTAAATTAAAGATAAATATAATAATGAAAAATAAGTTATAAAATAACAAATTTTTCAATAACTGTTTTTTTTTCGAATTAATACAAGATTTTGAAAATATACGAGATTATTTATAAAATAATTTTTTGTTATATTTATTTTTATTTTATTTATTATTATTATTATTACTATATTTTTTATTATTATTATTATATTTATTATTATTATTATTATTATATTTTTTATTATATTTATTTTTTAAGCGTTTAAAATTTTTAAAACTTTCAACGAATAAAAAGTCAAAACAATAGATGGTTTTTGAAAATTATCATCTGACATTCAAAACATTCGGCAGTGAATTTGCTGCGGAATCGAGGAGAAAAAAATAATTGAACCGCATTCATAAGCGAATGCAATTATTCCGGTTTTTTCACCTCGCATAACAGCCGATTGAATTACATTTTTCATTCTCTCATTAATGTGCTAATAAGTCTTTTAAACTTTAATCTGCCTAATTTAAATGATAATGTGTTCAATAAGTATACACAGTAAGATATACGAACCTTTTATGATTCCGCTTCCACTCATGCAACGAAATTAACTAGCATTGCATTTGCAAAACATAATTATCCATTGACGGAATGAATTCAAATGATTAATTTTTCTATTTTATTAATTAGGCAGTGTTTCGGAAGAATCATGACTGTCTTTAACGCTTTTAATAGCATTTTTGTGTTTTAATTTGATTCCTATTTGTTTATTTGTATGTGATATTATTTGAAAACTGAGATTTATATTTTAGATTAAAAAGATATACTTTTTTCCACTCACAATATTATATATATATATATATTCCTATTCTTGAAATATTAGTTATAGATACTCAATTAGGTACTCAATCGGATAGTGTTACATGGTAGATATTTTGTGTACATCGTTTGACAAGAATCGAGAGTTTGATCATAAACGTTCTCTAATCTCAGTCCTTGTGATAATTAGTTGAGTGGTTACCTCAAGTTGCCATTCAAATGACATTGACTAATTTCAAAAGGACGTTAAAAATCAACTGTCGACACCAACTTCTCAATTATGTCTACAAGTATACGAAATAGGATTGTTCACAATAGTGTAGCTCGATTGCAGATATTGATGAATCGTGGCCTATATGTTGGGAAATTCTTTTAAGAAATATCGTCTCTGATGAAAAAAAAATCAAATATTATGATAAATATTGATTTTGGTATCGTATAGAAAAACAGTGTGTGTGTGTGTGTGTGTGTTCAATAAAATACCATGTCATTTCAAGTTAATGTGTGAATGTCTGCCTATATCCCTATATTATTTAAGGGATTATTGAATTTTAAAATGCTTACGGGCTTTTGATACATGTTGTTTATTTATGTATACAATTAAGCTACGGTTTTTCCTATTCTAAATCAATATTTTAAAAAAATTCAATTTTTTACTAGTTCCATCATTGGACCATCTGATTTGTCGTGAAAATGCTATAAAGTTATTTCAATTATTTAGATATTTCAAGATCATGATTTTCGCAAACTATCAGAAGTTTCATCTGTGTCAACTTAATTTATTACTATTTTTTTGTGTTTATGAATTATTTTAAAGCAAAACATTCGTGCATCAACAAAATATTATTACAAATTTAAGTGACCATTTATATATTTTCTGAATCTCATCTTGTAACCTCACTTTATAATTTGCCTTGTAAACTAATACGAATCCTTTTTTTACCTTTCAGCAATGGAATAAAATCATTATATTAAATATTAAACAACGAAAAGGATTTTAATTTCAGGGAAAAAAAATATAATCTGTAGACGGAAATTGAACACAAAAATGCTAAAAAAAATTAACAAAATTCAGTAACATTTTGAAGGAATGTCCTTTGCACTCGATGGTGCCTCTTGGGCGCCATTCAAGATGGCGCATCCTTTTTATGTTTTATTTGTTTATTTTTCAATTCTGATTATTGAAAATGCCTACAGAATGGTAAAATGACGGTGAAACTCAATTTTAAACACACACACAAATTTGGAGCAAAAACAAGCCTTTGTAAATTGAAAATTTTGCATCAAATTATTTTTTCGAGTGGATAGGGTTAATTTATATGAATAAAAGGATTTATTTTTTATTTTAAAACGGTATAAAATAAATTTTGGTACAATAATAGTTTCAGTTCATAAATTATTGTCAAGTCAAAGTTCAGCTTAAGGCTTAATTAACTAAAATTTAAATTATAATAACAAAACAATCGCTCACAGGCGCATATCCTCAATCTCCAAGGTCTACATGTGACAATTTGGGTAGTTGTAGTTTAAACAGTTTTGTCTGCAGAATACAAAATACACATATACATCACCATTGTTAATAAAGATACATATAAACAATTTAAAAGATAAAATTATATTTCACAATTTCTTAACTGATATCCGACATGCAAAAATAAATGAAACAAGAATCAATATAATAGTTGTCTTCATATTCGCTCAATTTGCATTTCTTTCGAATACGAACAAAAATGAAAAATAAATCTCCGGCTATCATAAGCGACGATAAATAATTCCGGTCCCACTATCTCGCACAATGGCAGATTAAATTACTTTTTTGCTTTCTTTGTATTGATATGCTAATCTCCGCTTCAAATTCTGTCCCCCTAATTTAAATGACAATATGCTCATTGGTTACACAGTGTCGGAAACACGCTATTTTTGTGATTCATTTTTTTCCTCCAAGAAAGCCTAGATTTATTACCTCATGCGTTTATTATCGCATCGGAAATTGCATGCATTATTTGCGAAAGCGTGACTTTTATGTTAATTTGCAAACAAAAAAATAAATGAACAGAATAAATAAAGCGAAGAGAAGACTGAAGTATTTTAAAAAGCCGTTGTACGTAGGCTTATCGCCATTTATTGTTTTCCATTTAATATCAATTTATTGATTTTGAATGTTTGCATTTCCGATAATTGAAACTGAATAATCTTTTATTGCTAATTGCTTTATCGAATCCTAAACCTATCAATTCTTTATTAGATTCTAATTTCAATTACTTAATTTTGCTGTTTCTATACTTTTACTGCTTTATGATGATAGATATACATTATATACATTATTTAAAAATAGATATGTTAACTGAAAAGTCAAATTAAATAAACAAAATTCAATCATAATCAGTTATTTTATATCTAGATTAAATGAAATTTCCAGCAATATCACCATCAAAATTTATTTCCAAAGAATTGGTATGAATTTTGTGTAATTAGATGTAAATATTTCTAAATAGTGGGTTTAACAACAAAAGATCACTGTATTTGACTCACTTGGCGATGTACGTGTGTTGGCGACATAATGGGGTAGATAAGGATTTATACTATACGCTAAAAAGTATAAATTTTATAGTCGACGTACTGGCATAGGGGTAAGTGTCTTCACCGAAAGCTGGAAGTCCCGGGTTCGACTCCTGGTTTCGGCATGGTTGATCTTTGCCCTGTTTTCTATCTATGAATAGGAGAAATCCCCCTACCTTGTAAAAAAAGTATTATGCAAGCGAATGTGTCATTGTCATCTATATATTAGTTATTTCAGATTTCTGCCTTTGAATGTTTAGGGATCTTTACTCTCTGAAGCTACTGCACGAACTCTGCTTAAATCTCTGACTTCGCCAGCGGGTTTATCTATGGTAAGTGCCTTAATTAGCAACAACAATTTCCCTCATGGTTTTTAAATAGGAAGCCATGACTTAAAATACTGGTGTGTTAGCACAGGGGTAGGTTGGCTCCCCCGTGATTTGGGAGTCCTGGGTTCGAGCTCCGGTTCGGGCATAGTTGTTCTATTTATGTACTGTATGAATATGCCCCCCCCCCAATAAAAAGGGATTGTTCAAGCGAATGTGAGGCATGAAGTAGCTAAGTCGTATTCTTGACCCTAGTTAGCGCTACTGAAAAACCAAGAGACATTCGGATTAAATTGCTGACAGATCTGTCAGCAGGTTTGTTAAGTGTCAT
The DNA here is from genome assembly GCA_026289955.1 of Argiope argentata. Classification (NCBI taxonomy): domain Eukaryota; kingdom Metazoa; phylum Arthropoda; class Arachnida; order Araneae; family Araneidae; genus Argiope; species Argiope argentata. The sequence goes on from JAOUZG010051192.1 coordinate 4,248,911, forward strand.
TAGTAACAACAACAGACCTTAAACTAAATTATTAATAGTAGAAATATAACCTTCAGTGTTTGAAGAGGAATAAAGTTTAAGATTTTCATTAAAGAAATAATTGAGGAATGTTAGTCTAAATAATGATCGATTCTATTTATCAAGTATTGACTTTTCTCGCTTTTCAAAGCTAATAATAATGACATGGGACGAATGTTTGATAAGGATAATTATACAGAGAGACGGTTGATAACCTAGGAGCTCAACATTTAGAATGACGTATCTGAATTGTATATGAAAGTATAGCAGGATATTTGTTAAAATTCTTGATATGGTATTCTGTTTCAATGAAATATTATGGTTTATTCTAAGACATTACAGATTAATAATAGGTTTTTACACTTTCGATATAATTTAAGATATTGCAACTCATTAACTCAGTGTTACAATTATTGCGCAATCAGTAGGACTCTAACTTTCTTATTATATAGTGTATCTTCTGAGATAGCCACCATTTCAACTTTTGATAGCTTAAAGAATAATATTTTTATCAATATAACTTACTATTGCTTACTGTAATGAAATAGATACATTATTCATTTTGTAAAATTTAGTTAGTTATTTGCTGGATTTAATTTAATCTTGAAATATTGCGTTAAAAAACAAATTTAATGAATTCTTATAACACTGAATCGTCTACTACTTGTTAGAGAATTAAAATTATTTTTAACATTATTTATAGATGATTTTTTGAACATTATTTAAAGTTATTTATTTAAACGCAAATTTTCATGATGAATAATATAATAAAAACTTAAATTTTGTAAAACCATCAAAAAATTATGTCGTGCATTTACCACTTTCAAAAAAATACGCTTCTTCTTGGATCGCGTGTTTATATTTCTATAAACAAGGTTAAGCTATATTGTATCCTTATTCCTCATTATAAGGACAAATATCCATATAATATGTATTTACATTGAGCAATACTGTGTATATTGTATTTAAAGCAATTTGATAACAATTATACACCATCTCATTTCTCATACATATATTCCACAAGGATATAGTGGATACTCTAGGTTTATAAAGTGATTAATAGAAAACAGTATTTCTAGTTCAAATCTATAGCTCTTAATCTATTGTTCCATTATCTGATAAGTTATTATCATTTAAATATCAATAATTTATATTGTTGATCTTCGGAATCAATTATTTGAATTTAATAGAAAGGTATTTGTTATAAAAATAAACAATAATATTATTTAACTTGAAATAAAAAGGAAAAGTAATTTGAAATATCTATTTTATAATATTATAATAAAATGATGCTTTAAATGGGATTCGTTTGTGTTACCCTCTTTTATTTCGATTCTTTTACATAATGCTTTGATGGTTTGTTTATCACTCATCATGCTGAGATAGAACTTATTTGCATTTTTATCTTTCTGTTTTGTAGCATTCCTTGATATTTTTATTTTCTATTTTTTCTCTATCTCTTTCATTTTTTAAAAAACGACTTTTGCTTAACACAATTTTCAAATCATCTCACAGTTAAACATTATATCAGATTAAAAATATACAAATTGATCAAATGTGATTAATTATCGTCCTTCACAACCTCCAATGATTACATCAATTAATCTGATGTTGATTTAGTTTTTAAAATACTTTACTTTTCCTCTGAAAGTTGGCAGCAAATTTTGGTTTAAAAGTGATGTTCTACGTGTTATAATTTAATTTTAAAAAAGTGTTGGTGATTCGAAATTTTAGTCTACAAAACATTATAGCTTAATAATGTTTTGAATTCATTCATACAATTTTTCTCTCTTGAAAATTATTAGTTTTAGTTATAAATTTTCGATAATGTTTTTTAAAAAAGTATTTAATGTTTCCACAATGTAAGTGAGTGTGAATTTAATGATTATAAAAAATAAAAATTGCAGTTAATTTGGAAATACTTTTTAAATACGAATAAGATTTAGATGTTACATGGGATGTCTTTTAAATTAATACTAGAATTTTATAATGTTATAATGTTTATATTTTTATCATGATGTGCAATGTAATAAAAATATTCTCTGTAATTCGATAAATATTGTGAACATTAAAAAACTAAAAATATGATCAAATGACAGAAAAAAAAACGGGTTTTTTTTGTATACACCATTTAACCTAAATAATTACTTGCCAGATTTAGAAATTTTAGCTCAAATAGACTGCTTTTCAAAAGTCTTAGAAAAAGTTCTGTATCAAACAAGTTATGTTTCTAGCAGATTGGTGAGCTTTTTCTTCTCTTTTCTCTTTTATTAACTTTCTTTTTTAAACTCAGTTAAATTGATAAGTTAAAGCTCAAATCATGAACAGAACTTTTCTTAAACAATCAACCAAGGTCAACAAATTTCTTTCTTTTTAACATCATTAAAAAGTAACAAGAGAGTAAAAATTGAAAATTAAATACTGATGGCCTTAAACAATAGAGACGCCTTTCGTAATAAAACCATAAATTTTTCTTATTTTTTATTTGTCATTAATAATTATTTAACATCAAAGATTAATTAACTATTTATCATTATAATTAAAAATTAATCCTCGAGGTTAATAAGCAAATTCATTAAACAACTAATAACTGAAGCATGTTATGCAAAAGTAATGAAGAAAATCATTTACTTCAGGATATAATTTATTTGGCATTTCTTTAACTTCAGACCTTAATTAAAAGTTTCCTTTTTTAGTGTTATTTGTATGCATTTAAATCAAAGTCCACGGTACAATTTTCACCCTGAAATTTTTTCATAAAGTTTCCTTTCTCTTGATTAATATTTAGTTTATTTTTTATCGTTTTAAATTTTATTTCTGATCATGAACATAAAGTCCCTTTCTTTAATCGTTATCAAACCCTTTTCTTGAGAGAAATCGTTGATTTTTTTTTCTGTTAAATACAAGTTGCAATGACAAAATAAAAAGAAAAGAAAGTCATAAATTCTTTTTCATATTTAATTCAGTTCGTTTTTGCTTTTTTGAGAATATTCAATCTGATGACGTTTTCAAGTTACTTCACTTTCTTGAGGAATTTACTTTAGAAAAAAAAAGAATGTAGAGTATACTTTTTTCAAATTATTACTTTTGAACTAACAGAAAGCTACATTCTCGAGCGAAATATTTTTTCTCCCCAAACTTTTGCGTAAATACTGCGTTAAGAAACATGAAGAAATCTGTGGATTTGTGCATTTGATCTGTCATTTAGGATGTGAGGAAAAAATATTTTTGATAAATTAATCTATGCTTTCATGAGTTTTCAAAAATTAATATATCAATCTCAAACAGTGAAATATTCTACAATTTCTAACTTTCCTATCGCTTACATTAATATCGTTGAGCTGTGTAGTCTATTAAGTCTTCTCTCTCATATTTCAGTATTGTTTCTGTCGTAAAGTTTATAAACGCACAGAAGGTCTGGCCGTTCAAAATCCATCTTCAATTCATAAATAACAAAGATATACTCAATGGGGGAATGTACTCTTCCAAGCTAAGCTCAAAAAAATGTTGCAGATGTTCCGCTAAAAGCTGTTTGACGATACATTTTATAGACCCAATGTTTCTCTCAGCGACTGCCATCTGCTTTATTCTATATATTATATCATTTTTATTTATACATTTATATATGTTATGTAGATTTTTACAATGTGAACTATCAATTTTTAATGTTTTTTTTCTTATTTTCTCATCAGTTTGCTATATGTATTTAGTTCACCCACAGTTAAAAGACTTCAAAAATATAGCGATTGAATCTGTAAATATTAACGTCTCTCTGAAAGTTGAACTTATTGTTGTAATTTTTTAAAGATGTTTTTGTCGCTTTCATTTAATCATAACCTTTTTAAAACATTAAATATTGATATCCAGAGTGTGACTTCGATAGGATTCTATGAGGAGATCCCACGGATGATTTCGATTAAGGTGGGATTTTGGTGAGGTCCCGTCATTGGGCCCGGTGGGTTCTAAGATCGGCACTCTATTCGGCCGTAGAACTACTGTGTAAGCGGGGCTGGTGTCCGTAAATCTGTCGGGGTCTAATGTCCTCCAGTCGAATAAAATTATCTTTTTAACAGTAAATTTATTTTTGTAAAATATTTTATCTAATTTGAATAATTTTTAACAGCCAGATGCACATTTCATATTTTAGGATGCGCATGCAGCTTCTAGGGTCTGGAGAATATATTTCCCTTTTAAAAAACAAAAAAAATCTGTTAGAAAAATTGTTTATGTTCAAGCATATTATACCGGGTGTCCAAAAAGTTCCCGTACTCCAAATTTAAAAAATCATTTTCCATGATTTTTTTCAAGAATATTAAATTTTGCCATACGAGCAATGAAACCATGGACATGTTTGAAGCTTTTTTCGACGATCGGCTTATCCCAAAAAATCTTTGGCCACCTCGATCCCCTGATCTGACCATCCCGGACTTTTTTCTGTGGGTATATTTAAATTTATGAAGGTGATCCTCAAACAATAGAAGATTTGAAAATCGCAATTACCCAAATAATGCAAGAAATCACTCCCAGCATGTTAAAACGCGTTTCGAAAAATATGCGCAAACACATTCAGCTTTATTTCCAAGAAAGGGGTGGACATTTTGAACATTTATTATAAATGTAAGTTCAGTATTTTTTCCTTAGTTATGTTAAAAGTGCTTTTTATCCTTGGCATAAAAATAATTCTTTTTGAACCTATTGTTTTTGTAAAATAAGTTCACAAATCATTAGTACGGGAACTTTTTGGACACCCTGTATAATTCTCAAAATAGTAGTTTTACAGAAATATCACATGTAATATTGTCCATTTAAATACATTTGAAATATGAGGATTTTTAATTAATTTTGAGAATAATTAGAATTTAAGAACTACTAGAGTAAAGTCGAAATTATTATTTATTAAATGAAAAAAATGTTTTATTATAAAATAAAAATAAAACATAATAATAATGTGAATCTAAAGGATTCAGTAATGAAATGCTATCGAGCGTTTTGATAATCAAAGGATATATCTGTAAGTAAAGGATATATCTGAGACAAGTAAAATACCAAAAAACTCTTAATTTAACTTCTATATGTCCTTAAATGGCTATAATATCTGTTCCAGGTAAAAAACCGATTTGTGTCTCCGAGTTAAATATTTTTTTAAGAAAATCCTCATTTATTTACCGTTTCGCAAAACAAAAATTAAGAGCAAAATAATCAGTTTATTTTATTCCGAAACACTACAACAATAAATTCATTTTTGTGGAAACAATTTTTGCAAAAATTAAATTAAATTTGTTAAATGACACAAAAGCAGGAAAAGGAATTTTAAAGCATTAAAAGAATGATCATAAATTCTTAAATTCCTTTAAATTTTATCTGGTGCATTTATTTGTATCTCTATGAATTTCATTCACAGAACTGTTGAAGACATCCTAAGAATTCAAAACCAAGTGGAGGGTTAAATACTTAAGAAACAATTTATAAAAGGTCTTATACAAAATTTTATATCAAAATTGACCCATTAAGGTAAAACTACTTTTGGAACTTTTTGAATGATTGTAGGCACTCAAAAAGTAAATCAGTCGGGGTTAGTTTATTACGCATTATTTTTGACGGAAATTATATGTATTACTGCAATAAAAGCTTAAAATTCAGAGAGGAATCGAGAAAAATCAATATAGAATAGATATACAAAGAAGTTGACAACAAAATTTTATTTATGACTATATATTTTCATTTGATACTGATCGTATTGCTGCAAATATATAATATTTTTTTCTCTGCCTAGATTGCTGAGTAGTAGCAAAACGAAATTTACAGGTACTTCGCTGAAATGAGCGTCAAGGCATTTTCCACTTAAATTCACATCAAATTTTGTAACTATTTCCAAAAACAGTTCTGGAAAATACGAGAATTAGGGAAATATTTGATTAAGGAACAGTTTCACAGAAATTCTTTCAAAGTACTTCATTTCCAATTCGAAAAATGTAATTGAATGCAAGATGTAAATGCGAGTCTGTCAAACCAAGTTTCTCTATGGTGTTTGTTAATTTCAGAGAGACGCCTCTTGATGCAGTCTGGCCGTTAATACTTGATTTTGTCCTCTCTTTTACAGAGTTTTGCTGGTGTAAAAATTTTGTATATGTGCTTTAGGATTTTTCTCCTACTTATATTTAATATTCTCTTATGTGATAAATACAATCATTATCAAACCTGTTGAACTTCTCATCTTGGGAACCCACAACAGAATTTACTTAACATTATATAAAAAAGCAAAGGAGACCGAAACCCTAAACATCAGTAAAAAAGGATTTTCCTTAGTTATTTTGAATTCCAGTGTTAGAAGAGGATTCATCTTTTCCAGGGTTGTAAAATTAATTCAAATATACTCCTATTTGAAGTTCATGCAGCATACTTTGAATTTATTTCGTTTTGTGTTATTTAAAAGAAAAATTGTGAATTTGGAAACTGTTTCCACCATGTTAAACTTATGTACTTTTTATTGTAAATGAATGAAAGAATATAAGAAGCATTTTAAATGTCACCATTTCCATTTGTTAGGAAAATAGGCAAACGATAATTCTTCTCGCAATTATAGACTGGAACAGTACTGTTTCCAAGAACATTGGCTGAGTATTTTAATGCAATTATTTGAAGTTTTACTAATTTATATGCAAATGTCTGTTTTAAATTATCTTTATATTTTTAACAACAATATATTCAGTGAATACAGTCAAAACCCCACAAAAATTTACTATTCGATTGCATTTACTACGCCTTAAAACTATACATTAATACTACTAGTGTGTATCATATTCAGTAATATGCAGAGTAAAAATTTGAATAGTGTCTCAAAATTTTTTAAAAAGCTTTGAAATGATAATCTGCGAAGTTTCTTAGAGAAGCTGAACTTTGAAAGAATTTATTTCTATCATTTCTTTTTCATTAGTTGTAATTATTGTTGTGAAATCAAACTGATTAACTTTTTTCAGAGTAGAAATATTCTAAATTTGGTGATGTGCCATGATAAATTAATTAATAATTTAGTTAGTGTTTCTACCTGAATTTTCAGTTTCACCAGTACTGTTCTCATATTTTTAGCTAACAATCTATAGGATAAATAATAAGTTCTTTTACTGATTTCTTAACAAACATCTTACTTATCAGAGTTGTAAATATAGACCTACGTTAATACAGCTTCTTTAAAAAATTAAATGTTAAGATGTCGTATTAATTAGAAGTTTTACATTTCCAGGAAGAATGAAGGACATGAATTTTCAGTTTGAGGTTTGAGGTCGTAATGTAATAAATTCAAGATTTGGTATTTGAAGAATTTTATCAATGATGTTTTATTTCTAGTTCTAAATGCCGAGGTGAAATATGAAATATTTCATTCTAAATAAAGCAATTTGAGTTTTATTTCAGCATTATATATTAGATTTTATCAATATATTAATTTTAATAATATAGGACTGTTATTACTATATTAATTTAAAATGGCAGGATGGAATTACCGAGTTCAACAAATAAGGCTTTTCCTATCGTAACAAAACATTCAACCAAAATTTACTTTCCAATAAAGATTTACGAAATATAATTTTTCCCAAATATTTTTACTGTATATCAATATCACTATATCAGCTTAATCCTTAATAAGGATTATAAAGTGAATTTTACTAAAGTATCATGCATTAATAGCTAGATATTGTTTAAGATGAGCAGATATCTCTAAAATGGTTCTTTTCAATAAATAGTGATCTTGAACCAAAGCGCACTGTAAAAATAAATATTAATTTTAAAATTACATTTCAAAATTATGTAAATCTATATAAATGTTAATATTCAAATTATAATCTAAGGAAATGTCTTTACATTCAAAAATGTAATTGTACTTTTGTTGAGTTTCCACTCCAACTGGCATAAGAAAAAATACAGTTATTGTGCTTTAATTGCTGATTTTTCTTCCAATAAAAATTACCAGAATCCAGGAATCCTTTTTTGTTTGGTTATATACCTTTGAAAAGTTACCGATGTTCGGAGTTAAAGTTTTCAATAAAAATTTTAAGGTCTTGCCTGCTGACATGAATATGTGGGTAAACTACACATTTCGACCGATCATTTTTATAATTTACAAGAAATTTCTATATATAAAATTATAATTTTTTTAAATTTAAAGCACGTCTTTCAGTAAAAGGAATGCATAAATGTGGTGAATAAGGTATTATGTAAGGTTTAAAAAACAATTGACACAAATTGATTAAAACTTTAGAAAAGATTTTTAATATCTCTAAATATTAGAATTTAGTTTAAATGAAAATAAATAGAATTTCTACTTTTAAATCTAAAATAAATTTTATTTCAATTCTTTTAACCTTTTGACATACGAATTTATTTAAATTTCTAATTAGATAACTCATCCTATTTCGGTAATTTATTGTTAATTTGATTTTTTTAAATATGTGGAGCATTTGGGATACCAAATCGTTTCATATTGATTTTTTCGTATTTAAATACTTAATTCTGTGGCTTTGTTACAGATTTAAAAATAAAAATTCAGTAATTCGATGCGCATGTCAGACACGTCATTGTATACGAAATGGTTAAAACAAGTTTTTTAAATAATAAATTTTCACTGCACTTAAAAGAATATATGTGCTTGGCTTTTAGATGTTCCGAAGGTACAATTGAATGAGAATTCATCATGAAAAAGTATAGAAATGTCTTCCAAAAAAAATCCTCATAATTGGTGATAAGTGGGGGCTGAAGCCAAACATTTTTTATTATCTCCCAAATAAAACTGAACCCAATGAAAATGAAATACAGTCAAAAATCCGTTTTTATTCTGCAATGGCATTATTTGTGAAGTTATTAATTTTATTTCAATATTAAAAATTGAATTAAAATTCATTAGATAAATACAAAAGATCAGCAATTAATGTCTGTCTTAATTTCAATTATGAAATCATTATCCGATTCCGCTCACTACGGAATTTTTTCAGTATACCTTCTAATTTATTGTTTTACCTAGCAGTAAGCAATTTTTAAATTAACATCGTACTGGCTATCTTCTTTGAAATTAACATAGTGAAAATTATTTCTGTCATTATTAATTTTCATTTCTTTTTCATTATTTAAATTTAATTTTTCATGCTGAATTAATTACTGCTGCATCAATTTATTGTAATCAAAGTTACATATTTGGAAAAACAAAATTATATTCTTTAAAGTAAATTCCGGAGTTTAAAATTTTCAACAATTGGACCAACGATGATAGTCTTACAAATATAATATAAAATGGGATAGATATTTTTAATCAGATGAGACCTTTGAATTTTATGCAAATTTAAAAGAATTCTTATATTTTAAAATGTAATTATCTATTTAATTAATTGATCAGATGAATTAATTTTTTGTCATGGTCCCAGATATTTTTTAAAAACAAAATCTGAAATGCATAAACAAAAATCATAAAACATGCGGATAATTCTAATTAATTCATATCATCAATCATACTATTTTTGACATTTATTTAGAATAATTGTTCGTTTCAATTAATCGTTTTTTCCAAATAGTTCTTATCCATGATTGATTTCCATGAATCAGTTTCTGCAATCTAATCTGTAACTATCAGTTTGCTATACGGGAGAGTAGCTATCTGATCCTGCGAATGAAGATATCGCACCGAGTGATTAGAGCCAGGATAGCTCCACTATTTCGTCGACCAATCACCAATTGTCCTCCTTTCCTTTCCAGACCTGATAATAATGATGCAGAACGGAGAGTTTGATAACGATGATAACATGCCACAGAGAAGTTCAATATCCCGGAGGATAATCTTTGAGTAAAAGGGATTTCAACTGGATGTGATTCAACGGGAAGGGGTTGATACAAAATGGCAATAAGGATAGTCGTATTCTCTTCCCTTGGTGATTGACCACTATTTCCGATTGATTAAGTATATTTAATGGAATATTAGTAGATTTGATTATATTAAATTTTTTAATCGAGAAAATAACCGGCATAAAAATAGGGTATCAAATGTTCTAATGACTTTAAAAACTTTACGCAAATATTATACTTATCAGTATGCAAATATTAAACTCATCAGGAGATAAGATTTACTTGTTTATGGAACTATTTTTAAGGCATTGATATTCCTTTTTATAATATTTATCTAAGTTCAGGTCTCTTTAAATATTTTTACTTATAAAAAGTAGTAAAAGTAGTTTTATTTTAGTTACTTTTTATTAAATGATTACAATTAAAATAAATAATTTATCAAAAAAGTATTGTTTTCTTTTGCAAGAATTGAACTAGCATTCGTCACCTTCTTGTGAAAATTGCTGAAATCCTTGCATTTTACCAATCGAGCTACTGCCCGTTGATTTCAATTTTCATTACAAATCGCTAAAACTCTGTTTAAGGTATTGGAAATTAAATTTAAGAAATGAATTAATATTTGAAAAAAGTGTTAATATCAAATGCCATCTACTACTAGTTAAAAAAATTTAAATAGTAATTTAATTTTTTTAATGACAATGAATTATGTTTCTCATATTACAATGTATCTTCTTATGATATGCTCGGAATTATTTTTTAATGTATATCAACGTCTCTGTTCTCACCATATGAATTAGATCATTCAGTTACTTTGCATGTCTAAGGTACCCTACGTTATTTTTTATCTACAATATTATCAAAATCAAATGATTGATTGAATTCAAATTTATCTAAGAGCATCATTACGTATAACTTAGGGTATTTTTTAAAAAAAAAAAGAGATTCCACAAACATGATACAAAGAAAAATCTGTAGCAATGCTTGAAATCGCATCGTATTAATCCTAATACCTTTAAACAATTGGTGATTGAGGCCTTGAATGATAATGTTGACCATGCTTCACCCTCTCCTATAGGAAGTTCTCATCATGGAATATCAGTAATTAGATATACCAACCACAACCAATGTACCATCCTAAAAACAAAAATAACCTTTATATTTAATTTTTCTCCTTCTTATAAAAGATCGATAATTTATTTAGTCTGTCCAAATAAATATCTAGATGAGCAACTATATTAATTCCTCCATCTTAAATCTTGATTTGTATATTTATATCTTACCGAGATATCCAATCATTATATGCCATTCATTTAATCTAATATGCTAAGGAAATTAAGTATTAATTCAGTCTAACTATGCATGTACCTTAAAAGAAGACAAGAAAAAAAATAAACATATTATTAAATTAACGATTTATTTGTGAATATGCCTATATGATCATTTTCTATCTGGCCAGAAAACGAACCAAGTCCGTTAAGTTTCGATTTTATTCATCAACTTGTGGTGATTGCAATACATATAAGCTAGATAACATCCCTCGGACCGGAGTGCACTTTTGGCCCAACGGATATGTTACATGGCTACTAACCATAAGATTGGGACCTCGGGCCTAGCGCTATCCGCTATAACCGCCTAAAATGGTAACCCGGTCTACCGACCTTGGATAAACGCAACCTTCGCATATGGCACGTTCAACAGTCGTGTCGCCCTCTATCGGCGACTCAAAGCTTTAGACGCGCATTAAATACGACAAGTTGTAGCATCACCACTAACACTTCACATAAAGTATCGTTCGCAAGCTCACTGGGGAGATACTCTGTGGTGATTGCTAACATATAAGCTAGATAACATCCCTCGGACCGAAGTGCACTTTTGGCCCAACGGAATGTTACGTAGCTACTAACCATAAGATTGGGAGTTCAGGCCTACTGCAATCAACACAATCCGCCTAAAAACTTTTTTAGAGTTTTTTTTGGCTTCATAAAGATAGTTTAGTAAGTTCAGATCATCTTGAAGTAGTAACAATAATGAAAAAATGGCCAGAAAACATTCCTGTAATAATAAAAGGAGATCCCATTTGAATGGAAAGTAAAATTAACAATAATTTCTACAGAATTTTTCTCAAGAAAGCGTCATACCATTGGGGTTAATTGAATCATTACACAGATTTTTATACCTTAATTCGCATTTAAAATCATTCGTTTTATGTCAGAGCCACCACAACAATGCTAGTTTCCCATTTTAATTACCTCTCTTTTAACAATAAAGGCCATATGATATCTCCTGATGATCGATTTCCCAACATACACATAATCAGCGAATTACGGCGGAATCTCCGAGGGACGAGTAACACTTCAAACCAGACGTGTGATTTCCTGGAGGGAAAAGGGAAGATTATAAATTCAAATGCCTACCGATTCATGGATATGCACTGATAATGCATCATTACTGAATGCTGAAATTCAAACGGTCGTGTTTGATTCCATTTACTCCCACTTCGTCATATTCCATGTGCTGTTTGAGATTGAGTTATTCTTAAAAATGTGTAAAGGGGTGGTTGGTACAGTATGACAAAGATTAAGGGAAAACATCGGACTGTTAATGTAGATGTTGCAATCATGTATGTTAGAAGTTGAAGGAAGATGTGTGTTAGGTGTTAAGTTGAATCTGAGGAGTCATCACAATGATTTTTTCCACGCGAAATCATTTAAGTTTTGATGCTCTTTTTTTTTATTAAAAGAAACTGAAAATATAATAATTCAAAAAAGGATATGAAAAAATTTTAAGTGATTTTTTTAAGTTTCTATAATCATTACGTAAAATGTTCTTGTTCCAGTATTAGTAAATATTTGGGGAAACAATCTATCAGCTGGAAATTATGCAAAAGTAGCAGGCAGTTTAATGCAATATGCATTTGCTCTTTAAATTTTCAGGTTAATCACTTAAAATAGATCTTCTACAGTAAAGTTTTAATGTGTGAATTTTTATCATGTCATTACATGATGTTATTTAGGGAATGAGGTTTGTGGAGTCAACCAAAATCCGTAGGCGAAAAATAAATTCCGTGGGCGATAAAATAAAAAATTCCGTAGTCGAAAAATAAAAATTTTATTATCTGCTCCAACATTTCAAAGAATCAGCTTTTAATAATACGTTGCCATTTCGTTTACAAAAGCTCTGATTTTTTTTAAATAAGTTAATTGCTACAGAAAATAAAACCTAGAAAAATGTCATTTTGAACACATGATTATATGAAATTTAATATTTCTTTAAACAATCAATGCGAACAAAGTTTTTTGGATCATTTGCAATACTAAAATGGCTCATTCAATGAAACGATTAAAATGAATACAAATATAATTTAACTTGCACGAACACGTGGCGCCTGGCCATTCAAGACATTATGTTGTGACATGATACATGTTACTAGGCTAATAACAGTCAGATTGTGAGTTCGGGCCTAGCGCTATCCGCATCTGCCGCAGTATATATTGGGTTGGCAACTAAGTGATTGCCGCTTTTGTCGATAGATTCATTCTACGCTTTCTTTTGTTTTGTTAACGTGGTCAGAGCATCTAATCTATATTTTTTCTTACTGTGTGGACTTCTACCTTTAATTAGTAAAAAATTATATCGATTAGTTCTTTAGTTTTATTTTTATTCTAATTTGAAACTGGGAAAACAGGATGTGCACTTCCATCACATTTTATTGTATCACTTCCGAAAAGGCAAGAACGCATCGCAAGCACAAAAGAAATTATGTACTGTGTATGGAGATGAAGACTTAAAAGAAAGGCAGTGTCGAAATTAGTTTGAAATATTTCGTTCTGGTGATTTTTCACGAAGAAATACACAACGATCTGGTCGCCCAGTCGAAGTGGATGAAACCCATATTAAGGCCATTATCGATTCAGATCGTCACAGCAGAACTCGAGACATTGCAGAGAAGCTCAATGTACCGCATACATGCACTGAAAAACAATTTAAAACCCTTGGTTATGTCAAGAAACTTGATTTATGAATCCCTCACCAGCTAAAGGAAATCCATTTGACGCAACGGATTAGCATCTGTTTTTCGCTTCTGAAATGCAATGAAATTTATCCATTTCTAAAAAACCTAGTTACTGGCGACGAAAAGTGGATAGTTTCTAAAAAAGTTACTCGCAAGAGATCGTGGGTGAAGCAAGATTAACCAGCCCAACACAACATCAAGAGCAGATATTCCCCAAAAAAAGATTATTCTGTCAGTCTGGTGGGATTACAAAAGAATTTCGTATTTTTAACTTATAATACAGAACCAAACGATCGATTCAAATGTGTATGTTGAACAACTCGACAAACTGAACGATGCAATTGAAGAAAAGCGGCCGTTATTGTCAAATCAGAAGTGTGTTGTTTTCCATCATGATAACGCAAGGCCCCACACATCTTTGGCCACTCAGCAAAAATTATTGGAACTGGGTTGGGATATTTCGTCACACCCACCATATAGCCTTGATGTTGCGCCTTCGGATTACGCGGATTACTCTTTAAATGATAAAATTTTTAATAACGCGGATGATGTCAGATCACACCTTAATTCAGTCTTTTAATAGCACAGACCAGCCATTTTACGAACGGGGCATTTTTACACTACCAAACCGATGGAAAAAGGTCATCGACAAGAACGGGTAATATCTAATTGAATAAAGTTATATTTTTTAATAAAAATTCTGAATTTTCCTTCTTATTTGAAATCGGTAATGACTTAGTTGCCAACCCTATATTAAGAATCAATGAGGATTTATAACTCATTCCTTCCGATATGTATTCCAACTTTTTTCGATTGAGACTCACAGTAATAATATAGAACGGTTTGTCATTCTACTGCGCCATCTATCAGCAACTTCATATAATAGAATTTTTTCATGTGTGTGAACTGGAGTACTTATCCTGCTAATATTATAACAATATGATCTATTCAATACCTGAAAAAAATTGTGCACGGGAAGTTTAATTTTGACCTTGTATACAAATTTTATTATACGAATCGAAATCACATCATCTATCGACAACTTTCGAAATTAGAGTACTTTTTTCATTTAATATTGAGTGCATGATCTGGGTAACCAGTCACTCAAACTCCGTGTCTTTATAACCGATATACCTTCTTTCATAGGCATTCAATATCGGAGTAGTTTAATTGCAAATCTTATACTTTTAAATTCATAAGAAAATCTTACTATATATTTTTTTTCATTTGCAATCTCAGATTATGTTTTTACGCCGTTGTTGGTATTAGCGGCACTTGCCCTGGGCAAACTCGCCATGCCATCAGAGAGTTTTAAGCCGAAAAGAGCGTCTCTTGTTTTGAAATAGGATAATTAAGGTCAAGAATATGTCTTAGCTACACACTTATCACAGTCGCTTGTACAACGTTTTCTTTTTTTTTTCAAAAGGCTCATTCATACACCATACAAATCAAACACAGAAGAATAACCCGGGACCCCCAACTTTCGGAGAAGAAGCACAACCCCTATGTGAGGAAGACAGCATCTCAGATTCTTCATAACTGAATTTCCTAATTAATTTTAAATAAATTTAATTCAATCATAATAAAAGAATTTTTTATGTCACCATTGTGTGTCATTTCAAGTTAACGAAAATGATAAATTTTGGCTACGTGAGTTTGAGAAGCTTACAAACGAATACATTTTTGGATAACATTATTGCTAATCTAAAACAAAGTACTTTTTTGCTTACTAATAAACTTATAAGACAAATTTCCCTATTTCAAAATAATTGAAATAATATTCCATTACACATAATATTGAAACACCTTTGAATTCAAAATTTGATGTTTATACAAATAAAAAACTTAGAAATAACCGTTGTCTATTTTTTAAAAATTACTTGATCCAAAATTTGTTATTTAAATGTTTTATTTACAAAAGCCTGACGGTTTATAACTATCATTGAACAGAAAAGCAGACTTAGTTATTTATTATTTCCATAACTTTAAAAACAGCTGTCTCTCTCGCAAAGTAGAAAATGTATTACGTTGTAGTTGAAATACCTGCATCACAAATGAATGCAATAAACAGTGACATCTAGAGCATCATAAAACACATCAGTTACATTTACATTGCGAAAAAACAAACGAATGCAATATTAGATTATATAACAGGATAAAGCATTGAACAAGAGATGCAATGTAAGTCATATCAATAATAACTTTACTGTTTCAGTGCCAGATGCATTTGTTTTTCTTTAAGAAGAGAGTTGAAATGAATAATGATGGGTATTAAACAAAGCTGAAATGGGTGAGGAACAGTTGCACCTTCATGAATAGTGAGCCTCTATTTCTTTTTAATACAAATCAAAATTACTTTCACATAGAGAGATTTTTAATTTATCTCACAGAAAGCACATAAAGTTAGAACTGAGGAATTGTTTAGTAATTAGCTTTGTTTTCTATCAATATTCCCGTTTGCGATTATTTTTTTAATTAGAAAAATATTTTCTTGACTTAATTCCTCTAACGATAAAAAGAAGAGTTGATTAAATAAAGTTTGCCATGCGGATTTTTCAAAAACTGATATATTGGAATGAGCTCGGCATTAGAAAATATATTTATTATCCGGTCAAATATTTCTATATCTAAATTTCGAGACAACGAACCAGATTAAATAATTTTGATGGACCCGCAAATTGCCAAAATAACCATCAAGTTTCGAACAGAATCGAAAAATTATTGATTATCTATTATTGGGGAAAACTAAGTGAAATTTCTTTTCTACACGAAAAATACAATACTTTACAATATAAATTTATAACAAATAAAATATTAAAATCGAAAATTGTGGGAAGGCCTATATTTTTTATTTTAAACTCCTTTTAAAACCATCATTGGCTGTATGTGTGTGTTGGTACTGTCATGTATAAATAATTAGACACAGGAATAGAATAAGTTATTAGATATAAATAACCTACTTATTCAATATAACGAAGAAAAAAATGTATTGAGGTCATTTCATATATGTCCTGAGTTGTCCCAGAACATTCCAATTGGGAGGATAGTTGATATGAAATAAAACTATCAAAATAGATGGAATATATCAATTAATAATAGATCATATATATATAATCCTTAATATTGCTTGTTTAATGTCATAAATTCCATAAGAAGCATTTATTTTGTTTTATTCAATACTTAATAAACACAAAGAAAACGGTAATATTAAGTCAAAGCACATTAAATAGTATTTAAAAGATGGATATATTTATCGTTACATTGACGAAGTGAACGGCTGCTGTTTCATTATTAAATATCTAATTTATTTAAAGCTGTAACAAATATTAACACATTGTCATTATAATTATTTTATTTCTATCATTATGTTTGTGTTATTTCTACATGATTTATCTGATATTTTTTAAAATATTTTCTTCCAATAATTAAAATTTACCGCTTAATATGAATTTTATTTTAAAATTCTTTGTTGGATTGAATTTTAACTTAACGAAATTATTATAAAGTCGCATTTCTTCCATATCTTTTCTTAGATTGCATAAATTCACATCTTAAGAATTTCAATACATATTAAGTTATATACAAAATCAGCAATATACACCCTGATTGTATCATAATCAAACCAATCCATTATGGTGCTAAATAATAATAATATAAGAGCGATTACAGTGTGAAATTAATCATAAATTAATATTATGCCGAAAGCAAATTATTCTATGCACGTCTGAAAGATTATTTATCTTTTACTTTCAAACCCTAACTATAGTAAATCATTATTTTACTCATAATAAATAATCAACAAATCGCCAACCTAATTCTTTAAGATAGATTTGCAATGAGGCTTTCGCCAGGGAACCGTAATTACCCAATAACCTTAAATGCCTGCATCTTACGCCAAGGGTGAAAAGTTTGGCGTCAGTCTTTTATTCTTCGCCAAATCATGTATCATTCCATTGGATTTTACGGCAGCAATTAAAGAGTAATGACACTTATTAGATTAATTGTTGTAATTCAACTCCACTTGGAATGATCCATTTATTTTGAGATTTATGTGAAAGATTTGAGTCTTCACGGATGTTTAAAGAATGAGAGTGGTATGTGGACGGAAATCTTCAAAAACCCTTCCTTGGTAATCTTATGTTTTCTGTATTCTGTTGAATGCTTTTATGTAACAAAAGTTAAGTATTTGATTAAATTTGTTGAAAATGATTTAGATATAGTAAACATAATATAGTCATTCATTTTATGTTAAAAGAATAGCCATCTTCACAATGGATAATTCATGATAAAATCATCAGACTTTCAAAATAGCTACTAAACTCTTCTTTCTTTTTCAAATCTTTTTTTTTATTTCTTGCATACGAAGTATACAGAGTAAAAATGATGTATATTCTAAAATTTCAAAAGTCCCCATACTTCAAACTTCTATGAGTCTTAACCCTTTACCGCGTATGGGCCCATATATGGTATTGCAGTTTTGATCTAATTTTATTTCTGAATTAAGTATTATAAAATGATTCAAACTATTTTAATCCATCAAATATATATTTAGCAATCATAAAACGCAAAAAAAAAATCTTTACGATTTTGACATTTCGAAATAACCTCACTTTTGTGCAAGTGGGTGAGAAAGCAGAATTGAAGTGCGAGTGATTAATTTTCTAAAAACAAAAACAGAGTAAAACGTAAGAACTTTTTGACAAAAAAAAAAAACATTTTCATGATGTCGATATTACTCGATGGATTATAATTTTTGCGTTTTTCAACTGTTTTCGATACTTCACACGAGCTCATATATGATTCTGCAAAAAAAAATCCAAAATATAAAACTTTTTCATTATTGTTCTTTTAATATGTCTTATTGATAATTAAAGTATTTCCACCGTGAAATATTTTTTTCAATGCTTTACTAATTCAAGAAGTAAAGGGTTAAGAAAAATGTTTCTGAAATAACATCTGTATGTGAACTAAACTCAAAATAATTGTAATCTAGATATTTGGAATTTTGCATATAGTCTAAAAGCTAAATTCGTAGACTTCTATTAAGTGTTCAAATAAATCTATTCTCAAGCAGTTTGTCTTTCTAGATATCCAAGTTTCTGGTATATTATGTTTTTATTAAAATTGCTGTTATGACAGAGTCGTTTGTTTTTTGTTTTAATCGATAGAGGAAAAAAGGTAAACAACGTGCATATATGTTTTTCTTTACAATGCCAGCAAAGCAAAAGTAAAACCCTTTCGAACAAATGTCTACGGACATGTGACATTGATGGCTTTGTTACAGGAAGATATTAATATCTTTAAGAGAACGTATGTAGAATTGTCTTATGTGGGAATAAAATATTAATCCGCATTGGTATTTTAGTGTCTAAATATAAGGTTGTCTATAATTGTTACAATGAATACTGTTCTTCAAATTTAAAAAAAAAATTATTTTAAAATAAACTGACAAAAATCATGCGAAAAAGTTTCTCGCCGGTTCAAAAATCATTTTTGTCGGTTTAAACTATATTTATTACTGTGTGATTTGTTTTAAATACCTTGTGGCTGACAAAATAAACAGAATTTGAAAAATAATACTCACGGGAATGCATATATACCAGTTGAGAAAGGATATACTACTTGCCCACGTTGATATTTTTTGCAGAAGACAGATGTTTTGTATATTTATAATATCTTATGTCTCCAAATAAAGAAATTATTTGGGGCCACAATTCATAAAACAAATCTTGCTGATAAAAAAGAAAACACTGTGCGATTATAACGTGAAGTAATTTTCTCTAGTTTAAATGCATGATTAAAAGGGTATCTTATACTGTAAGCTTAAAACAAGGCACCCACCCTTAGAAGAAGAAAATTCGTATCGTATTTTAGCGGTATTCTAAAGTTTAGGATATAAAAAGGGTTTGAACATCAATTACTATTAACTTTAATACTTTTTTTAAAAGCTAAAAACTTCGATGCCTCTTTTTTTCTTATAAGTTAAATGTCATGAATTGCATGAAATTTGTACATTGACTTCTGTTATTTACTCATTATCTTAAATTAAAATGGTCATTATTTTAGAAAATAATAATACTCTTCATTCTTTCATATTTTAAGCTCGTATACCGACGTCCCGGCTCAGAGGTAGCGCGTCTTCCTAGTGATCTGGGCGTCTTGAGTTCGAAAAACGGTCAAAGCCTGGTTCTTCTTCTCTCTGTCTATGAGGAGAGGGATTGCGCCCGCTGTAAAAAGGGTTTGTGCAAACGAATGTGTGAGTGTCATCTTCAAACGAGCTAGAAGTCATCCTCGGTTGCTCAAGGGTCCATATTCTCAGAAGCTACTACACCCCTTCTTCCGTTGTAAAGCGGACACGACATCATCATAAATTCGTATTATCTAATTTATACTTTTGTAAGCAAAATAGTGCTCAAAAATTTATTTAAATTTGCACTAATTATCATCCTAGTTTAATTCATACAGGTGTACTCCTCTATATGTTTCAAAATTTTATATTTTTGAAATAAAATTTTGAATATTTTTTTATTTTGTCTATATTTTTTGAAAAAGCCAAATAGTTTCGAAAAAATCATTATTTATTCTAAATCATTGATATTTTAAAGTATAAACCTCTTTAACCTATGAATAACTGATAATGATTAGAATTCCGTCTTTAAAGAGCTCAATTTATTCGACATATCGCCTATCCAATAAGTAATTGATAAAAGCATGTTGTTTCCGGCAATTTTAATTAACTCCTACGGGAACGAAATTTTAATTTCAGCTTTTGTAATTAATTACAGTGTATGTGATAGATCACACTCAAGCAAAACGTTTTGAGGAAGAAGAAAAACTTGTTTTTGATCTTAAGGGAAATGATTTATTAAAGGAAATCCCTAATTAACCGGAACTATAATTGTTTTATTAATTTCTCACAATAAAGCAACACACTTTAAACTTTTATTTTAAACACATAAATTGCAAATTCTGTAATTTTTCCCCTTTACTTCCCCTATTTCTGTTTGAAATAATTTTTAAAAAGTTCAAGATTCTTCTATTTTAATGTTGTCTTTTAATCAAAATGGGATCAAAAATGCTCCTTAATACTATTTTTTACTCGGTTTATTAGAAAAATCATTTTTTGCATATTTCTATGTAAAATCATAAAATATTAAGCGAAATACAGCTAAAGATCTTTTACTACTGTACTTGTTATAAAAGTTATTAGAACAAGTAACATAGAAAACAGTTTTTTAAAAATCAATTTCTGCTTTGGATATTAGGAAATATTTAGGAAGTAACGGACATTTTTATTTAAGTTACCTTTATTAAATAATTACAATTGTTGTTCACACGTTTCCCCTTTACAATGGAAGGAGGGGTGCAGCAGCTTCTGAGGGTATGGACCCCTGACCATCCGAATAACGATCATTTTTCCCTCAGTTGTTTCAGTGGTATAACTCCGGACAAGGAGAACTTAGATACTAGTTTCGAACTCTCATCAGATAGAGTGCGAATCCAACGCCCTATTAACCAGGCTGTCACGATCTAACAATGACAACTACTATAAAGATGAGAAAATTAGTTTTAATTAATTAATAAATGAGCTAATATTTCAAAAAACTGCATTTACATCAAGAGTCATCCACTACACATGTAAAAAAATGCATTTGAATTTGAGTGGATGTGTAAAAAGTATTTTATTAACTATTAAAAATTTGAGCAAGATATACATATATATAGGGAGAGTGTGAGCTAATAGTAGGAGTTGAAAAATAATAAATGTATATCGACCAGAAGGAAAGAATTAACAGAACATTTGGATTTTTAGGGTAAAGAGTAGGAAAACATAAACTAAAACTTCTACAAATTATTTATAAATTTTGCTACTGCGTTGAATGGCAACAGTAGATTAAATAAGTCATTAAAATAATAATGTAGTTTTAGAATAACAAATTTTTAAACCATGAAAAAATTTCTTCAAAATTTAATAGTGAAAAACTGTTTGAAAACAAAATCTAATATCTTGTAATGTAACGAGCATATTGTTCAATATTAAAAAGCAAATAATTCCCAGAAGATTTGCGTTTTGGGGTAAATAACTATTATTAACAGTACGTCACCTTCAATTAAAAAAAAAATCTAAATATGAGATAAGATTCAAAACACTTTTAGTTCGTAAGTGCTAAAGAAGCATTTGGCGATGCACACACTGCTTCCAATAGATTATGTAAAAAAAAATGTTGTGCGTTATTAGTCTCCTTTAGTGCATTCCATATTGATCATTTTTATAAAAATGTTAGATGATTAATACAGAAAGCCATTAAAAAATGTCATCTAGTTATTTGGTACGACTTTAAAAAGTAAATTCAATTCAATCAGTTCATAATAAATAAAAAAGTGCATAAATTTGAAATAAAGATGGATTTGAAACTCTTATTAAAGAATTAAAAGCAAGCGATCCACTACTTTGATGGGTGAGCGAATTCTATCATTGCATCAGAAATATTATTATTGATAGCCCTTGAATTGAATCAAAAATGTTGGTAAAATTAAGCGAAAATTTGTACGAAAGTCAAAATTGATACAATTATAAAGGTTTATCTTAAAATAATTCAAAGACTATTTTAGGTCTTAAGATAATTCAAAGACTATTTTTCTAATATTATTATTTTGGAATATATGAACATTTAGTCGCAAAGGCAAATCAAAACAATTACTTTTCTAGCAATGATTGAGCTATCTTTTGAGCTCAGTTCAACTTTTTTTTCTGCCTCTTTTTTTCTTGATTTGCTTATGTATTTTCTCTGACTGAATAATAACCTACCCATAAGTACATTGGTGAAATGCCGAACCATCTCTAGAATTTTTCTAGTAATATTTTCTAATTTCAGTAATTAAACAAGCAAAACTTTTGGAACCAATGTGGCTGTAAAAATGTTCAATAAAGCATTTTGAAATTCTTACAATAGTTTGTTTACATCTAACTTTTTTCATTCTACAATAAGCAATATTATCGATTTTTCTGTGCCATGAATGTTAGTGTTATATACATATGGATTCTCTTAATAAATAATGCATACACTGAACTTATATAAGAAAGTTATAGTAAAATTAATAAATCTAATAACTTTAATAATAATTAAAGCTTATAATAATCGTTAAAAAGTTAATAAAAAAGTTAATCATGAATAAAGTTAATAATAAAAATTAAATTAGTTATGCTGTATGGAAAAGAGATTTTAGCATTTTTCATTTAAATATTTTAATTTTTCCGCTTTTATTTATAATAAATAGTAATTTTAAATTCTACAGACAAATTATAAGCGTTAAATAAATTTTGAGTGAAGTATTAAGAAAATAAAATAGACAATAATGGAATAAAATTTTATACATCATTATTAAATATTATCATCATTATTCAAAACATCTTTTGTAATATTAAGATATCTCAGTTTTGTTATAACTGATAATAATATTAGGAATCATTTTTTTTATTCTTCTTCAATAGTTCCCATTTAATGGAATCAAAAATAAATTACTTATGTTATTTCTAATCAATTAAATCATGTCTGACGTAGAAAATTAAAAGCTGCATACCAGTCGATTAAAAAATATATATATTTTACTGCTGGAAAGTACTTCAAAGAAAGACCTTAGGTAAGCATTTTAAGATCTTGACTTTTTGAGGATTAAACTTTTTTTTTAATGTTATATATCATAGACAAGAGAGACTTTCATGATGTAGGATAAGTATTTGAAAAATAAAGTAAATACTTCGGCATAGGCAAAGCAGAAAATCCTTTCTTTATGTTTGAAGAGCATTTTCAGAAGTATGTTTCGTAGTTCAAAAGACCTTTTTTTATTTGAAAAACTTACATATGCAAATCATCATTTAATTTTTTTAATTAAAATGAAATATAAATTTAAAATTTTTTAAAAAGAACATTTTTACTTTCTTGTAAGCTGTTACATTCTTTTTATTAAAACACTTTTTGCATTAGTGAAATGATTTTAAAAAGTTATCGAATTTTATAGATTGTTACTTTATATGGTTAAAAACTATTATGTTATTTCAGTGAAATAATTTTTCCTAATATTAATTGATTTATTTTTAACTAACATGCTTTCTTGACAGGTTTATTGCTTCATAAAATATAAATAGTTCAAGGGGGAAAATCCATCAAAATATGCATAAACTTTTCCACTCAAATGGGATATATTTTTAGTTGTTTCTTCAATTCCTACTTTTAGCTCAAACTCTCCCTATATATATATATATATATATATATATATATATATATATATATATATATATATAACCTTAAGTTGAAATGTCCAATTGTTAATAAAATACTTTTTATTCATTAATTTTTATTAATTAATTAAAAACTAACTTTCCCGCAAAAAATCTTCATTTTCCCATTAATGTAAATGTTAGGCCTGGATGACTTGGTTGGTAGGGCGCAGGATTCGCATCCCTTAGGCTGATCCCTGCTGCTTTGTTGTACATCATGCATGAAATCTAAAATGCAATTATTTTCACATTTTGCGGTATGTCTGCTTTGATGGCAATAGCATGCGTGATACGGCCTTTCAAATCGTAACAGATCATTTGTATGCATCTTCACGTCTAACGATTTTCAGATAGTTGAAAACCTATATTGCTACTGCATCATCAGTAAGTAACGGTCGATGCATCTTGTAAGATGTTTGGCAAGAATTACATTTCAGATTTCATGTATACCGTAAAACAAAAACAGTACATTTCAAAGATTTCCAAGTCTTCAAAATTTGCTTATATATATATATATATATATATATATAATATAACATTTTGCGCAAAACACCTACGGAAATGGAGCTTTCATTTTGATTTAACATATGTAATTGATGAGTAATGACTTTGAAATAACTCAATTGATCAGTGTACGAGTTCAAAAAGATTAGAATAGTAACATGAATTATCTACAGAATAGCACAGAAAAAATTTAAAATAATGTCTTAATATTTTTGTCATTATTTGTGAAATTTCAAAACAATGCTTTAAACGAGGATTCTGGTGGTTAAAAATGAAGATACATTGAAAGCCATGGTAAGGTTTTTATTTAATTTCCTCTTTTCTTTTGCAACTTCTTATTTTATTTTTGAATTTACTTTATCAGAAAAATTTAAACATGATTAAGTTACAGTTGGAAGCCAGGAAACTTGGGTACTTATGTAATATACCGTCCAACTTTATTGCTAAATTCGAAGTCCTCACCAATGAGTTACTAAACTGCCTGACGATCGTTGGCGAAGGTAGTATGATACGTAAGTACTCAAACTTGATGGAAGTTATAAGTATTAAGAGGTCCGTCATATTTCAATGAAACTAAGATGGGTGTCGAAGATGCCTGGATACAACTGTGGTGTTTCCTACTCTTTCCATTAAATGTATTTCATTGAATGGGCGTGTGCTTTGTTCAATATAAACGCTCTTCGAGATATGTTTGGGGCCACGGAGGTTTTCTGAAAACTCTCAAAAGATGCTCGATTATGGTATTCTTAGTGATAATTGTTCATTAGTTAAATGTAATCCTCTTTTGCATATCAATATTTTAAAAGCTTGGTCTTTTTTCAGTACAATTGTTTAAGCAGGGAAGGAACTTTTCTTATCTTAGAAAAAGTAAACTCAGTTGCTTCAGTAACCTGAAGTACTTAAATTTGGATGACCTAAGGATAAAGAATTGCCGTGGTTTAAAGTGTATTTTTTGCGCATGCCATAATTATTGTTTCATCCTGTTTATATATAATTAGATTGCACTCCATCAACTTAATTGATTTAAAAATACCTTAAGATTATTATATAACATTCTTAAAATAATCATGGCATAGGCCTGTAAGTAGTGTATGGGTACCCTAATAGAACACTAAAATATCAGATATTTGTATCTTTTTTATCATGTCAGAATATGATGTTCTTTTGGGGACGAGACTTTTGGTGTCAACAAAAATCTGTAGGCAAAAAATAAAAACTTTATTATTTGCACGGGAATCTTGAAAAATCAGCTTTTAA
The DNA here is from genome assembly GCA_026289955.1 of Argiope argentata. Lineage (NCBI taxonomy): Eukaryota > Metazoa > Arthropoda > Arachnida > Araneae > Araneidae > Argiope > Argiope argentata. The sequence goes on from JAOUZG010051192.1 coordinate 4,274,806, forward strand.
TAACGCGTTGCCATTGCGTTTACAAAAGCTCTGATTTAAAAAATAAGTTAATGACAATAGGAAATGAAACCTAGAAAAATGTCATTTTGAGCACGCGATTATATGAAATGAAATAAATAAGAAACGCGATATTTTTTAAACAATCAATGAAAGACAAAGTTTTTTATATCGTTTGCAATGCTAAAGTGACTCATTCAATGAAACAATTAAAAGGAATAAAAAGATAATTTAACTCGCATGAGCACGTGATGCTTGGCCGTTCAAGAAATTTTGTTCTGGCATGATACATTGAACTATGCATAGCAGATTTCATTTTGATCTTCTCTTTTTTTTTTCATATTTTTGTCATTTCGAATTTCTGAAACTCAAGTTCAGTTTATTTCTCATTATATATTTTTCGCGTCGGGTGAAATATCATATTTCGCCATCAACTATCAATAAATCAGCTAATTATCTTTCTTTAAAAATGAATTTTAAACTTTTGTCATGTTTGCAAAATTTGCGAACCAAGAATTTTATTACCAACTACCATATATATACAATAGAAACCAACATTTTGTTGCATTACAGTTGAAAAATAGCTTCTCAATAAACATAATAACACATGGCATATCAATTTCGATAATTGAAAACAAATCTTTTGAACATGAATTGTGGTGAATGATAATCAGTTATGGGAATAGAACATGAAATAACTGGAAGTAAAATGATGAAATGAATGAAAGGCTCAAGTCACATGACTGTTTGTGAATTATCAAATCTTCTTTACTGAATATTTCTCAAAAAAGTTATTTGTAGTATTTTTTTAATTTTTTTTCTGAATCAAAATTTTACAGAAAAAATAGAAAGAAATATTAAATTATTACATAATTCTATTTAAATGTATATCAAAAATTTATAAATTTAGTTGCAATAAATATTTAATGTCTAAATTTCAATAAAAAAATTCCCATAGCCGTTATAATTGTGTAATCCATTCTTCTAATCAGTCAACTTTAACCATTAATCTCCGTCCGTTTATATTCTGAAAAGCAAATATCTGACCTTGTGTTTGGGAGGAAGGACTGGAGATAGGCATGCCCCACTTTCATCGACCAATCATCGTCTATCTTTCCTTCCTTTTCATCTGATAGTAGCCAGCAGAGCAGAAAGGCTGGTTTGATAATGACGATTGCATGTCCGCAAAAAGGTCAGTTAGCCAAGAGGATGATCTTTCTAATCATTTTGTCTTGTGGATAAAAACAGATGTAAGGTTTAGTTCCTTAAAACAGTCTAGAGTTGAGATTAGCGTATTATTTTTAACTTTAACTAACACACGGTTTATCTACATTAATTTGAC